>OX465581.1:101639550-101958765 GCA_950022655.1 Alentia gelatinosa
CGTGTATATAGTTCACATTAGTGTACAAGTGCTTATTGTATGATTATGGCCAGAGGACTTCTTAGTATTTAAACACATTGTAACCACATATAATTTCATTGAATGCATCATAACCACGTCGTATGATGACAATGGTCTGTCACAGACTGATCCCTATATCATGTATTCCAATCTCACAGCTTATAAATAGTGATATCATCATTAGTGTAGACGATATCATATATCGTCTGTGATATGTTTTTCGCCATTGATTGGAGTTGTACGTTTACTGACTATCCAGCATCCAGCAAGCAAGGCTCTATGCGGTGTCTTCCGAAACATGCAGCCATTTGCCACCTGATCACCATGAAAGACCATCTCCCCAACCCTCACCCCAACTCCCGCCGACACAGGAAGTCTCACACACACATACACACGTAGCATGACCTGCAGTAGGTGCCCTGCCTGGATGATGACGGTGTGGCCGCGCTCGCCGCCCGGAAGGTCCTCCTGTCGGGGGCGGTGATCAGATCCGGCGGCCACACCTCCAGGTGGCCCTGATGACCGGTGTGCAGCCCCTGGTCGGCCCCGGGGGTTGTAATTAGGCCCCTGGACACTGTAATGGAGCCTGTAGTCACTGGCCGCCTGGACAGCAGGCCTAAAAAACACCACCACCACCTCCGCCTGTATTAGCTTCCATTTTCTGTGGCTTCTTTTCTTCTTCGTCTTGTCCTGTATTATTTCCCTGTTATTATTTCAGTCTGCTTCCACAGCATTTGTGCATGTGTGATTGTTGACCTTCGATACGGCTTCAGTACTAGCAGTCGAGTATCACATTTTATGTTGAAGGAAAAAATAGAGGATCATGATTCTTTGGGGGTAATCTTTTTTCATTGCGTGTACGAAAAAAGGTGCAGTGAATGGCGGGTGGCGGGGTGGTGTGGGAAGGGTTAATTAGTGACGGTTGGGGACCTGATCAAGGTGTGGCATGCTGCAGTAACCCCGTGGTAATAAAGCACCTGGCAGGTGACAATACACCCCTGGACCCGACACCCCGGTTCTCCCTGCAGATCACCTGGCTCTCACGTGTAGGTGGGGTGATGACCGGGGTCGCCGGGTCAGGGGTGAAGCCCGACTGACCGCCAGGATCCACCCCCGGCCAGTGGCCCCTATTGTCCACCCTGTCCATGTCACCAACGGTGAATCCCTTAACCCCAGTAACCCCGATCCACACACACCATTCACACAGATGGACACCTGGACGGATTTTTTTTACGACCACTGTCTAGTCACATGTTATCAATGTAATGGTTCTCAACCCATATTTACTGAAGCCAAAATCAATAATCCCACAGGTGTGCATAGAAGATGGGATGTGCCATTACTCACTGGGATGCAACGTAAGTGGTGAGTTTATGAGACAGGTGGATGGTCAAGGGTTAACACCCCCTCCTGTCTGAGACTCGCCTCTCACCTTCCAACCGTCTTCTTACAGGTGTATGCACAACGGTTGCTCGCCGAGTCATTTCACTCCATTTTATTTCACTTTGGCGGCAGTACAATAGCCCTCCTGGCTGCAGGTCGGTGCAGGTCAGTGGAGATGATCCACTGGGCCGTCGATGGACAGGCCCATTACATAGACCGACCTGTGTCACCGGGCCAGCCGGCCGTTACACCTGCCCCAATCCCACCTGACCCACCGCTGAGAGGGCACGGCCAGGGGCCAGCGCTGTACACCTGGGGGACAGGTGAAAAACTCCGAGCATACATGCACTTTGAGACTAGGCAGAGTAGAATTGGATCCATCCCTTCAAATAAGCACAATATATGTACCCTCGGGGTATAGGTGAGACTGGGGTTAGAGACTGGGGGTTGAGAACGGTGGGAGACTGCAGGCAGTTTAGGAGAGGGTTTGGTCAAAGTGGGTTCTCCATTGTGGTTGGTCTTTGTGATCTTGAGTTGGGAAGAATAAACGTGAGAAATCATAGAATATGGATTGATAGAAGAGAAGGTGTCTACATGTATGTATATTTATTTTGGGCCACGCTCCGTCATGTTCCTGGAGCGGACAATGTTGGAGCACGATCGGTCATACTGAAAGTAAACAAGGCGGTTATTAACGTTTTATCTGATGGTAGCGATGGGGAGAATCCTGGAAGCAGGTCATTTTAATCAGTCGATGGTCTCGGTGTTGCTCATTATGCCTGGCCTGTCCGCTTGCTGGGCCTGACCCTGCACGATAAAAGCGCCCGCTCGGACCTGGCCCGCTCCGCTCGCCCTCCATCCATCACCACAACTGGGTCAGGCTCCCCAGTTTAAAATAGGCTAAAATTGAATCAATCTATTGGTAATCAATCAATGAGACAATGGCCAGCCACGCCCTGGTTTAGATTCTCTCTGTGTCAATTAGTACATTACCAATCAAGGCGGCTCATTACCGCAGTCGGCCCTTGCCACGTTGGGGTTAGGGCAGCGAAGGACCTACTGTCCCCCTTACACCCCACCCAACCCCATCATGTGCCGTACCGCTACGTGACGCAAGGCTAATTAACAACGCAGGAAACTCCCCTGAATATTTATCCACAAGTTGTGGCTTTCCACATTTTAATTTCCGATTCTGGTTTTTGCTTGTAGTTGTCATTGACATTGTCGACCCATACCCGAACATGGCCATTCTGAAATATGATCGAGTGATAGGCCCGGACTGAAAAAAGAAACCCTCCCGAGAATGAGGACAAGCTGATATTCTGCCTAATTGGACGGAGTATTTATATTTTCGGGTATTACTCAAACACAAATGTGGTTTTATGCTAACACGCGTCATGGCAGTGTCCAAGAGAAACGTCATATGATCTCTGCCAGTGCCCGCCTGCCATGCAGCCCGAGCAGGTCGGCAGGGGCTCGAGCCGCTCTAGAGTCAATAGTAGGCTATTTTTGTTGTGTCTGCTGGTGTGGGTTGCTCGCTTGGCATTGTGTTGGGGGGTCAGGTGTGGAGAGATAGGTTCCATATGACTCTGGTGTGAGACCAGCAGGAGGAGGGGGTAAAGGAACAGGCGCGAGCGCCTCGCAACCTGCTCAGCCTAAGAAGAAAGACAAATAAACCTGATAGTGGTCAGAATACTTTCCTAAACCTCCACTTTGCTACCGAACTAGATACTTGTGCACTCGAGTGCAGTAGATAAAATCTCATGACAATCGCTAAGGAGTCATAGAATACAGTCATACATAGCCATTGAGTTATGAGTTTAATCTAGGTTTATCCAAACACAAGTGCTATAATTTGGTAGCATTTCTTTCGAGATTGCTAGAGTTTACTTCTGGACCGTGCCAGTGACGCAAGGTGCAGTTCTTGCTGGTAGACAGGTGGAGCCACCGGGACACCAGGTGGGGTGATGATGCAGTGCAGTCGCAGTGTTATTGGTGATAGTGGTGGTTGTTGTTGTTGGGGTGGCTAAATGCAGCCACGTGTCCGCTTCCCAAACCCCTCACCCCATCGCCCCTCGTGGCTCCTCGCTGCCTTTTCCAGGCGGACAGGTGTGTGCCAGGAGAAGGTGAGGGATCGAGCCGCATCCAGGATCAACTTCAAAGGGACTCAGGTGACGCATTGATATGCGGCGGACACCAGGGGCCGTGTGAACACCTCCCCGCAGTGCAGTTAGCCCTGTGAGCAGTTCATGGACAGACACCTGGGCGAAAAGAAGCCGGCGAAAGACTTAGCGAGCAGCTCAACTCAGGTCACTGTGTTGAGCAATTCCTAGAGGCCACGACACCCTTACAGCTTGACAAAAGCGACACAAACCTCCTGATACAGAAAGCAACGCAAAAATAGGTGTATATATACGTAAGGGATGGTAGGCTAACTTTAAGTGTATACGTGATAACAAACTGAAGTATTATTTTACACTTCCAACAAGTATACATGATGTGACCAGTAGAAAGGTGTTGAATGTTTACATACACTGTTAATAATCATATCTCAAGTACACAGTATTGACTGGTGTGTTGTTGGTCATGTGTAGACACGTAATGCCACAATCGTTGTGGGCTTTGTAGAACAACCCGCATTACCCATAATACATCACCGTCAGAGTACTGGTGCTGGGCGAGCGCTGGAAGCCCCCACGCGGTCTATAACGGTCAACATGGCTGACCCTGTTACCTGCACCATGTTGCCTTGCCCCCACCGAAATGTCACTCCGGCCACTTTACCCATCTACGTACGGTTAGTACCACCACCACCACCAGTACTACCCCCATCAGCCAGCACCTCCAGCACACTACCCGACCTCCCACTAACCACCATCAGCTAGGGCTATAACTGACCACAGCTAAAAGTAAGTCACCCCCCGGCTGGTTAGGGGTGTGTGAGTACGGGGGGCGTGTGGCCAGGGAGAATAGGTCGCTGCTCTGTCCCTCCAGGGCATCTGTACCAGCAGGAGGACAAACTCCAAGGTCTCGCGGGGTGGGTTACGAGGTTATACCCACCACTTGCCCCAGTCGACGGCCATGTTAAACACTGACAGAAAGACCTGTGCAAGTCTAGTTCTATTCCATTTTATTTGACTATACCTTTCCCGCGCTGCATGCCCACCTCTGAGCCTGCCATCCCATGCCCCCGCCCCCTAAAGTCTGGGTGTAGTATTTGAGCAGTTTAAATAGGCTTTACGTTGGTGGTAGTCTGGGCGATAAAGGGAGGGTGTGTGGGGGCTGGCCGCCATAGCCTGGGTTTGGTGTTAGATCTCTGTGTTTGTATAGGGTCAACTAGACTGGACGCGGCGCTGGCTGCAGTCCATGTGAGCAAACAAGCTGACCAAATAACATGTCGCTTGACCTGATAATAACTCAACGGTATTTTATTCCTGAAAAATGTCATCCCGGTCGAGTCACCTCTTCGTCTAAGGCAAAGCAAGGAGAGGGTGGCGGTGGCGGTGTGTTGGTGTAGACGAGAGGGGGCAGGGTGTGGTGGGGAGCTTCAAAGCTCCACACCTTTCTATGAAGGATGACCACAACTCATTCCCTCACATACCCACATGGTGGTCACTTATACCCAGTGACCCCTTTCTGGAATATGGACAGAGGGACCAAAGGGATGAGTCAGCCCTCTTTGGTGGACATCACACCTATGTTAGACGTGAAACTGGGGACTCAGGTATCGTTGGTTTTAGCTGAGGAGTGGGAAGGAGTCTGTCTATAACTGTTTGGGCCTGCTCCAAGGTTAGTGTTGATAATTGTGATGTATCATCCCAAGGGCTAGGTGACCCCACATTAGGGTCACTCTACAACAGCTGTGATCACTGTTTCATGTGTTTAGAGTGCTGGAAACACTGGTCAGACTCGAAACACCTGTTAGTATAGCCATCTACCAAACACGCAGTTTTACGGTATACAAACTCTGACGAATCTACGTGACCAGCTGCGATATAAGTGTAAAATGATACACACAAATGTATATCATTCCATGTCTATATAGATATACAATCTGAATTTTTATATATATATATATATATATATATATATATATATATATATATATATATATATATATATATATTCAATGTTTTTATCATTTGGTATAATTCTAAAGACATTTGTACATCCAGGTCCATATAGAAAACATTATGGCACGACAGAATATCCCAATATTGTCCGAATTCAATACACGGTGTATGGCTGCACCGCATGGCTGGTTTGCGTTCATTCCTCGACAACCCGCGGACACGAGTGACCTCACCTCCTGGCAGGGTATCCCCCCCCCTTTCCTCCCAACTAAACCTCTTCAGGTAGTGTGTATTAGGATCAGGTGAACCCCTGGTTCCTCTGCGCCCAGGTAGGGCACTCCTACTTCACCATATTGCATGGGTCACTGACGAAATGACCACTGATGTGAGATGACCTGGTGGTTGGGCTCTCGGGTGACAGGAATGGACATACCAACTTCACCGCAACACGTCCGTAACCATCCCCTCCCACTATATCCTCCTCTTCTCCCCCACCCACCAACTCCCTTCACAGAGTGCCACCACAACTGGGCAGACCAGAGCTTGTCATTTTCGCGGAGTGACGCCCAAAATTTAGACCGTAACTCCCCGACCTCACGCAAAGTTAATTCGACCATCAGTTATGTTATTTCCCTGTTTTATATTTCAGTGTAATACATAGCAAAAAAGGATGGATACATACTGGATGTTTCGTTCTGCCTGTAAAAATTCAATTCATTTTGAATATCTAGACCTCGAAAAAAGCTCGACCTTCGTGCCCATAGAGAAGGTGTTGGACTGTGTCCTGGTTGTGTCCTTAGTTTGCCCTTGCCCACCGACCAGTGTATTATTCACACACACACCGCTGAGAGCCGTATGGCTATGGTCAATGGTTCCAGTTTGAATTTCACTGTTTATAAAAGATAATAAGCCATGCACTGTTTGACCTGGACAAATAAGTGGTGTCTGGTCAGACGGCAGCGGGACATGAAGTGTACCTGTACAGCGCCATTCAGTTCTCACCCTAAAAGGTTCTGGAAACACTTTTCAGACTATTAAATACCAGTACAACTTTGCAGGGACAAAAATACATGCACATATCATATACATCATAATAAATTTATACCAATATCATCCTGTATGGTTAAAGTTCAAAGACAGTATTATCCTTTTCAAACCAGCACAGTTGACTAGTTGTGTTTTCCAATGCCCCCGCTTTGTTAGGCGCCAACAATGATAGATAGATAGCATAGAACACGTGGCCCACCCGAAAGATATGGGCATATTTTGTAACCTAATGGAGTCCGGCGCCAGCGGGTAGGGAGGGCTTCACTGTTGGACATTGTGCGTGCGCGGATCGCGATCCTATCAACCCAATCGGCCACAATAACAAGGACACGGCCACAGTTGTACAAACAACGACTCAAACACCACCAGGACGCCCAGCTGCCTTTTTCGGGGACAACCGGCGAGTTTCAGTCGGTCAAACGTCCGGTTCAACTTCCAAGCACCAAAGCGAGATAATTCAGCAGAGGTTGTGGGAGATTTGCTAACATCTGCAGCTGAGTGTAGATCGTAAACGATGTTCCTTTGGGAAGAGATCCATTGTCTGGTCCAACAGAGATAGTATAGATAAAACAATGATATCTAGTGTTGCTGATGCGCTGCTGATGTTATACCCCAAATCACTTTAGTTGGATGAGGAAATGTATTGAACTGGAAAGAAGATACTAAGGAACTGTTTTTTTAAAGTGTACATCGTCAGTTTTGTCGTTAGATGATCATAAGTAACTTTATACAAGGTGTAGGGGCCAAGTACATGTAATCACATTGCACATACATGATGGACATTGAACATTGACAGCCAAAGCATGAGTTGTCAATAGCAGACGTTATGTAAGCGGACATTTACACATGGCTAGATGGATAGTTATGTAGATAGGTATAGGTACCCATCATAGATCACCCACCCACTCAGGAGGCGTGATGGTCACCTGGCATTTACAGGTGGGTATGTGCATGTGAGCCACCACCGGCAGGTGAGGCAGGTCAGGTGACACTGACAGCCTGACCTGTGTAGTTGGATCTCCAGGGGGACTATGACACCTGACACGACGACCTACCTGGTTCAGGTGAGGACGGGGGTGACCTGGTCGCCTGGAGATGAAGCCTGCAAACCACTGGCCACTGTCACATGAGGGCCCCTCTGGTAGAGTGGTAGGAGTACGGCGCATGTACTGTCCATGCACGTCTTGTGATCCACCATACATTTAACACTACTTTAGGATCTAATAGAATAAAGACCAGGAAGTATGGTGTTTGATAACCACAAGGGTTGTCTCCGTTCTTATATAGATAGCGTTACATCGTATATAACGGTTTGCAACTAAGTGTTGGTCTCTAACACTTTCACCCCATAGAATCATCAGGTTAGTGGAGATTTTGCCACATAAAAACCCTGTTAGAATATTTTTAAATCTCTTAGGTAATGACCATAGGAATCAATTTAATTATGCCTTTTGAGATCAACATGGATTGTGTTACTATATATTTCTTTCTGTTTTTCGTGATAGATTTCTGGTGTATTCCTTAAAAACTAGGTTCCCTGTGGTCTCCAAGAGGCTGCATGTTTAAACCTTCACCAGCGCTAGGCCTGTGTCTTGCCAAGCCTGCTGGCCAGTGGGCATTGTTCCGTCTCGGATCTGACCATAAGCACTGGCATTGCCGATGGACACTGGCCAAATGGGTAAATGACCATGTCAGATATGGCTGCCAACGCAGACAGTCACAGGGGGAAAGGAGGCATTAAAAGGAAGCAACCATTGTAGGTTGGACCTGCTGAGACGTGTACAGAGAAAGACAGTGTACGGACTTCACACACGAATGAAATCCCCCCGCCCCCAATCGCATATATATACGCCTCTGTCATACATCTGATATTACGTTGTATCTGGTTATCCTAATTACACCCTTTACCTATTATTTACTTGGTATCAGGTACCTTTCAGTGTGACTTGGAACATTCATTGCTGAATGCACGAATAAATCCCATCACGGAATAGTCTCTTCAGGCTTTAGAGTGTCCTAAATACCTCATCAGGATCAGTGTATTAAACCAAGCCATGGTACCAATAGCACCAATTGCGGGGACGGGGGGATGGGGTCAATAGAGGACCTGCACTGGATATAGAACACACAGCATTTCCTCAGAATGTTCTCCTCTAGGGCTTGACCTTGGTTGGATGAAGCCTCTCTTCTCACCTGTAAAGGTAACCCCACGCAGCCTCTCGCCCTTCCAGTAGCGGTCAGCTTGGGCAATAGCCAATTCCTTCCCTATCAACTGGCCAGTGGTCAATACGAGCCCATCCTTCCCGGCACACCTTCAAGTGACCATCAATGGTGGTAGGGGTGGAGATGGGTGTGGGGGGGTTGGCGGGTGGCCAGGTGGGTGCCCATTAAATGACCATGATCCGCGCCCCCGAGCAGGTCGCGAGGAGCAGGTGAGTGAAGCTTAGGGACAGTGGCGGTGTCCACAGGTGTACCTGGTGTTTGTGGACAGGTAGGTATTGACCGGCACTGCCTGGTGGCACTGGGCCAGCGGAAGAGGGGGGTGCGTGACCGCTGCCCGTCTCCCGCCGTCCCCCGCCCGGCCAGATGCCGGCTGGGGCGTGTTCTTTCCTCCACGGTGCTGGAGCCCCTCTATAGCCGGCAGCGGCAATGACCAAGGCAGCGGAAGACTGCAGCTTGAAGTGGCCAAATCGCCCACTGACCTGACCAGGTCCTCTTGGCAAGGAGGTAGTTACGCCACATTCCGCGTTGTAACAGCGTCTCTGGTTTTAGTACGGAGCCTATACTCTGTAATGTCCCAGGTGCCCCACCTGCAAAATTTTCCTCACACATATATGCATCACACTGGTGGTTGGAAGCGTATACATAAAACAAGACCATCATTTGGTCTTTTATAGTATCTCTGGTATATGGTGTAATATCAGATTCACCAACCCAACTGTGTCGAGGTCGAAAATTATACTCGAGTATCATCAATAAAGGTATTATGCTAGCTTTACCATGGTCCTCATTTTTTGGTACCCTTTTCTGCTTTTATTCAAACGATGAAATGTATATTGGTCAGAGAGAGAGAGTGGGAAGGATGAGGTGGTGGCAGATATAACACGATTACGGCAGGGGAGTGGTTCGGGTCATGGCGTCCTCAACAGCCACAGGATCGTAAAGCCAACCCGGCCCCCTGCCTCCCGGGGCAGATGGACACTGTCCAAGCCCGGAATGACCAGGGTGCTTTGGGGCGGCGCAATTGCTGACAACAGGCCAAAAGCCGCAAGTCCACCATCCGCTCGAACCCGGCCAGCACAAACATCCCCCGGCTCCATGGCCACCACTCCCCGTCACCGACCAGGGCCAGGCGCAGAAGGACCAGTTAATAAAGCCAGGAAACTTTCTCGCCTAACAGGATGCAGTAGATCGTAATTGTCATGTCCCCCTCCCCCCTGTCTGCTCCCCACCCCCATCACTCCATACAGTGGTCAGCATCAAGTCGGCCACATCCTTGAGTCGGGAATTGGGGGGTCTGTGAGGGGTGGGCGGGTTATAGATCCTCTTGGCACGCTTGCTATATACATGTACATGCATCTTCGCTGTCCATCAAAAGGTCGATTATAACCTTGTTCTGTGGTATGAATCACTTCATCCGCCTTAACCGCGACTCTCAGGTTCAGACCAATGTGGCGGAGCACCGTTACGCAGATGTCCAACAGGGGCCCCGTCCTCATAAACAATGACGAGAACAGGGTGATGTCACGTCAACACGTTTGACGTCACGCGGACCAAGACAAGTGTGGCCCCTGCGTTCGGGGCGACCGTTACCGCCATAAGGTCCTGTTTATTAACACTGAGAGCAGCGCGTGTGCCAAAGGTTATAATGACGAGTGGCCTTGGCCAGAGGCTAGTACATGTGGAGTAGTGTTGCCTGTGTGTGTCTGTTTAGTCAACCTCTGCAAGTGTGCCATGGCTACTCGTTACCACCGCCACCACTGGGGCTGACATAAGACGTCATAGATAATTGCAACAGGCCGGCAGTTGACGGTCATACTACGCTGTGTGTACATGTTGTACATGTATAACCTCGGCCCCGACCGACCTCAAAGCATGTCATCATCCGTGTCCACTCGTACTACTCCTGGGTATGAAAACATCCCGGACAGACCCCTCCCCCTCCCTCATCCTCTCCTTTCCGTCACCACCATCCACTCAGCCAGCATACCGGACCGCCATTACGTGGCCGAATTAGCCTGGTCTCCAACACAACCATGTTGTTATCCAAGTAGGGCAGCGGGAGACCAGTGGCAAGGAAATATTCATATGGCTATTTGGACTCATAATATCCTATTAAACGTTCCCTGACACTATCCTTCTGTGGGCGTATGGGGCTTTATGTATGTGAACTTTGTTGGTGTCTCGATTTCACGAGACTACATTGATCCGTCTGTATAGACTGACCTATGGGCAACATAGTTAGGAATGGCAAAGGTCAGGCTTGCGTGAGCCATTGACCACTGAGTGAAACGGCTGCCTGGTGAGGTCAGCTGGTAGGAAGTGGTAGTAACCTGGGGAAACGAGTTGGCCAGCGTACAGGCAGAAATAACCATGGCCTGTGTCCAGACAACTATAGTTACCTGTACCAATACCACTCCCAGTGGACAGGTACAAGACGGATGGGTGGAGAGTGAAAAGACCCTCACTCTCCTTCTACCTTCTCCAGATGTGGACGATCTCCTACAGGTGTCTGGTGATTACGGCCCCCAACACAGCGGTGACCGTGCGAGACCTCCAGTCAACACCTAACACGAATCTCATTAAAGGTGTGTTACATATTGGCAGCTGGAAGAGATTCATGCTCACTTCCATCAGTCTCCAAACTGGTCAGCAAATGGGGGTGTCAAATCATAAACTATTGGGTAAAAGCAGAAGAGGGAGCAGTAGCTGTATGCAGAATATTCTGCGTGTTGGTTTTGTGTAATATACCACTAAGTGCTGCCAGATTTGATATGCTATATCATAGTCAATGTTGAATGCTAACAGATTGCCAAACGTTGTTGTATTGTAGGCAGATTCTTCTACCAGTATCTTCGTATTACTCCTAAAATACTTTAGGCCCACACGAGGAGAAAAGATCCTTAAATGATGAGTCATAGGATATCGCTTAACTTTGTGGGCCATTGTGCAATAAGGTATAGGGTGGCGCCGACATAGTGAAAGATCCAAGCAAAGGGGCAGCGATAGAGATTCTCTCAAAGGGTCCCTGACCTAAGGGTCATAAGGGTGAGGTCATCCTATAGTCCAAATAGCTCGGGTGTGGTTACCACCAAAAGGAGGAGGACAATAACCGCTGACCACAGGGGGTAGTTACCATGGAATGACCGGACACTGCTAACCCCCGGTCAGTGCAGTCAGCCGGTTAGTTCACAAGTTCATGAATTTCAGTCCCAGTGACTTCTTAGAAGAGGTGTGGGGAGTTGCTGTTGCCATGGGGGGGGGGGGGGGGGTCGGGGAGGCAGGGGAGAAGACATGTGGTCAGCGAGACGAGTGGACAAATGCCTAAGATACCAAGTATGAGGAAGGAGGACGCTGTGCTCACAGGTGACTACAGGTGTTACTTAATCACAGGTGGGTAGGATGGGGTGATCGCCAAAGGAGAATACCTGTGGGGAAACTGAGTCATGAGAGGCCTGTATGAGGCACTTCTCATGGCCGCGGACGGCGTGCCGGAGGGTTGGGGTGTACACACAGGGGGTGGAGGGGTCATGGTGCATGGTCACCTCCTCTTCATATACCACCACCCTCCCCGGACATTGCTTATATGTCAAACAACAGTGCCGGGGAAAAAAAGATGAAATCAAATAAAAACACCACCGAAGGGACAGCTCTTGCAGGATCTTTGGGAAGTTGCTAAGTTTAGATAAACCGCCCACTAGCCAGGAAGGTCAGGAAAGGCACGTCCCCTTTCAGACGACCGACCATGATCCATGTTATGGACTGGTGAAAGATCAAGTCTGAGTCTCTTTGTATTGGGGCGCACTCGGCTCTTTATTCTGTCCTATATGATTTATATCAGGGCATTTCTTTTATGTGCTCGGAAATCACAAAGGCATAGCGAGTACTGGAAATCTGCTGCTGAAGAAGGAGGGGGAAGAAGAATTCAGTTGCGAACTCTTTAAATGAAGATCATGTGCTTTCTGAATGTGTCACTTAACAATATGGCTACGGTGGATGGAGACTAAGACTAGAGGGAGCAGGCGAAGGGAGTTGTGGTTCTAGCTTCGGAGTAGTGGTGGAGGGGAGGGGGTGTATGTGTTGAATAAAGGGGGCTTGTGTCAGGTTGATTTGTCCTCGCTAGGGACACCGGCAGTCACGGTCGGGTGCAGGCGGGCTGAGGACCAACCCCCAGCCCGGCCGACGACCACCTCCGACCGGTCGCCTCCAATGGCCACGGGGTGTGTGGGGCCGGCTGGGGAAGGAGTGGTACGCACGATCCGCTGTACATACCAAGTCCGATGTGTGGGCCCAATGGTTCCCCACCGCAAAACAGTCCCCCTAGGTGTCCGCTATGGCCGCAAACTGGCCCGCGGAAAGTGTCAACACTGCTGGTTGTGCCCCCTACAGTTTAGTTTCAGCGCTCCACAGCCCTCTGTCCTCTGTATGCGATGCCATCCCCCATGAACTCCCTCCTCTATCCCCAGAATGTCACCCACACCATCCCTCCTTAACACTAAGGTCAAAAGTGGATGGACACTGGGCAGTTGGAGTGACAACTGCTGAGGGTCTCTCGGAGTGTGCCCCTACGAAAAGACTGCTGTAATCATGCTAGTCCATTGTGGCATTGGGACTGTGGCAGCGAAAGTTTGTCGGAGGGTGACAGAAGGATTGTGAGCGTGTGCAACAATTCCAGGGTTGTTTGGTATTCCATTGGCCACTCCTCCAGAGAGAGTGACTGGTCAGACGACTATCGCCCCTGCCAGGTTTTGTACTCGGTAATTGATCACCCTTATCGCCACCCCAAATGTAAAAGACTGGCCGGAATATCCAAACAGCGCCGGACATGCAACCCCACCCAGCCGGCCGACAAGGGGTGGGGGTGGGGGTTCTTTCGGTGCTGACCCCTGGCGGCAGCGCGGCTGGGGCTTTTAGGCGGTACCAGGGCGCGGTCGGCCAGGTTGGGGGCGCGGATCATATGCGCCATCAGGCTCGGATTAATAACTGACCACCTCTTGATGAATATCAGCATGACATGGCACTGTGATTGTTATTCCGCTGGATATGGGAATTAATGGGCGGAGAGAAAGGGTTGGGAGTGGTGCGTGCTAGCAGTAAACCGCCACAACCCATCACTGCAACAGCAACAACACCAACACCATCAACAACACCCGCAATCAGCATCATTATAATATACCCTTTACTATATGATTAACAGCCCCCCCCCCCCCCACCAAGAACCATGATAAACAACACCAAACACTTAGAACTACAATAAATACCACCGGCCACTCGCCATCGTGAACCACCACACCCTACAACACCACCGCCCACCTCTACCACCACAGCCACCACCACTTCCCTACAGATGCCGTGCTCAACAGGCGCGGACTGAAATAAGATATTGGGGTCTACAACGGTGGTTAGTGTTGCACTGTCAGGGAAACATGATGGATCATGCTTTAGTAGGCCATGTGGGAACATGGAACTGGACATTGGGGCCCCCAGGGGTTGACCAAAGTCCACTTAGGTCCAGGGAGAGCCGGGTCCCTACCGACACAAAGCTGGGGAGCTCACAATGGACACCATGTGGGGATTTATGGCGCGTCGTGCCGGGCTAAATAACGTCAATATTCAATTAGGTCCACTGAAAAGGCATATTTTTCTCTATAGATGGTCACGACCGGTGACGGCTGGACGCCCATGGTTAGCTCTGAATCCTGTTCCACTCACAACTTCATTCCAAGGCTCATGTCGGCTTTTGTGTAGCTATGGAAACTCCGACTAGGTCCAAATGGCCGACAAGGACGCGTCCTGATGGAAATGGTTACACTATGCCCAATGGTCATTGTTCCAACCTAATGGTCATGCTCCGTTAAAAGCGATATATATTCGAGAATTATCGGTTGAGATTATATATATATATATATATATATATATATATATATATATATATATATATATATATATATATATATATAAATATGTATATGCAGTATCCAAATACACATGTATAACAGATCGTCCATAGGAGTTAAGGACGGAGTCGTATATATAGGCATCGTCTCTAGAACAATGGGTTACTATGGTAAGTTGTAGTGTGCGAAGTGAAGTCGTCGATAGGGACTCTATGGTTGGCGGCGGGGGTGCTGTAGGGAATGGGAGGATGTTATCTGAGACAGTATAGGGACCGGTAATTGATGGAGACTGAAACACGCCTAGAGGATCTCACTAATAGAGACCTACCTTTAATTTGCAGACCGTTAGGGTCAGCGAGTCACAGGTAACCCCGAAGGGAAACACCAGGGCCCAGAAGGTATTACAAGGGAGTGGGTGTATAGAAGGATGCTGTTGAGGGTATTGCCTTCGGATGGGGTGCTGAGTAAGTATGGTCTTCACACCTGGGGGTCTTTTGTTGGGGCCCGTGGGGCAGGTCCTCCCGAGGCTGACCTCCGAGTCTCATTATAACCGTGTGGATCTCAGTGGTCAGTCGGCGGCCAGTAGGGGAGAGGTCGGCGGGTCAGGGGGCAGGCTGCCCTGCCGTGACCTTACCTCGCCCGCCCCCTCTCCGCCCTACATGTCACCCCACCTCACAGTAAGTATACTACCGCGCCTGGGCCAAGGCTCCTGGCTGTAGGCTGGGTCCCGAATCTATTTAATCCTGTCCGCTGCATTCAAATGCCGCTACCACCCCCCCCCCCCCCCCCCACCCGTGTCCTGGTCGCGGGTATCAGCCCCCGACGGGGGTTGATTTATAACGTGGGTCTACCTGTAATTTGCTTGTCATAGACAAATGCTTTGATGTGGCCGGCGGATAAACGGCCATTGCGCCACACCTGCATGGATCCCAGTCAGAGTGGTCCATCTCGGCTTCACATCAACACCCCCAATCCGCCCGCCCCCATCCATCTTGCCATGTATACAACTCGTACATCAAATCCCAGGCAAGCAGCACTCGGAAGCCACTCGGAGCAGCTCGGAAGTGCTCATTCTGAAACTGCTCGGGAAGGATGGGGTATACGGTTCGGGGAGCAGCTTTGGCGAGGAGCTCGCATGGGGTTTTGATACAAGGCCTCACCGCTCTCCTGATCTCAGTTATCTGTGGGCCTGCCAACTCTAGAGGAGGCAGGTTATCAGGCGCGGGAAGTCCTATCTACCTGGAGGCGTATATGCGTCAGCGCGGCCTGAGCAGCAGCGGCCACGTGGCTGGCCGTCACCGGCTAAAGTTAGTCCCATGAGCGGGGGCGGCCATACCGAAATGTCGTCTCTCTATGGAGCCCGCCGCTTGAGGCGACCATTTAGGAGTGGTGCTAACGTATCATGCCTCAGTCAGCCCAGACTGCTTGCTGGCCGTCTGGGCTGGTCGGATCTGGCCAGTTGGGCCACCCGCCATCCCATCCTCACCCGACATCCCACCTCTCGCACCCCCATATGCGCAAGTCTCCCTCACTGGTGCCTCTGCAACCTGATCCACGCCCCCGACTAGGGACCTAAATATACATGGACGATATCAGTACTTAATATTGGCGCACGTATCAAATGGGATCACCCCTGCCCCAACTCACACCCCGGGTATGCATACCATCCTGTCCGGTCGTACGCGCTACGTATTCAGTGGGGATCCAGTGTGACCCATAATTGATCGCCAAACGCTGCATTGCCCGTTAACCTGAGCTTCATCCCGGTCATTGTTTAGGTTGGGTTTCAGGTGAGTATCACTACTGTGCCCATTGAGTATACATAATGTGTTCTCCACACAGTGTATGCACTCTGGTAAAATGAAGCAAAGGTCAACCCGTGAATTTCAAATACAGGGGTGTTTAGAGATGTAAGCAGAGGAAAGGGGTCGAGGAGCTAGAGAGGTCAGACGGACCAGTATATTAGCACGTGGCTATAAGAAGGACACCTCAGGTATACATAGGGCAGGTCGGTGTGTGTTTGTGTGAGGGGGGAGAGGCATGGTTAGCCTGCCCATAGGTGCTGGCCGTTCTAGTAAGGATCCAACAGCGGTTTGGTGTGGTGAAGTGGGAGTGGGGCAGGGGTTCAACAACCTAATCCACATGGGCACCTGGACTCCACATTGTCAAACGCTCGGTTTAGGAACCCATACGGTGATTCGGATAGGCAGATCATTGTAGGTGACCCAAAACAAGCAACGCCTGGCCAGCGCCGACCGCTGCCCCACCTGGCGGATCGAGTTGCCGGCCCTTTATTAACTATTTATACGTGGTTGTCAGGTGGGCTGGCACTGACCAGTAACCGCCCTACCTGTCTCCAGCTGGGTATAAGGTATGATGGATGGTAGTCATAAGGGGTGGGGCGTGGGGAAGCGGGCCTGGACGGATTATAACGTGAAACATTGTATCCAGTAGATCGATCTAATATTAATGGCACTGCTGCCCCTGTAATTGGTCCTTCTCGTGGTCTATTGGAACTCCTGACCCCGACCAAGGTGGTGATAAAAAATGGACCTGGAATAATAGACGAGGATTCAACACAGTTACAGCTCCACATTTAATTTGAGATTTGTTTATGATAAATACAGTTGTCAGGCTACCGCATGACCATGAAATATGTTCTGTTTTAATGCTGTTGTAGTGAGATTGTACCATTCGTGTGCTAATAAACCTTAATTTCTTTTTACAGGTGAGTTGCATATGGGTTAGCAGCATTTGCCTCTTCGAATCGTAAGTAAGAATAAACAAAATTATGCAACCATCAAATAATTCCAACGTAGCACATATCATTTCTATAATTCTATTTATCATGGTATGTATTCATTAACAAAAACAATTAATCTGAACGTTCTGAAAACAACATACAGTGGGTTGGCATGATTTTAGGTCTATGGAGTTGTCCCCTCATTCTAAAAGACGTTTCACAGTTGGTTAAGATTCGGAGGAAATTCAATCACCTGGAGCAAGGTACAACCAACCGGCTACCTGTCACCGGGGCTAATGGTACCCGCAGGAGGGGATGGTCCGTAACAGTGGAGATCTGCTGACCTTCAAAGGGACAGAAAAGATGTCAGTCAAGGTATAGGGGTTCACCTGAGCCCCGGCCCTTATGGCCTGGGAGAAGGGTGGTGGTATACATGTTGAACTACACTGACAGGGAAAGTAACGTCTTGCTGGATGCAGCATCCATGGGTTTACCCTCAAATGACCCGCTATTACTCTTAACCTTCAAGGCAGGTCAATACACGAGCACTGGTCACCTTTGCACCCCAATAATAGCACACTGCTGACCACATCTCCGGTTGCTATGGCACTGCAGAATGACCACACCTGTCCAGCACAGGAGGTGGAGGTGGTAGGGTGTCACCTGGAGGCAGAGGACACACGGTCGGCAGCGCAGGCCATATATGGGGATATCAATACGGACCGCGTGGAGATGTAAATGGGTAATGGGGGACCTGTGCCGTATTGATCTCAAGCCCAGGCAGGGATCAGTAATTGGCGTGGGCAAAAATGAGCGCCACTCAGTTATAGGGGTATAGAAAAAGGGGTGACGGTGGGGATGCATCGTGATATGTGGTGGGCATGGACGAGGCAGGATTGGTCAGGTGTAGTGTTATGGTATACACTGGGATGTTTACTTTATACGTATTCATATGGTTGTCTCTCCATGTGATAAGAACACCCCAGGTTATTCATTTGCAAAGGCAATATGCTAGATTTTATAGACAGTAATTATGTTCACATCTTCCCAGAAGTGAGCTTCAGACAAGGGTATACAAGGATATGGGACTGCATGGATGTGGATGGTGGGTTAGATAATAGTGTGCATATGAAAACGGGTGAAAGTGACAGGTTAAAGAGGAAACAATAATGTTGATTGTAACAGGGTTAGCAACTACTGAACGATAAAAGAGTAGTTGTAGTTTCGGGTCGAGGGGGGTCATCATACAACGGGTGGCTTCGTGTGGAGTGAAACCGTCACCACCATTATTCCATACACTACCCCCACCCCTCTCTCATACACAAACAAACCCGATTGTGGTATAACCCGGAGGTAGCCACCGGGACAATCCGGCCAGGAATCGATGGAAAGTGGGCCATCTGAACCACGGATCGATGACTCTCACTCCAATTACCTACGGCTTGGTCACGCCCCGTGGAGCCTGCTAGACCTGGCGGAAATTAGTCATCCGGAACGGCCAGGTAAATAACGGCATACATGTACATAATGCTGTCAAATTGTGTGTCTATACTTCAGTGTCTACTCCTCACTAATATTGAGATGATCGGGTTGTGGTCATAGGTCTAGGGTATGTATCAACTTCTACGATTGGGGATATTAAGGATACGGGTGATAATAAGGTTGTATGGAGGGATGGAGGCCGGTATGAAGTGAGAGGGGTGACCACTGTGATATAGAGCCAATGCACACCCTGACCCAACCGGCGCCCTGCACATCACAGCCCGCACGCACTCTGCCTCGGGTTGCTCGGGCAAATCAAGCAATCAGCGTCCGACTTGATCCCCGACATCTGAAGGACGCTGGGCGCCCTTTGATGGCGCCCGGGCGCCTGGCTGGTTGCTCCGGAGACGTCGGGAAGCATGAGGAGGAGGGGGTGTTCCTCCAGGGTCAGGCGCCGGTCCTTAGCGCCATCATGCTGCTTCCGCTCGCCGTGTACACACGCCAGCTCTTCCGGTGGTGGTTGGGAGGTGAAGGGTGGTCAGAGCAGGGCTGGGCTGACCATACACACACAGACACACACGCAGAACCTCCTCCTGTGTGTGTAAGGAGAGAGGCCGGCCTTGTCGAGGTGGTCAATGCGCGTTCATGTCCACCCGATCGCCCTTTGATGCTGTGCGCCGAGGAACTTGTGGTCAATTTGATGACATCATGCTTGCTGGCCTGCGACATCCTGTCCGGGGGTAATCACCCATTCACGCGTTGTAGTAGACCTAAATGAGATGTCGATGGGGTCTGGGCCACTTAGCCCTCGCTGGACCTATTCGATTGCACCCCACCTCCACTTCAATGCCTCTCCATAGAGTACCACGCAGAGAGCAGCTCACTCAGAACAAAGGCTGCGAGCTACTCGCTTCTTGGGCTCGCGCGGCACAAACCACAAAGTATATTTAACCGGCGTCCAATTTAACTCTGCTTTAGGTGAAGGTGTTGTTATGATCTCCTTTTTGTCTCCATCTATACAAAGTTAGTGTTAATCCAAACGCCCGCTGTCCGACTACAACGTAGGGAGCAGCTGCCGCGTCAGCAGAACTGCTCGCAATTGCTCGGTGCGTGCGCGGTGCCTGTGGTCAATTTGTGCCCAGCGTGGCTGAGGAGTGGCTGTTGTTTTAGGCTATTTACCTGTTGGCGCGTGTTCAATTTGTCACATTCAGCCCACTCAGACCCCTACTCCCCTTGATGCCATTCACCCCCGCCCTCACCCATTCCCAACCCCTCCCCTAGAGCACCCCCTTGTCCGCCTAATGGTCAGTTTAGCCAGCGGGCACTTAGCCAGCATTTATCAGGTGGTCAGTGAGCAGATTGTAAGCAGATTGAGTCGCTCGCGCTGACCAATAAAGGCTGTGTCAGGCGCTCCGATTTATTGCTCGTTATTGCCCTCTCCGTCCCCGCGCGCACATTGAGCGGCCGGGGTGGCGCCGCCGGGAGCCCGGCCACTATTTCGTTATGGGGCCTTGTGCTTTTGGTCAGCGATCGTGGCCGTCCCATTGTCAGGCCACCCATGGTCAATAGGGGGATCATTATCTATTGGCTACTCGGGCAAACAACACTGACACACACAGTCGCCGTATTGACTGCGACCATGGCGGGGAGGTCCGGGGTGGGTCAGCGGTGGCACAGCCTGCAATGGACAGGTGAATAGTTTATAGGCGGTCCCATCTTTTGTTGGCGCCATAATGGATCTGGACTTGTCCCGACTCTGTGAGGGCATGCACCGCGATATCCATATTGGCCACTGGAAAATGGACACACGTCATAAAGGATCCAGACGGGCGCGTTCGGAAAACACATCTAGCAGAATGTTCTCTGAGCATTAAAATGCAGTGTACTTTATAGAGAGGCAATTCATGATACGTGGTTTATGTAAGATGCTTATCATAAACAATTTGTCAGATATTTACAGTTTGTTGTGATACTCAATAAGTCGGAAAGTAGTTCTTGCGTTTCCCTAAATTACATTTCCTGGAAATATGTGATTTCCGAATGGTCTGGTCTCTCTATGGGCATTGTGATTGATCCTCGGACTAAGTGGCGCGCCGTGATCCGTGACTCGACCCTGCAGTGCCCAACATGGCCGGGTTGGATCCCAGACCTAGGGCCTCGACCCCATCCCACCCTCTCCCCCAACAATACCACGACCACCACGACACAGGGACTATACAACACATTGAGGTTCACTCCGAGGTCTGACCTAAGTAGTGTTCAACTGCTTCCCTGCCATACACCAGTATGTGAAGTGACTTATACATACTTGTCCCACCCACATACACACACAACTAAATGCCTTCATTAAGATATGTCAACTGAAATTGACTTCATCATATATCCTGCTCATCAGGGGGAAAAAATTGCTACAACAATTTATTCCGTCTAAATTTGATGGCAGTCATTATTATCAATGATAATAGTGATGATGATAATATCGCCGTTATTGTCTTAGGCATGCGTGTGTGTCTGACCTGGACCCGCATGGCTGGCGCCGGGCGCGGTGCTTGGCCTGCGTGGGGGTGGGGGGCAAACATGTGTGTGTAGAGACGGTGGACCTTGACCCTGCTTCAAGAGGAGTCTCGGGGCCCCACGCCTTTCCGCATGATCACACAGAGATCTGATCAAGGCTGTCCAGCTCTAGATATCAAGGCCTATCTCTGCGTGACCACGCCTGATCATCAAAGGGTCTGACTCATACACACACCTGAAAAGCTTGTAACACCTGACCATGTGCACAGGCCAACTGTTGACTGTATTAATCGTATACACACAACACACACACAGCATTGTCTGTGTAAGCTGACTCAATGGAGCGTTACATCGTGGTCCATTCAGCCAACACCGGCTGCTGCCCACCAACAACACTATACACCATGTAGTTATGAATCATCCCGGCTTTTGTTCAAATGTCATAGTTTTTTTGTTGTTTTTTTTTCGTATGCAGACCAAATGAGAATTTATACAACGCTTTAATATCAGCTGATGTCAGTAATTCAATTGTAATAAGCGTTGTTTCGAGAACTGATACACATTAAGATCCAGGGGTCCGACTCCCTTATAATATACATAGGGTAACCGCTGCATATACCTTGACCATCACTGGAGGGATTCCCACCAGGGCTTCGTAGGGAGTGTCGGGCAATGTTACCTCGCTATGTTGACCTGGGTTCCCCTCACCTGGCCTGGCCCTCCCTACTGAAGGCACCCCGCCAACACGTACACCCTCCTCTGGTCATGCCATGACTTATAGCGATGATACCCTGCGCCCCACGTGGAGAAGCCAAGAGGAAAGTAACCACCCTCTAAGCTTACCTGGGGATGGTTACCATAGTAATATCCACAGCCAGGTGTGCTCACACCCCCCCCCCCCCTCCCCTTCACTTTTCAGCGCACTGACCCTTAGGCCCTCACCCATACCCCTCATCACCAGGCGCGGGTGTGGTCTGTAGACACAGATATGATGCCCAGCGCTATCTGAATCATCCGCCCTCCCGGTGAGCAGCCCTGTGAGATGCTCCCCTGCCGGCAGCTCTCATATACCGCGAGCAGCTCACCCGCGGGCCCGGCGCGGCTTTGATCAGGGACCAGTGGCGGACCCCGTACAGGTAAGGCGTTCAGCAGGCCACCCGCTCACCGCCATCAGTCACGACCCCCGACATCCATGTCATCACTCATTAATCCGCCGGGCTAAATCCCTCTGATCTCTCTGGTCACTAAACTGTTAGTATAGCTTGGAGGATGATAATATGGAAATGTACAAGTATACGGGAACTTGTATGTATAGGTCTACATACACTGTGTGGATGTACATATATATATATATATATATATATATATATATATATATATATATATATATATATATATATATATAATGTACGTTTATATATTTACATATTTACGTGTATATCTATACACACACACATGAATAGAGTATGGCAGTTGGGCATTGGTTATTTTGTTGGCGTAGAGCAGAGCACACTTCGAGAGCAGATAAAATATGTCTCCGTATAGATTTTGCGAGAGGTCTGGGAATAGGCATTGTTTATAACCGTACTTATATGTCCATCTCGAGTCGACATTCTGGGAAAGAACGAAATGGCTCGTTGTATATTAAGGATTGCATAGGGCTTCTTTGATCCCGACATGAAGCCACCAAACCCCTAACGTGGTAGGCTCTGCCTCTCAACACGCCTGATTCCTGGAATGCCACCCCTGGTATTTGAGTCGGGAGGGTATGGTCAGTATGCTGGTCAGTGGGAGCTATAGGGTCGTTCGGGTCAGTTGGCCAGCCCCCTCATATTCCGGGAAGTTAGAATGTGTGTTGAGGCGAAAGAGGGGCGGGGTGTGTCGGTTGTTAGGAGCTGGGTGTCTTAACCACGCCTTCCACTATACACATCGGCATACTGGACGTGCTCCTAGCTTTCATCTGTAATCACATCTGGTATTTCATGCCTGGTTAATAACGTCGATCCCCGTATTACACGGGGCTGCCGCCATACATCACCCTTGTGCTATATATCGCACATTATCAGTGTTATGCCGCCCTCGCGCCCCGGTCGATATGTGACCAGGTTTCATGGAGTGCTCCATACAGGGTTATCACAGCTACCGAGTGGTCAATTTTGATATGAGTGTAGATTACACTGTCCAACACTGACTTTACGGCTACAGCTCCATGATAATAACCTTATCGCGTTCCGCTTCCACTTAATCCAATTACCCCCATCAGTGGCCTTTAAGTCGTTAAGATAAACTTTGATAGAAATGTTTCAGTGGGGGAGTAATCACAGTGTAAAGGGGTGGCGCTCGCCCGAGTGCCCACCAAATGATAATGGCACGGGGGGTAAATGGCCTCAGTGCAGTGGACCGCTCAGGGACGTGGTCATCGTCGCCCTGCTGACCAGCGCCGACCAGGTTGACCACCGTGGGGTAATGGGTGGTGTGGGCTGGCCACCCGGTGGGGTAATCACCCCCCGCGCTGCTGGGTCCACAAAGTACCAACAAAGGGGGGCTGGGCTGGCCAGTGTCCAGTCCTGTCCGGTAATGTCCGGCTCCGAGCAGCGGCCACAATAGGACGGTCTGGGTCGTCAGCCCGACCCCGGTGTGTCCCTCCGGCCATTAGGGGGTAATTACCCCCGGTGAGGGGTGTGTCCCGATAGCTATCTCAGGAGGGGGTGCGTCAGTTGAGGGGTGGAACCAGTCCTCAACCTACCCTCTAAAATCCATAGCGCACGTCCTGGGCATTTACCATATCGCACCTATGTGTATCCTGTATGCATGCACATCTACAGTACAGTACAATGTACATGTCATTGACTCTGTAATAGTCCAGGAAAGAAGTAACAAACGGCACAAGTTCTTACTTAATACTGACTTTTAATTCCAAACATCCATAGATATAGTCATCTTTCTCTAATCTTCTATACATCTCATTGGTTCATGCTATCTACCAATCAACCCAGTTCACGTGATCATGCGTCAAGATACACCTCATTGGCTCCTACTGTCTACCAATCATGCAGTCTACGTGGACACTGGTCAGGGCGGCCAGGCCACGTGGTAATCACGATTCAGAGATATCTACTGATAATACTAATGGCTATCTGGACCGTTACACATTCCTCCCTTCCAAGATAGCACAATATCAATTTTTTACTACATCTCCAAAACTAACGTCTTATACCTAGTACAACAAATTTGGAGTATTTATCGTTTTATCCTTGACTACTATCATTGCTACAAGTATTACCCTATGTCATCTCATTTCTACATTTAACGATTCATCGAGATCCAATTGTCCATGTTTATGTGGTGATTACCTAATCAACAATTAATTGCCTTCCACTCTGGTCGCACTTTTACACTCCGTGCGGACAATCCAGTTACCTATCGTCAATCGTTACCTTACACCGGAGGCAATTCCGGGTACACTGTGTTCATACATGTTTCTATGGGAATCATAGGCATTTCTTCCTTAGTACTCTTAATCACAGCGTCCTTATGCACCTTCAGCTTATCCTGGACCACCTTAAACACATATGTTCGTTTCACATATAATACGATTCCCAATGCTACCACGACCATAGTAATGAAATCAACGACCCCTATGCTCACTCCTGACAGCGCCATCTTTGCAACAAGGTTCGGTTTGTCGTACCCCAAATTAGTCCATTGCGGTATATCCATAACTGCTACAGTTAACTTTCCCAATTTGCGAAGTTCGTTGTGCACCTCATAATCCATTTCCGTTGGCCATTCGATTTGTAGTGCCGGGAGGTTTAGCGGTACTGACGGTTCAATGTTTACTCTACGAAACCCAACCCTGATGCTTTCCAAGGTCCAGTCCTTTGATTCTAAGCTGCACTGCTCCGACATTATTACCTGTGTGATCTGACTGATTACTTCTTTTTTCGCCGTTATACCAACACATCGGTGTGTTATTGATATGTTTGCATACGGTACGATGGTCACTAAGAATGGCTGTTGTATACTTCTGATTACCACTGATTGTTCCGCTGGTCTTGGTTTTATTATTATTTCACAAATGTTTTCTCCTTCCCCGGCGACGAGTTGTGCTTCACATGAACCAGTGGAGTATTGTACCATGGGAAAACATACTAATGGTTTTCGTCCTACACAGTCCTCCTCCGTGGGGATAAAGGACGACATAGACTGTGAAGACACTGACACTCTGGGTCTTCCCACAATGGTCCTAGTGAGGTTTCCAGCTAACAGTACCGGCAGATATCTCAGTTTGTACGTCAGAAATATATCCCGTGTCATTGCTGGCACGATTACCTTATAGGCTAACTGTCCATTGTGCGCCCACAGCGGTTCAATCCGTAGGTTGTGGTAGTACCAATTTACTGGGAGCACCGCATGTCCTTGATTGTTTAGTTCTCTTAAGATCACACTTAATTCATCGGTGAACATGATGTCTCTTGACAGTCGACCTCGTTCTAATTGCATTACTTGCTGGTGGAACAGGTCTACAGCTCTGGCGTAGTGGTTGACTTGCATCTCCATTACTGTTAATAATTGTGCTACTATTTGTCGTAATTGCAGTACCTGTATTGCGTAGATGTGGTCTTCTACTCTTTCGTTGATTTTTTTCACTATTCCTTGTAGCTTGTTGGATTGCTGCTGTAGCGTAATAATGTTACGTCTGTTGTCTTGACTGTACTTATTAGTTATGTCTAACATAGATAGTAATTGATGATCATGTTGATTAAGTCGTTCAACCGACTGTGATAATGTGTCCACTTGTCGGGCCAGGAATTGCATCTGCTGGTCGGTTGCTACTCCGAAACAGGCGCGCGCCAGTTCCGCCAGTACTGACCTAATGCCTCGTCGGTGTCTCTGCATTGAGTCAGTTTCTTCCTGCACTTTATCATTTCCCATTTGAATTGAATGTAATACCTGTGAAAGTCGTAAGTCCCAGATAGCCGTTGTTTCCTCATCGATTCTCCCAGATGACATGTTCCGATACATTTCCATTTGTTGTGTGTATCGACTTAGATCCGGTGCGACTGGGGCGTTTACTGTCACGATAACGGTCCATAATGCTGAAACGATTCTGGTTTCACCCTCGATGGCGATGAGTACTCCATCAGACTGTAACAAGGGTGAATCAGTATCCGCCTGTACTTGGAACCATAATAGTATGCAGGAGAATATCCACATCTGACTATTCATCTTGTAAGCTGCTCCCTGAGGATGAACTCCACTCTTTATAGTTGATGGTGGTCTTCGATGGTAAGCCTTGGTGGCTGCGATACTGCGCTCGCGTCCGTCCCGTCCTGGTTGACGTTTCGCCTGAGCCGCGGTCCGTTGTATCAGGGTTTGTTATAGGAGATATCGCCTTTGACCCATCCGTGGTGGTGGCTTTACCGTTGTATGCTGTGGCTGTCGTGGAGTCGTCCTCTTTTAAACCTGTCTCGTGTCCGCCTTCAGTCATGTCATCAAAGTCTCGTAAATCCGCCAGCGTGCTCGGTCGGCTGTCGGTGTCTTCTCCGTTATCGTGTGTCCAGCCGTTATCATCTGACAGGTGTGTACCGTCATGGGCCTTATCCTTAGTGGCTGATATGGGTGGGCTCAGCCTACTGACCGCGTCCTCGTCGTTATCGTTCGTCCAGTCGTTATCCTCTGACAGGTGTGGAGTGTCGTCTGCGTCGCTCTTTTCAATTGACACGTGTGAGTGGTGTTCCACCTCCGTATCAGTTGAACCTTTGTCGTTATCGTACTCCTCGTTGTCGTCTGGCACATGTGTATTCGTATCGTGGTCTCTCCTATCTTCCGACCCTCCAGTGCCTGGCAGGCCCTCCATGTCAAGGTGTGCGTTATCTTGTTCAAAGGGGAGTGATTCCACTGGTTGCGTGTAGCGTGTCATGTCATCGTGATTGTTGCGTAATCTTACTTTGTCCCTCGCTCTTTTGCGCCTTATCGTCCGCCCGCTGGGCCCTTCAGAGTCTTTGTGTTGTTTGTCTGTGCTCGTTGATTCTTTGTCTGAAGCACTGGTTGTTATCAGCGACCGTATATGTTGCTCCTTTTGTATGATCTCAGTTCTGTTATCCGCATGATTTGAGGCTCGGGTGGTGGCGGGCGTGTGTACCGAGCGCGGTGGTACAAGGGGTTGATAGGTAACATCCCGAGGTACCAGCTTCAGACGCTCTAGATTAACGTCCTTCGTATCCCCGTTGGAGTGCTGGATTTTTGCCACATTGCCCTTTATCTGTAGTATTACATAACCTTCAAAGTACGGTGCTTGGAATGTGGTTTTCTTCATGTTCTGCAATAGTACTTCCTGTCCGGGTCTATAATCTGGGGCCGGTCGCCTTTGATCTAGTCGGTCTTTGTTTTTTAGTTGAAGTTTTCTGGTTTTGTTTTGGGCATCTGTTAGCGCTAGGCGGTTCTGATTTATCCGATCCTGTAGCACTTTCCATTCCTCCCCTGGCGGTGTATAATTCCTCAATCGTTGTGGTTGCGGAGGCTCTCGACCATGATGAAGAAAATATGGGGAGAATCCTGTCACGGTTGAGACCGATGAGCGATATGCCCATAATGCGGTTGGCAGCTGTTTTTCCCAATCGTTGACTTTATTGTCCACCAATTTGGCCAGAATTGTCTTCAGGGTGCCATTCAACCGTTCTGTTTTAGAGTTCGATGTGGGATGGTACGCCGTTGTGTATCTCCATTGTATTTGATACTTTTGTGTCATTTCTCTCATTGTTGCGTTCAAGAACTCTGTACCGCGATCCGATATTATGATGGATGGTGGCCCATGCCGAGGTATCCAATAGTCCGTAAGGAACTGTGTAACTACCGCCGCTGTCTTGTTACGTATGGGCAATACTTCCGCCCATCCGGTGCAGTGATCTATGCATACCACGGCATATCGGCTCCCATTATGTGATAGTGGTAGAGGGCCGATCAGATCAATCCCCAATATTTCATTGGGTGATGTGGGCACCGGCAGGGGTTGGCTTGGCGGGTATGATTTTACCGGACGATATTTAACACATAGTGGACAGGCGGCCAATATGTCCCTGATTAGTTGTTTCATTCCCGGCCATTTGTAACAGGTTGTAATTCTGCTATAAACCTTGTCCATGCCCTGGTGCCCTATCTCTTGATGTATTCTTCGGGTGACGTCCGCCGCAATGCTTGGGGGTAACAATATGCGTGGGTAACTAACGCCTTGTACTTCTTTTAGTGTGTAGAGTACGTCATCATCCACCATGTAGTTGTCTTCCCGCCGTAATCCCAAGCGGTATTGCGGTAGTCTTGTCTGTTGTTGAACGAGCGTGTTTTTGTCGATGTACACATCGGTCCAATTTGCATCATGGACACTTGATGAGATGGTAGTTGGTGGTTCACTTGCCAACAGCATGGCCGCATCAACCATGTGACTACTGTTAGTGATTTCGGCTACTTGTACTGATGGATCGTCCCTTGTCCGGGTCTTGTTGGGAGGTAATCTAGACAGCATGTCTGCTCTGACATTGGATGACCCCTTCCTGTATTCGATCGGCGCCCCGTACTCAGCCAACAATACAGCCCATCTCTGTATCTTTGTGTTCTTCATTTCTTGGGAGAAAAGGGACCTTAACGGCAAATGATCCGTGACGATGGTAAAGGTGGCTCCCTGTAAGTATGGATTTAGTTTTTGCAGGGCATATATGATGGCGTAGGCCTCCTTCTCTATCGTTGCCCATTTCCGTTGTGTCTCGTTTAGCTGCTTTGAGATGTACTGAATCGGTCTTTCCATCCCATTTTGATCTTCCTGCGTGAGGATGCCCCCTATACAGTTCATGCTCGCATCTACGTAGAGTGTGTATGGTCTGTGAGCATTTGGAAAGGCCATGATTTGATCTGAAGTGAGTGCGTCCCTTAGCACTTTCCATGCTCGATGTCGTCGTGGCGACCATTTGTACGGCTGATCCTTCCGTGTTAATTCTATGAGTGGCTCGGCTAATTCCGCAAAGCTGGGAATACATTGTCTGTAATAGCCTGCCAACCCTAGGAATCGCTGTACTTCTTTTACGTTCGTCGGAGGGGCCATTTCGTGAATGGCCTCGACCTTTTTTGGGTCCGCTCTTATCCCGTCTCGTCCTACGATGTAGCCTAAGAGTTTCACCTCTATGCACCGCAACTTGCACTTATCCACGTTCACTGTTAAGTTGTGTTGATCTAACAGTTGAAATACCTGTTCCAAGTGATGTGTATGTTCCCTTGGGTCCTTTGAGTACACGATGATATCGTCTAGGTACACTAGCACAGTCACTTGTAGCAGAGGCGCTAACACCATGTTTATATATCGTTGCCACACCGCAGGGCTGTTGCAATAACCCTGCGGCATTCTGAGGAACTCATATAGTCCGTCCGGCGTGGTAAATGCTGTGATTTCTCTGCTTTCTGGTGTTATGGCAATTTGATAATAGGCGTTCTTGAGATCCAAAACTGAGAATGTTTGCGCTCCAGCCAACGCGTCAAATATGTCTTGGATGTGCGGAATAGGGTATGCATCTTTTTTGCACATACTATTCACTTGTCGGAAGTCGACACAACATCTCAATCCACCATTGGCTTTGGGCACAATCAACAAGGGGGACGACCAGGGACTGTTACTCGGTGTTATTACCCCGGCCGTTAACAGGTTGTCTATTTCTTGTTTTACCTGTGATTTCAGTGCCAATGGTATTCTGTACGGTCGTTGCCGTATGGGTGTATGGTTACCCACATCAATGTGTAGTTTCACTTCTGACACAGCTTTTAACGGTCCTACATCCACCTCGAACACACTTGGGTACTTAACTTTCCAATTATCTAGCTCACAATGCACTCCCGCGACTTCCACTCTGCTATCTTCACAGGAGCCATAATAAAACTGTTGGTTAGCCAAGCTTACTAGTTTGCGAGTGCAGTCTAGTCGGCAGTCCAGCAGTTCCATGGCATCGATTCCTATCAGGACGTCATGGTGTAATTCATCACAGACATGAACTGTAATATCCGTGTCTAGTAGCCGTACAATGGTCGTGCCATTTGTTTTGAGCGCATGCCCCGTTAAAGACCGCAATGTGAGTCCCGGCATCAATACTGCGGGGCGGCCGGACTCGTTACACAATTTCTTCCAGCAATTCGTTGTTATTAGGGATCGCGATGCGCCAGAATCGACCAATGTGTGCACTTCTGTACTTCCCTGTTGTACAGTGACACAGACTCGACCGTCCGACGCCGCTATTAGTTTCCCTGTTGTCCGTTGAAGCTTCTCTGTTGTCCGTTGTAATATTGCTGACCGTTAGAGTAGGCTGCATCATTACCTCCATATGCGTTTGGTGCAGGTCCTGTTCTGTTGTAACAATTTGCCGCGATATGCCCGTATCCATCACATTCATAGCACTGTATGGAGGAATGGTTATTACCTCCACGTCCCCCTCGTCCTCGTCCCCTTCCACGACCACGGCCTCGATTCCCACTCGTCTGTTGTGCGCCTACGTAAAATACAGTCGTGTTACCTGGTTCTACGGTGTTTTGATGGTAGTTCATTTGATTAGCTTCCGTCGTTGTTGCGCCACTCCCGTTCTGTACATTTGGTTGTGGCACAGCTGCTACTACTTCTCGTTCATCCCGGGCCTTATTACTCGCTTTCATTTCTAACACCATCGCCTGCATCTGACGTTCTAGAGATTTCAACACACCCGAAACCTCTTTCATGGGAGCGGATTCTTCTAGCAGATTTTGAGGGGGTGGGGGTAACGCTGCTTGTTCTAGTTCCGTTATTTCGTTTAACTTGAGTACGTTAGCATTGTGTACTGCCAATTGTGTGGCTTCTTCTACGTTGTTAGCGTTGTGAAAACCTACCGCTTTTCTCAGCTCGTCATTCCGTAGGCCGTCGGTGAAGAAGTCTCTGAGTTGACCAACCATGAGGTCCATTTGCTGCTCCGCCGGTGTGTACGCCCGATGGACACTCTCCATAAACCGCTCACTGTACTCGGTCACCGTTTCACATAATCCTTGCTGGGCCTTTTCTACCTTCCGTCGTAATTGTTTTACTTCCGCAGGCCCCAGGTATTTGTCCAGTAATGCCGCTCTGACGTTGGCCCACGTGTGTGGTGTGGGTGGCACTCGTCCTGCGAATAATGTCTTGATCGTTACTAACTGTCTCGCTAACCCACCAGCTGATTTCGTGGCCGCCGCTTCCAACACCGTCTTGTCTCCTGGGTTCACATGTGCGACAGCTGTGTCTAACGCGTCGATCCACACGCGTAGTGCCGAACGATCAATACCATCTGCTACTCGTATATTCCGTGTAAATTCACCCAGTCGTCGCCGTGTAGCTTCTACTACTGCTAAGTCTAACTTCTTCTGTTCCCTCTGTTGTTCCGTCATATCGTTGTCACCGGCCATCATCCTGGCAAGATCGCCAATGTAATAGTCCAGGAAAGAAGTAACAAACGGCACAAGTTCTTACTTAATACTGACTTTTAATTCCAAACATCCATAGATATAGTCATCTTTCTCTAATCTTCTATACATCTCATTGGTTCATGCTATCTACCAATCAACCCAGTTCACGTGATCATGCGTCAAGATACACCTCATTGGCTCCTACTGTCTACCAATCATGCAGTCTACGTGGACACTGGTCAGGGCGGCCAGGCCACGTGGTAATCACGATTCAGAGATATCTACTGATAATACTAATGGCTATCTGGACCGTTACAACTCTCATTGAACTGCATTCAAGCCGGACTAATGCATATTTAATTCATAAACACCAACAACCATTATTGAAAAATATACAACGTTTAAAATACACGTGTCCACACGGACTCCTCTCATGAATCATTAACCCTTGGCCGACTATAACTATTAAACACAGGGAGATATTTATATGTGAACACCAGAAACACTGTCCTGGAGTATGCATACAGCGAAACAAGCATGCATGAATACTCTCAGTCCCAGAGGCACCTAAGTTCACTAGGGATAAGAAGAGTGACGGTGCTTCTGTGGTTTCTCTCCTCCCTATCATCTTGAGGTAATACTAACGCAGTTTTTCGTATTTTGGTGGTTGGTTGAGGTGCTGGTTCTTTAGTTTCCTGAAAGTCCTCCTAGCGTTTTGGCTTCCATATGAAGAGCATATTTAGGTTTCTGCCTGGGTTTTGGTGTTGGGGGAGGGGTGCATGGTAGGACGGTGGACATGGCCGCATAACATGGGTCTGGGGGGTCAGCGAGCATCTGGTCGGCCCCACAGCGGGGTGGCCACCGGCATGACAGCACAATATATAGCCAGGGACAACATGGCATAATAACTCCTACCGGGAGGTAGTCACAAACACCACCGCCCTGACAGCGGGGCCCGACGCCACAGAGAGAGCCCGAACAGAGAGCCAGTCAGCAGCAGGGTCAAAGATAGGCCATCTCGACTTGGTAGAATGCGGGTGGGATGTGGTGCCGACTTGTGGCGCCAACTCTTCACCCTGTCACAGTTGGAGAACCCATTAGACACCTATAAACTATTTAAATTTGCTAAAAATGCTTCTCTGGATGTTTTTCGTGTGGGAGAAGGCGGTTCTTTTCTTTGACGCTTGTCTGCTCGTCTGCCTTTGTAATATATTTTCTGTTTATAATTATAAATGTGGTTGGAAAAAATGCAGGAAGTTGAAAGCCGTTAATTGAGCGTAGTGTACTAACCGCAGCTCACTAGGATGTTAGTGGTGGCCTAATACTAGGTGGCAGCTACAAGTCAGATAGGGAATGCGGTCGGAGGATGAAGGCGCGCCACACCCAAGGGCAGGAGAGGCCATGGTGCTGATGCAGGGCGTAAAAGAGTGTCGGTAAAGCCCAACTTCGGTTTCCTCATCCTGACCGGCCATGAAGGTTCTTGGCGCCCTTGGTAGAAGTATGATTGACATGAAAGACAGGCACATGATGAAGCCAGGGCGTCGCCATGACTGGCCATCTGTTCCCATGGAAACACCAGTGGAGTATCCTATAGGCACCACCCCTGATTGCTATGGCTACAAGGAGATACCCTATCTCTCGGGCATATCCCCTTCTCATACCACACCCACCCTTAAAAAACTGCCCCGGGGAGGGATGGCGGGGGAGGGGCAGCAACGTCAGTTAGCTTCACTGGAATGGCACCGTTATATTTTCTGCCAAATCTCACCATACTTAAGGGAGGCCATATTTCCTCACACCCCCGAGCCTTTCCAATGTGGCCCACAACGAGCTAATTCCCCCAATTAGCACTATCTGCGAAGACGCATTCCACACAGTGACAAATTAGTCTGCCTAGCAAGTTTTATAGCTAGGTGAAAGAGGAGGCCGCATGTTTGGCGGCGGTGCGGCGGATCTTTATGGCCGGAGCAGAGACCTGTTTGAATCCGATCTAGAAAGCTTCGCGGCTAATTACATTCATCCCCACCTTACCCTCCCTCTGTACGTGGGGTGGATTTCGGTCGGCGGCCGCACACCTGTCATAACAAACCGCTCCTCTCAGCAGAGCAGGCCCCTTCAGAGCTGCTCTCATAATGTTCAGGAGGAAGGAGATGCAGGAGGAGCTGTCCCTGGTCTCTCATCGCCCTGGGCCCTGGTCCAGCTTCTTCTAGTTGGCAGGGTTTCAGACAGGACAGCACTACCTGTTGAGTTTCTCGTCCATCTGGCGACCTGGGCTATGACAGACGCACATAAAGTAAAGGAGTGGAGTGGGTAAAGACCAACCGTGTGGGTCTGCATGAAAAGGAGGAGGGGTGTAAAGAAACCGGGGTAGCGAGTGGAGATGGATATAAGAGAGGGAATGGGGATAGGCCCTGGTAAAGTGGAAACAGTCTGGCCAGTCAGCCCCGCAGTCCCCCAATATAAAGCCTGAGCAGCTCTAACTACTCTCTGTCCCCTTCGGCACGCTCTCGGCACCTCGTAACTTAGCCCTGGTCAGGCCACGCGGCCAGCCTCCCTCCCGCCGCACTCTCCAGCACAAACACTGTGAAGTAGCCCTCAGAGTGAGTGACACAGACGGCCCTCCACCAACCCCTCCAACCCCCGTTTTACGAGTAGCTCGGACGAGACGAGCTGCTCGTTCCACTTTCCTGCAGCCAACAGTCACATTTACGTGCTCGGCGGGGGCCAGGCGCTTGTTGCACTGTAGTTTTAACGGCAGTAAACGACCCCAGGCCGTCTCCCCGACACCCCTGCTCGTCCAACACACCTATATCCACCACCAGCTAATAGGCCGAGTGGCATTTCTTTACCTGGACGGAAAATCAGTCACGACACTGAGCGCTCAACAGTGGTGCTCACTGCCGCCCCCCAGTCTCGTATTTTTACTCTGGGAGCAAACATCCTGGAACTGCTCGCTGCCCAATGTACATCTTGAAACCATTTCTTGTTATCGTCTCTCGAATTTGCACGTTCCACCTGGAAACCGCAACTATTCGTCACGGCGGCCCTCCTACCACTTAAAAAAAACAGACGTGCGCAAAGATTTATCTTTATTAGTTGGGAGCATAGTTCTGGTGCTGTCACTTTGTTGTTGTGTTTTACCTTAGACCCTGGAGGTGGTGGCGTTGGCTGTTTCCCGCGCAGTTGAGCCTGCAGACCCTGGGAGATGTGCTGGAGTGGAGGGCAGGAGAGACCTGACATATTATGAGTGATGGGGCGACGAACGGGGGAACCTTACTGTTACCCCATCCTGCACATCACCACCCCAAACCAAGCACCCCAACATCCCCGGATGACCCCCATCATGGCCTCAGTGGTCACATACTCCAGGGTGTTCCCTACCAGCCACCCACCGACCCATACCCACATCCCCAACATCCCCTCCTCCCAACGCCAGATGCAAAGGTCAACGTATGTAGGCTATTACATAGCATTGGGTATTGGGACGGGAGGGGGCCTCCTCCAGGGGGTGGCCCAGACTGACCCGGCCGGACCCGGGGGTGAAGCAGCAGCATTCCCCGGCGCCGTGGTCAGCATGTGACGGTCACGAGGACAGACACCCTGTCCGGAGTTTCCCATGCCCTGGAGTGCTCCCGTTACGGGACCTCTGGCACCTGGGGAATCATTCACCGGCCCTGGAGGACTGTCGAGCTGGCGGGTGGGCCCCCTGCACGTAACGGGCCCCCGGGCCGCGGCCAGGGGTCGCTCACCTGCTGCACTGATGCTGAAATGTTGCTTGTGCTGGCATAACTGACCGGTGAGGGAAGAACTGGTGGATATTGAGCTTCCCTCCTTCTCTGACCCGAGTTATGTTGTGGGGCTGCGACATGTGGACATACTTAACGGGCGTGGGTGGGTGGGTCAACGCGTCGCCCTAGTCTGAACATGTCACCGTGTCAGACCGTTAGCTTGGCACCTTCTCAATACAAAAGTATGTTATGTTAAATTTCAACGCAATGTTGGGAGGTCTGTAAAGAACACCTGATGTTCGATATCAAGAGATTACCTGTATAAAATTCAGCCATGAGAAAATATTGGTTACATGTTCCTCCCCCTAACATTTTTTTTCAACTGTGTAGAACTAATGTTCAACAGCTGATTTTGGTGTCACCCCTCTTATTTGTACCATGATAAAGTTGCCAGGGAAACACCGAACGTTACACCTCCCTCACACACATCTTTTCAGGGTGGGAGTCGGAGTTCACTGTGGAAAGTGGAATACTACTTTACTCCACCGCTGACCAACATTTTGTCTACATTTTAACAAAGCCCATGTGTGGCCACCGCTCACATGATTGTGGTCTATGGGTATCATGGTAGGCTCCTGTCTGCTTGATGGGAGGGAGGGTGTATTTGTAGCTGTGTGAGGGGGAGGGTGGGTGGGTGGTGGGCGTTGGGCCTGGCCCTAATTTCCCAGGTCTGAACCGTGGAGGGGGAGCACGATGGGACTGATGGGTCTGATATTGAACATTCCCACTGGCCATGCAGCCAGGCCGCAGCTTGGACATCACTGACACATCATTGTCCAATCTGGGGCAGGCTTCGTCGTCGGACAATGGCCGGCTGTGTGTATGATTATCGTATAGGCCATTACTGCATCATCATTATATTGACCAGTGCTATAATGCGCTGTGTGCTGCCGATGCTGGTAATGTCCTTTCATTTATACTGGGGCTGTTCGGAAAAGTGATCCTCTATGATGTTTAGATAGACTTGACTACTGATTCCCGAAACTAATGCTTAAAAAACATGCCACTTCGGATGGCGATTTATTAAAGAAATTACTTAACCTCATAACTATGATCATACATGTATCTAATGCCACAAATAGTAGTTAAATGTGTGTTTGAATGTTAATATGTCGTTATGGGTAATGGAAAAAAATAGGTTTTGGATCAGCTCTATAGCTTTAGTTCATTGGCTACAAATGTATCTTATCTAGAAAAATTTAGAAAGGCAGGATGCTTATCTCATGTGGTGTTAGTATGTGATAGACGTGGACATTGTGTTATAGACAGAGACCCGATGTTGTAACTTGGTTTTACGAATGAATTCTATGACACCCATCCTGTGAGGTTCCCAGTGTCCGCACGTCAGTCCACCGGACGGTACCCAGTGCAATGGTCATCAGACGACATTTAGTCGTCCTGACACAGTCGTCTGAAGTGTTGAGTCGTGACTTGCCAAACACCCCTCCATCGCAACCACCTTCCACATGGCTGACCCTCTCCTCACCACCACAACCCACATAGATCGTATATAACACAACCCAGTATGGCCCACATCTCCTAGACTGCGATGTACCTTTATTCTCGGCTGAGAACTAGATCCCGGAGTTACTGGGTTAGAATGACATTGACGCTACCCGCGACTCAACATAGGTATACACGTATCTCTCACAGGTCAATAACCGCTTGCCCATGAACCGCGCCCGCCCGCCCGCCCTCCCGTCTCTCCCGCCTTGGGCCTACTGCCTACCGCCCGCCTGCCTCCAGCCCGTCTGCAGTCCGCCTCCCGCCCGCATGGTCCAGCATGGCCACACCACACCAGCACGTCACCTCACTCATCCATATTCCTACCACGGCGGGCCGCCACCTCAGTGGTCACAAATATTGACATCAGTTCGCGGCCATTGACCACTCACGGGCCGCCGGGGCCGCTCAGGTGGGCGCCGGCAGCGTGGTCACGAGCAAACACAGGTGTGACGACTTACATGTCCGTAGCGCCCACCAGCGGCCTCCTTCCTGGTCGCTCAGCACTGCCCCGAAACCCGCCAATTGTTTATGATATTCACTTCAGTATATGTGTTAGTGAAAGATATTACGAACAGTTGTTGTTGTGTGAGTCCATCAGTGCGGTTTTGTGTATCTAACCCTTGTGAATTGAATATGGTTACAATATCGTCATACAAATAATTTGTGCATCAGAATAGATATCATGAATGTATACGTGGGAAGTAGGCCTATGCATACACCTATACGTCTAAATTTAGTAAACGTATATCATACATAGGTATGGGTATATATGCGTATATTCTATTTCAGGTGGACTGGCAACATTATTATTGAAAAAAAATGACTTTGAATACCTTTATTTCAAAAAACATTGTTGAATAGATCCCTCACTTTGTGAATAGCCAGCCAAGCGTCAAGCCGCCCTGCCGGCCACCGGTGAAGCGGCCACAAAGGTGAGGGTGCGATATGGCGTCGGGGGCCGTCTGGGCGGCTGGGGGTGCTGAGAGGGGGTAAGTAGGGGTAGGCAGGCGGGGGGTAGGCCGTTACATCAGTTTACCGGGGGTTATGCTTGTTACTGGAGGTTACGGCAGCTTGCTCACTCTTCGGGCCGGCCACACCTGCCCAGGGTCAGCCAGGTCACCGGGACGCGGGGCTCCCAACGGAGGTTCCGCGACGGGGGCCGAATTGAAAAAAAAATTAATAATTAATCTGGTTTATTTAAGGCAATTAATGGCCGTATACCCGAGTGATCTGCCTACCTGTAATTATTCCCACCAACCAGAAATTATTTTATGTGAGCTTCGAAGCAGACCAGAGCCAATTAACATTGGGGTGACCGGATTAATTCGGTTTTAATGAGTTCAAAGTGCCCTCCTTCTTGAGCGCCCCCATGGTCTCAAGCGTCTGAACTGAAGTTTTCAAGTAGGCCACTGGTCCACCATGTGGAACAAGGCACATTTGCATATCCAAAAGCTCGTTTGAAACATCTGTCTTGTAGGATGTACAAACAAATCTATTGGCTTGGTGCTCGTTTGTGGTTTATTACCCGGACTACGCAGCAGAAGGGTATTGGTATCAAAGACGCAGACATGAGGAAGGACAGTAACATAGACACCTTGTAACGGTAGAGCAAAAGCGGACAACCTAATACCCAAACATTTGGCACACAGACGAAAATCTTATGCTGCATTCACATACAAATAACAGTGGAAACATTGAGTGTCAGAGTGCAGGAAAGGGGGGTGGGGGGTAAAAACCAAGATTACAGTCCTGACAGTTTTTCATGCACTAGCGGTGTAATCAATTAAGAAAGAGAGGGAGAAAAAGACCAAGAAGTGTCCGTGAAGTGATCAGTTTTAACCATTTTAGTCGGCATTTTAAAACGTTCCTGACCTCAATGTGCTTTCGCCGCAATGCAAAACGTCTTAATAACAGATTTTTATCAAAAGAAGTAAGGCATCTCACTTTAAATTCACGTCTCACTCTCAGTCGCATTAAGTGTATGTTTTCATCTCAGTTCTGCCCAATAGGAGTGTTTTACCAGGTTTTTTTCGCAGGCGCTGCGTGATTATTTTTCAGTCGAGTTTAAGGATGCGTATAATTTTTGTAATGGCGAGGGTGAGGAGTACTGTTCTTTGTAGCTTAACTGTCCTTATCAAATTGATGGTATGAATTTTTTTTTTCAAAATCTAACTGAATTATAAATACATGTATACACGTATTGGGTTTTACTGAGGGAGTGTGTGTATTCTGAAACTGCGTGATACCCAAGGCATGCCAAGACTCATGTACAATACTGGGCCCTGACCGAGCACCTCCCTCCCAACCAACCTCGTCACCTTCTCCCCTTCTTCGCTCTCCCTTCTCCCACCAATGTATACTACACCCCCTCTACCACAACTTCGACCAGACGAAAGCACCCCCTCCCACCCTAACCAGACCCACCCTCACCCACTAGACCCTCAAGACGCCTACCACCCCCCACAATGAACCCCTCCTCTCCTTCTCCTTGTTCAGCGCCCGTGACCGACCCGCTGGTGGCGCCCTCCGATGGCAAGTTACTTCATCACCGGGGCTGTCCATTGGTGGACTCCCCAAAGTACGATTTCTTTACCGAAGAGATTATCCCAGTGGTGCTCTGTGGATCGGGGACTTTTTGAGGAGCCGATGGGCAGGCTATTGATTACCGGGCGCGGACCTTGGGGTTGGCCTCAGAGGGACGCGCCTTGTTTTTATTAATCCTTCGTTCTAATGGCCGCCTTTTCACAAGGCGTGTACTCACCCACCCACCCCTACCTACCCCCGTATTGGTTCTTACCACGTAGTGTGTGGGGTGCAAAAAATATATAAAAGAGATGCAGTGCAAAAAACGGTAGCGCACTAGCTCCTCTGTTTAAGATATTCAATAAAATATACTTCTCTTAATGTTGAATAAACATAGACGTAATGTGTTTCGAAATGTATTTGATGTTTCTCTGTGCATTGTGAGGAAATGACCCATATGATAGTCAAAGTGTTTAATGGTGTTCCATAGCCTATAAAGTCGACTCGTAGTAAATGATAGTCCACAAAAGCCTCCTGTTGTTTCGGCACATTTCCGCATGTTTTAATGGTCGTGAGGAGGTGCCCGGGCCCGGTCTATGCTGGTTATAGGTGGCTCGCCATCGCCTGACATTGATATAGGGGGGTCAGCACAATTTGTTTGACATGGCCAGGTGATGACGAGAGGCCGGGTCACTCAGTCGTAACCAGTGGTAAGAGGGCTCCCTGACAAAGGTACAGCGCCGACAAGGACGCGCGGCCAGAATAGACGTGCCCACGCCACTTCACATCAAATACATATTTTTTTAATGTTTGTGTCACGAAGGTACCATAATTTATTGGCTCCTGATTACTAACTTTAATCTAAAGTTTAGAATTGACAAAAATAGATGTAAGGGAAAGCAGAGAACAAAGCTGTATCTGAATTGTTGATATTGAGGAATGTGTTCTCCCCATATCCAATAAAGTGGAGGGGAGTAATAGGAAGGGTTTGAGTCTAGGGCAGTGTTGTAATGGCTGCTGGAGACAGCCAGATGTTCCCATATATGTTATGGAGCAGGCAAGTCGGTCATAACAGAGGGAGTGCACGCTGAGGGCCGCCTTTAGAATACTGCTGAAAGCCCCCGGGTATTACCAGGACCTCGGTAACTGGAAGATTAACTTATATCGCGATGGACAGGTAAACACCCCCTAAAACAGCTGTCTGGCCGCTTGCAAACAAGAACTAAACCGTAGGAGAAAAACAACGAACGAAGTATTTTTTTCATCTATTTTCTCCTAATTTATTTTTATGAGTTTTTTTTCACATGGGGTTATCTTCATGTGAGAATTCCCTGTAGGGACTTGTCACGGATTATCGAAGTCTTTCATCTCAAACATAAAAAGGCATGATTTTATGGAGCAACTCGTGACAGATGACTGGATGGAGACCTCTGGTCATCTGCTGGTCAAGTCGGGGTCCGTGTAATGAATGGTCAGCTTCTCAACCAGATGTCACTCCCGTCGCCACTATGACCAACAGGCCATGGTAGAGTTAGCATGGCACTCAGGCCCAGAGGCGACCGACATTATGGCCACAGCCCAGTGCAGATGTTGCATGGTTTCAGGAGAAATGTTTCAAATGCATAGAGTCATATGCGATAGCGAACAATTTCTGCATCTTTATTATGAAAATAGGTTATATACATTGGCCATGTTTATTATAGTGAATACAAAACAAGAATACGTGTACCCCAGAGTAGAGTACAGCAAGATAGATTCTCTTCTCACAAACATCAACAGCATCAAAAATGTATTGAAACTAATCATTCTTATTCTGCTCTACTGCAGCCACATTGAGCAACAGGGAAATCCTAGTAAAGATGCCCTATGGAACCTGTTATCCGAGGTCTTCTGGTTTGCCCATAAACCACAGCAGTGCATTGAATTAAATGTGGTGAACTTTTTCCCACCCAATACGCTGAGCTCGTGGTTAACCCTGGCTGACTCTGCCTGCCAGCTGAACTTTCTCAAGTTGCTGTTTATGGTGCGCGGCCCTCGGTAGCTGCCCCGCCCAGCGTCCGGGCGCTGGGGGCGGGGGTTGGGACGGCGCCACAGAGGGGGGCGCCCTGTGTCTTTTGTGTGACTGCATAATGGCAGCATGCTTTATGATGGCTTGTCACATGGGAGGCGTCGGTGAGCTCCCCTCATGGTCAGTTAGACTGCGGTGAGCACAGCACCTGCGGTTCCTGGAAGCAAACCAGAATAAGTCAGCGACATCAGCTCCGCTAAAACCATTCCGAGGCTATTGCGTCGCTCCCAGGAAGCAGTCAATGGCGGACGGCACATGATCATGGCAGCAACAATGCTGGCACTGATGGTGGTAGATTCGAAAAGAACATACATGTGCAGGACATGCTATCTGCCCTGTCAACCGCCCCCGTCCCCTCCTCCCCCCTCCTCCTCTCCCAGTCTAATCCCCAAGGCTCTCTTCAGAGCCAACCCTGACATACCACGCAAGACCACAGCCGCATGGAAGCAGCACATGGGGACCTCTAATAAAAAGACATCATACGAGAATGAGACAGACTGCAAGGCTGCATGAAAACTGACCCCGGAGCTGTGCATGAGATGCGGGGGGCTTCGTGCCGGAGGTGGGGTCTTGACGAAGATGACCTGGCCAGTTGACCCGGGGCCCTGCCATGTCAGAAAAGTTTTCCCTGCGTGTGGAGACGATCGGGTGATTCGCCGACCAGATTGACTCGCGTGAGCCTGAGATGCACGATGCATACTCCGTTTAGCCCCGTGGTCATATCTTTTCCTCTTTTGTCTTTTTTTGATATGGAGACCGAGGAAAGGTGGATGATGTCCTGCTTCCCCACAATTTATATCAGTCATGCCAGTATCTTTTCTGTCACATACATATGCAGGTGCTTCGGCATTTGTGCCATGATGACGTCTTACAGGTACAACCTGCTATGATTTTTGACTCATATCACCTTGTACGGGAAATCAAGACCCCGTGTACAGGTTGATAATGCTTACAATGCGCAATTCTTTACACTACTGGTCCTGTATCATCAAACGAAGGAGGCATCTGTTCTGACAATACAAAAAGACCACAACTTTCTCCAATAATCTACACAGCGGAACCCTCCCAATTTTCCGATATGACCCTTTTGATTTTTCTGATCCAGACAAGTATGCGCTTATCTTTTATTTTTTTATGAAATATAGTTTTAGCACAATCACAAAAGGAGTCGATCTGCTTAATAATATATTCTATAGTTGATACCATGTGTAGTATTTATAACTGTTGGGGTCACGTTTGGTGACATGTCTATAATTGATAGATATCCCCTAGAGACCTTTCATAAAACAAAGCACAGCATGGATCCATTTCCTGCTGTCCATGCTTTTTGCCGGTTATTGCATGATGTGAATGTAGCCACGCCCAGTAGTTGATACTGTCTGCAGGCAGGTGCATGGACCCGCCCGATGGTGATCCTTTGATCATACCCCCAAGATGCTGTGTTGAGGCCATTTCCATATTTACCGGTACGCAAAACCCACTGTTGTCATTACTCATAGTATTTTGTCACAATTGCCAACAGCAAAAACAAGACACGCCCATTTCATATTAGCCAGGGATAGGTAGATATGTCAGTTACGCTACCAAATTCGTGGTAATGCATATCTTTGAAGTACCTTTGGATTTTTGGGAAAGGGGGTTTGGGGTTAGTTTTATATTCCCAAACAAAACAGAGTTAAACTGGATGTGGGTGAACAGCTGCGTGAAAATGACCTGTTCTCTACCTCGGTGTAACAGGTCAGTGACCCTGACCCCTGACCCAGCCTCCACGCTTGACCTGTCTCACATGCTGTGCTGCTGCTGCTGCTGCTGCTGCTAACCTTAGCACATGTCAGGCTGACATGCGGAGTGGTTGTGATGTGACGGAGAGCGAGAGGGAGGAGGGGTGGTAAATGCTAGCCTTGGGCTAAAGCCACACCAAGGGAAAACGGGGGGAGGCGAGGGTGGATGGCACGCTGTCCACAGGGAAGGTTGGCCCCCATGTGAAAATAGATACAGCGTTTGAGGAGCCCACTGCCATGCTTCAAGGAGAACAATGGGCAAGCATGGCACTGCTCCCCCGACCTATCTGTAGAATCAGGGGTACCCCGCCTACCTTGGCGTCGCCCATACCTCACCCTTATCGTTTCCCCAATCAGGGATGTTAGGCGGTCCGGTTACCACTAGGTTCTGCGTAAATGGGTGGGAGGCCTTTAGTCAGTGGCACTGACCGCGTGCACACACCAATTAGTGTTGGCGGTCCTCTTTGCCTTTAAATGGCTTCAGCTCTCCCAACCGCCCACCTCCAGAGTATGTATGTGGTGTGTGGCACGGGACGTAATTGGAGTGCACTATCTGAGTCTGGAAACACAGGTATGCATGCGTCGTTGTCAGGTCAAGTCATAACCACGCCAGGGGTAAGGTTACAGTGGACACCGGTTGAAGGACACAGACACGGCGAGCATAGAGAGAGCAGGAGAGTTGTATGATGCACACAAGTCGCATTCGCCTCTGATGTCAGAGCATGCAGTTTGTGATATCAGATCCAGATGCCGATGATACCAACAACTTAGAACTACTTTTAGAGGTAGCGCCGAGCCAGACATTAACGGTTGGGGCAGCGTACTTGCAGAAATTTCGATAATTGATATCATTTGACAAAGCAGCGGACTTCCTACCACGTCTAATTGATAACATATGCGATGAACATTATCCCTGGAAAGTATAAAACAGCACGCTGACTGCATGTTTGATGGAGAATCGTATACATAATTATGGATATATTGATTATTCTTAATTTAGAGTAAGGCATGTTGGTCCATGCACACGTTCTGTATGCAAAATAGATTATTTCCAAACAAATAGGCCCCAATTGGGCATCAGCAATGTTAAGAGCATCGGGTAGCCATTCGAGTGGCTGCTACTGGTAATGGGATAAGAATATGGTCGACTAGCCAGGAGAAGCAAGCAAATCATCACCAATTCTAATTAGTCCAGTGTGGCCACCATAAACCACAGCGCCCATTGCCGATTTATGTGGCCGCCGACAATCATGGCCCATTTAGGCAAATCAGGCGGTATTGACCGCTGCGCCCGCCGACTTATCCCCCAGCCGGGGTGCATTTTTGAGGGCTCAGCTTGGTATAATTGAATTTGATGCTAAATTTGCGTCGCTGATTGCACAAATCCGAGCTTCATGTTTTATTACTGGGAGGATGTGACTGCTCTGCTTGGGTTGAGTTGGGTTGGGGTTCACTGGCGCGTGTACGTGGGTGCGTGTTTGGGCTGGGTATTTGGTCGGGTATTTCGATGGGCTGTGGGTTGGTGGGGACGTACATGAGCTGCCCTCTACATGACTGGAGTCGCAGTGACTGGTTCCTAGACCAGGACAAAGCCTTTGATGGCGGCTGCAGCGCAAGGGGGGTTGGGAGGAGGGGGTCAGTGTGCACACGGCCTAACGAGCATAGGAGATGGCTGGCCGCTCAATGCCCGGAGCTTTACACCACTAATTAATTCGTAATCAGTCAGTCACCATCCACCATCTTGGCTTGGCTCAGGCGTCTGACATTTCTTACGTCCAGACCTGACATCTTTGGCTTCCTGCTCCCGAGGACCCACCTGCTCAGCCCACGACCGTGATGACCAACTAGCGACCCCTACCCCGTCCGGTGAGGAAAACGAGGCTAATCATGTTATGAAAATTGAATGATATTAATACGGATTCCAAGAGATTCAAGCTGACAGACACAGGGGGACTAAAACCCATGCGATGTCGTCGAGGGGCATGGTGCTGTCCGCTGGACACTGTCCACTTGGTGGGATAAGGGCTGTGGGAGTGGCTGGCTGGGGGAGAAGCCTTAATCCCTGGCGTGGCGCCGGACTAGTAGTCACTGAGGCATTGGCCTGGAGGATGTTGTTAGGACATGCAGCAGGCGTCGTAATCACGTTCATACACCGGGCATCGAGCCACTCAACCACGCCCAACATGGCTGCTTGTCATGGCAAGACGGCCATTAGAAGTCCGCCTCCCCCACTACCCCCTCGGCCTTGACCCAGGTTCAGTAACCTCGGTTACCTATAATAAACTAAGACGACCGTCGCTTTTGGGTTTCTAGAACACCGCGGATGGGGAAGATTCCCATAATGGTGGAACAAGTTACCTTGCCGCTCTTGATCTGACCATTGCCACTCATTGCGCTTTGTTTATTACAATTGTATTGGTCCTCAATCAGGGTTTTTCCTATTACATTTACGGAAAAAGATGCCGCTAGTGTAAAATGTCACTTGACACTGATCGTTGTTGAACGTGGTTTATTTTCGCGTTACTGCCTGCGCCCAAAGCCTTTGATTGCCCACTGACTCTGCGCCACCGGCTTTGATTGGTCTGGCTTCGACTGGGCGAGCTCATACTTAATGGGGTAATGGGCACGGGTCGCCTCGTAAACCAGCCTCCTGGGTCTTCACAGATGAAAAAATATATTCAAAGTAAAGAAAAAAGAAGTATAAGTGTCAGCTTTTGATGTGTATGCGACGTTCGGAGCGGTGGGTGTGCGTGTGTAAGGGGGTGAGAGTGCAGGCCCCGCGGCATGTGATGAGTACGTCAGTGATTCTTCTTCGTGTCCACCGCTCACCTCATACCACCTGCTCCACTTGCCGAGCATTCCTGTGGCCAGCACCACTGGCCATCTATTTGTCCTTCACCCCATTGACTATTATCTCTGTCCCCGGTGCACCTTTACCGTCAATAATCACTGACCCCAGCTTTTCTTTTCTGTTTTGTTTTATCCAGGTAAGAACGCGTGTGTACTGAACGTAGCTCCAGACGAAAAGTCGACCAAGGTCCGAGGTAGGAAACCACACTGCATGATTCAATGGCAAAAAGTTGGCAGTTTATCATATCTCTTAATGCAGAGAACAAAAAGTAGGTTTTTGGTCCCCATTTTTTCGATGTGGCTTTTATTGTTTCAGGCTACCTGTGCTCTCTATACCTAGGTATTTCATCTGGCAGACAACCGATGGTCTCTAGTGAAAACCCCATGTCTTTTCACAAGAATTGGCCTTTTAGTCGATAAAGTTCATTGTCACACACCAAGGGCCTGTATGTGCTGGGCGATATGACACAGCCCTGGTATCGATGATGATGGGTGAGGGTAAAGCTGGGGTGTAGATGTGTCTTCCCAAAGCTGTTCAACATCTTTTGGCAACCCTGAGGGGATGGTGTAGATCTCAACAGGAGGGTACAACAACACGATGCTAGTATTACTTGGACGGAATGAGATCATACGTAAATAGCATCTATAGAGAGAGGACACGGGTGACCTTTATTGAAACTTAAAATTTGGCGTTATCCCCAGTCACTGTTTCGAATCTGTGCACAATTGTCCTTGGCATTACTAAGAGAAGATTTTGCTATCATATTCGGATACAGTTGACCGAGGCTGCAAAGGCGAAATTGGAATTGAATGCCGTGAGGGACGTCGTCGTATAGCTATAAAACATTGACTTGTGTTTTCGAAATCTTCATTCAACATCTACCGACTGCACGTCCTACCTCAGAATTCCGTTGATATGAACTCATCTTGCATGTTGTCCAGGCAAGTTGAGTTATGCAGGTACCCACACTACACTCAGTTGGTGATACTTTCGTTTGAGAAACTACATGAAGAAAGTTGTGAAAGGAGGGTCTGTGCAGGCGTACGCGGGCGATACCATCACTCTGCCCCCTTTGCTCCAGGGTGCGATCTGCGGCGGCCTGGACAGCGGGAAGCCGGAAAATACAGTTAGGTCGGCCAAGGTCGAGTTATGCTCAGTTATGTGGACTCCCCCAAGGCAGTTCTCCCCCTTCTCCAGGCCACTGGAGGCGTGAGGCTCTCTACCAGGGAGAACACTGACCGTCTTCTCCGCATAGTTTTACCAACTGTTTCGCGAGATATGTGCATGTTCTGGATATGTTCGTGACATAACTATTGTTGTGTGATAGAGCTAAATATTATATGCGTGGTCCTCATATCATAGGTCTACATCGCTGCATCATATCTAGATAGTAATGGGAATGTTGGACATAAATAATTTTAGTATATCTATTTTCTGCATTTTCAACTCGGCGCTGAGTCCCTCATATGAAGGCCTCATAGGCTGACCTCAGTCTGAGGGCGTTGATCTATTTTGTCTGCTCTCTTGCACCCCCACCGCCTAAACCTCTCCCCGCCCCCTGCGGCCTCTGCACCTCTCCCATCCCTCTCTCGGCCCACGTAACCCGGCTAGCCAGTGGCCTCCTGGTCGGCAACACTATAAGCCAATATAGCACCACGATGGTATATTTTAAGAGTCCAGCCAAAAGAACAAGAAGTGGAGTCGATGAAAGATGACGCAAGCTCGCTTAGAACCCGACCCCGGGCCCACCTGACCGTGGCAGGAAGGTGGACGGGGGAGGTGGGGCGTGACCGACGTTACACCTGTCCACGCCATGGGAATTTACCATGGCAACCATCAACTTCAGTATCCATTATGCTATATGGTTTCTCATTCAGGCCTTTCCCCCTGTCTGTCTCTCTGTGTATCCCGGGTTCATAGGGTCTATGCATGCCATTACCAACTCATCCCTGGTTCTGGAAAGATAAGAGCGGCCCTTTAAATTAGGATTAAAATAGGAGACGTTAGATTGAAGCGCCTGTCGCAATCCAGACCGCAAGTGCTGTTGTGGAGTGGGAGATCTTCCTTGCTCCTGTGTCAAAGAGGAAGAGAGACCTTTGGTAATAGCCCGCCGCCCCCAGCACACACAAGCCTCCTGCAACCGATAGCCACAGCAGGAAACCGATTGTTTCTCGTGGAATCGAATCCACATTATTGTCTGTTCCTCCAAATTGGGGCGCTTCCCTCTTTGTCGCGGAGCTCGGCGGGCGGGTTTTAATGGGGGCGGTTTTGCCTTCTGCTACTCGGAGCGAGCTGCTCTGAGCGACTGGACGCGCCATTTGTCATAATAAAGACAAGGACGGCGCGCGCAGGCCGCCGTAAAGCTCTCACTATCAATAATCCCGACTCGCTGAGTTATGATGCCGACCAGTTGTCCCAATTAGCGGTGATTTACAATTGGTAGATCTGACCGTCAGTCGCCAATTATAATTGGAAAACAAAACTACTGGAGGATAACCGTACCGGGGGAGCCATTAATCGGCGGCGGGCGGGGCCATTAGGTGTGCGGCGGGCCGCAAGCTGGACATAGATCTCAGGCTGGTCACTGGACCCCGGAGAAGGCGCGGGGCTAACAAGACACCTCGGGCGGCGGTGATTTAGGCCCGACGGCGGACAATACAGAAGGCGGCGGGGGGACATGTTGCAGTTAGTCTTCACCGGAGGTGACTCCAAGGATCAATTCATTAAGCGCGGGCCAGGGCTAGTCCATTTGTCGGCGCGTTATTAACAGCAACTGTCGGCGGGCGGGGCGGGGCCGGGACCCTTACGCAACGCCCTGGTCGCCGGCGCCCTGATTAATTCGCGCGGGAGGGGCTCGTGCGGTGCCCTGGCCCCCTCGCACCGGATGAGGGATGCGCCACCTGGAGGTGTCACCGTCGTCCATCTTCCTCCAGGGTCCAGATGATCCGTCGCTGTCCTCACCCTGATCTCGCACCGTCCTCATTGTTGCCATAGTAACTGGCGCCGCCCTGGAGACGGGGGTCGTCCTCCTTGCCATGACAACGCTAGATTAAGTGGTCAATAAGCACAATAACGACGATCCATCTTGTCGCCCCTCTTGTTAGCGCACCCCGTAACCTTCTCGTCCCCGCCACCCCGCGCACACACCCTCCGAGCCGCTCCCCGCCAATTGGGACGGCTCATCTCTTCCCATTTTGTCCTACTTTGTTCCCTCAATCACACATCACTTTGGCCAAGACTGTCCAGCAGCGGGAGGAGTCCATTATGGACCATCCCCGTTCATTATGTTCATTATGACACTAGATGAGTGTCCACGTATTGCATGTCTTGGATGCTATGCCATCATACAGACCACTATTCCTTACATATATCTGGTCGTCGTTCTATAGTTATTTCTGGGGAAGTTATACAGAGGGATTTGATTGGGCTAAAAATACTTTGGATCATCCGCCTCTACCAACATGCAGTAATCTTGGTGGCCAGTGGCATTAAGGATGGGCAGGTTCCGCTCGCATCTATCTCCCAAAACAGGATAATGAACACAAAACCCATTTGGAAATATAATTACCATGATCCCGAGCAAACTGGGGCAGCTGCATCAATCAGGCCCAAATTAAAACCTCGGCCCCGCATGATATCTGCGCCAGGCCGGACCCAGTTTTCACCAAGCGACCCATCTGTCTTTACTAACTCAGTGATACCAGATTAGCTAGGGCCCCGTTTACATTGTGATTTACGATCGACAGTCTTGTATCGGATAAGCACCTCTCCCTTTAACAATACATCACTGTGGGAGTTTCGCTGAGTGGAAATGCCCCCATCCCCTCCCTCCGCATGCACCCACTCCTGGGATTGTCAAGAGCTTTGCTGATGGGTTGGTTGAGTAGTGAGAGTGGGAGTAGTGACCAACACTGGGTGTCAGTAAGTATCCACTGAATATAATATGGTAACCCATATAGTCTCCTAGCTGCTCTAATTTGCTCAGTGGTAAGAAAGCATTAATGAGTGCTGAGTGTGACCATCACTGACTGCATGGTCCGGGCACGCGGTGGAGCGGCGAGAGGTCGCCTGCATAATGTGGCAGTGACCCTAGTAGTTAGGACGAGACTTGGCCGGTCTAAAAACTCTTTATGCTTGGAGTAAATGACGATGATTAGTGCTCATCAGGCCTGGAGCCCGGACCCGACATGGCTAGCCACGAATCCCGGGCCCAAATTGCGTTCCGGCCAGGGCCGACATTATGCCGTGCCAAGTGTCCGGTGCAACCATATTAAGTTGAGGAGGCTGGACGTCACCAATTACGCCCCCCTCTTGTTCATACTTCTCCTACTTCTCCATCCCCCTCTACAGCTAATCAACCCACCGGCTCCACTATTTACAATTTCAAAACGACATAATTGGTGTATTATACGTTCGTGTTTGCAGGCATTTAACTGGGAAGTGGTTGATTGCAGTTTACTGTGGTGGAGGGCAGTGAGGTGGTTGTTAACATTGAAGGTGTTGATGGTGAGGTCGTACATGTATTTGCTATGGCGGTGGTTGGTGTTGCTCTGGTGTTAACAGTGAAGAATAATCTTGCGCAGAATCGGGCTCTGTGGCTTCTACTTCCTCATATCCTGTAGCTGTGAGGCTTTACATGGCGTTGACAGGATTGATGGCTATTCAGACAGACAGGTAGGAGAACGAGGTCTCGCCCTCCAGACAGGTGGTACATGCGTGGGAGTTACTTAACAGAGGACAAAAAGGGCAAGTAATAGTAACAACAAACTTGCCATGTCTGGCCACATGTTGCATATAAACCAATGACCTCCAGTCATTTTTGTACACTTTTAAATTGTATTATACGGGATATGTTTTCAATTATAACACAGATGGGCCATGATTTAATACAGAAAGCGAAGTGATGCTTGAAGTGACTGGTTGCCTTGGGTTGTTTCTGACGGCTTGGCATGTCTGGCGTGCTAGTGGTGACAAGAAATGTCAATGGTCAGCGGCTATTCCGGTCCTGTGGATGGCCCCAGGTCGTATGCACCCCTCGGTCTCCCCGCACCTACCTGTCTATGACATGCATGCAAACTCTCCCGTGTAGGATGGCCATTTAGCTCGCTGATCGGCCACCCACCATATTTATTGACTGATATCTATGGGTTGGCTCTAGCCGGCCCACCTGCCACCCCCCCCCCCCCCCCCCACACACACACACCAGTCTGCCTCCCCAAGCTGACTGCGCATGACCAGTGCACGGTGTGGGTGGGAGGTGGGATGAGGGGCGCCGACTTGGACATGGCTGCATTTTCAAACCGGCGGCTCGCAAGAGTCGTGAAATTGAATATCTCTGTGTCCATTGAAACATGCCAAAGTGGGATCAATAAAACCCGGTGCAGTTCACCGCTAGTCACCAGGCAGGCGAGCCAGCCGATGGATGCACTGGCGACCACTCCCTCACCACTCCCCCTACCCCTGCCACCCACCCACCCACCCACCCATCCCAGTGCGAGCCGCCGGTGTCCAGACAATATTCAATATTTTATTTATGCTTTATTTGGTAAATATTAATCCGGTGCCGTGTTGACACAGGCGCCCGATCACCCTGCAGGCCCTGCGGCCGGCCATGCAGAGGCCGGTGCATTATGCAGAGAGTGAGGGGGGACTTTGTTAATGCCAATGGCCTTTTCATGTAGTCGCCCCTCTAATTGCTTTAACTGTATGCAAATTGGTCGAGCGCTTTTGCTGGTGACCAGTGCTGTGGCTCTCGTTTGCCTGCCGCCTCCATAGCCATGTTATCGGGTATACGACTGGTCCGTGGGTCGGGCACCAGTGGGGAAGCCACATGGTTCCTCGGTTTATGTTGTATTGATCGGGGGCCGGGGCCATGGTCACATGAGGGGTATGTGGGGGGTACACCTCATGCCCCCTGCCTCACCTGGCACTGGTCTATACTGGAGGCTACTTTTTCTACCTGCACCACCAAGATGGTCACTGATGTATTATGCAGAGCTCGGCCGGGCGCACCCTGACATTGATTTTTGCGGCCTGTGAAAACTTGGCAGGCCAGTATTGAAAATTAAAATTTAAAGTTAAAATTGAATGCGGTGGAAAGTAGGCATTATCGGTGGACAGTCAAGTGTGACTGCAGCAGGGCTAACGTATTGACCAGTGGCAGTCTGGGCCGGGTTGAAGTGGGCAAAACAAGCAATGTAATCGGCCTTGGGTACCGGGCACTGACGTTTGTACGCCTAACAAGCCTATTATTGCATTGATCAGCATTGCTTCAGTCTGACCCTATCAAATAGCATCGAATCAATGGTATTGAACCTACATAGATGGTGGAATTCACCACCATCAGCTCTGTAGCCACACTGGCGCCCCACACCAGTTGGCCACATCAGTATCCCTGTATTTGTCACGTGATTTCCAACCCCGATCCTATCCCCTGACCACCAGGGACTGGGTGCTAGTAACAACCCCCACCCCCAAACATGTGTATACCAAACACCGGCCTTGGGTGGTTTGGCCAGCCCTGACAATGTTTGGGTGGGGTCCGGGCGAGCCGCTACTTTGTCACACGAGCGGCTCGCCTGGTGTTTGGCCAGGACCGGGAGCTGCTCACGCCCCAGAGTTAAGCCTCGCGGACCGGTCACAGATCATGCCTGGGGCTGGGAAAGGGGATCAGCGGCTTGACCAATAATTGAGGAATATTCCATCTCCAGTTACCAATATTTTCATAGATCAGCGGGTCTGCTGTAGAGGTTGTGGTCATGGAGCTAGAAAAGGGGCGAATTGAGGCGTCGCTTGCCAAGAGAAGGTGTTGTGTCAATGGGCACTGAGGGGATGTTGTTTGACCAGGCGGTGTGAACTAGGTGTACCCGGGGCCTGACCTGAGCAGGTCGCCGCCGCTTATCTTGGCCAACCGGCGTCTCCACAAAACTGGGCTATCTTGGCAGCAACAAGGAGCCTGGCCGCGTGTGTAATCACTGGCGGGTCAGGGGTCACGATCCTATCGTCGACAGGGGGCGCGGTTAGATCATTCCGCGTCACGTGGCTGCTCTGGACGCGCCCTCTGGTGGCAAACGTGGCGCCATCTTGCGGGTATCTGGCGTCGGACGTCACGGCGGCTCCTACTTCCATACAATATGGGAACCCCTTGACCCGCCCCTATATGTATTTATGTACGTTTACAGCTATAGCTTTGACCCTTTCGGCCATAGTCAACAACGCACGAGAGTCAATTGATGGTTTGTACGAGGCAAGCAGTGTATGGTACCTTGGAAAGAGGTGGGTCAGGCCCAATAACCTATGCATTGAGATGGACACCTAGTTCGCCAGGGTTAACAGACCAAACTGTTTAGTCCCAGATGGTAGTTAGGTGGGTGGGTGCATTGCGAGGGGTGTAGGGGGCGGGTTCTATATACCTACTGCTGGCTGCAGATCTCGGTCAAGGGCTACCCTGGAGGAGTTTCCCACTGCGGCAGATCCCACTGGCGCGTCCACTCGACTGGACAACGACACCACTGACCCATGTGGACGTGATAACAGCCAGATAACGAGTCCCCCACCCCAACCATGTCCCGACTACCTCGACGTGGCCTGCCTGGTCTGATACTTCTTATCGAATGAGATCCAAGTTCTCTGTGTTATCTTGGGAGATCATCGCTCTCATTACCCAAACAAGCATTGTTATTTCAACAACCCATTGGTTATCAAGATCATTTTCCCATGGCAGTGTCCACAGCGCCAGTACATCCCGCCATGGGTTTGCGGAAAAAAGGATATAGCCACTCCTGAATACGAGAAAAATGACATGAGAAAAGAACAAAGAAATTCCTATTCAAGCGAGCTGCAATCATTGAGAACATTTTTTTCTCAGAATTGGTGAAATTAAAAAGCGGACGTATGAAGCAGTTTACTGAGGTTATCTATAGACCAGCGGTTGTTCTGACTTAAGTGAAGGAGACGATGATTCTAGAGGGAAGGAGTGCGGGAGCAGGCCGCCACTGCACCATGAGTTGTACGTGTCCTCATTGGGCCACGAGTGCCCCTCAGGGCCGACCTCCGTCCCTCCCTCCCAAGGTCAAGCTCTGTGAGTGAGTTGCTCAGTAGAATCTGGGCGGGAATGAGTGGGTAAGTGGACTGGAGGGGCGGTAGGGTGTGAGTTGCGGTTGGACGTATTGTTAGGCGTTGGGTGGGGTTAACGGGTGAGCGGTGTGAGGAGGGTAAAGGTCTAAGAGGTGGTACTCTTAACTGGGGTAGAGAGGGAGGGCGTTGGTGTCGTACTGGACCACGTCGAAGCTCTGTAGACTATGGTCGGTGGTGTACGTGCTCGATCCTGCTCTGTGCTTGGAGAGTGAGTTGGTAGGAGGAGAGCCAGCACTAACACCCCCACCTCCCCCGACACACACACACTCACATTTATACCCCATCTCTCCTCCATGGTACCAAACAACCTGGCCCTACTGACATGTGGCCAGTTGAAGATCCATCACAGCCAAGGAACATCATCTCACTCCTACTCCCACTTCCCCACCCCACCCCGGATCACTGGCTGGCGTACGGCTGGCACTTTCCAGTGGAAAACCATTAGGCGGCGTGTCGCATGAAAAGCTACAGTAAATCTTGACCGGAGCGGGCAACAGACAGTGGGAATCAGGACCGGGCGGGGCATGTCCAGCGGCGCATCGCTCACGACCCGGTTACTCGCACAGCTGTCACACTAACTAGACAACGCCCTAAGCCACCATTGCATAAATGGTGCCAGGCCTGCCATGCACAGCGCACCCCGCATCTGAAAAATGTCAAGGCGCCCGCTGGAAAGGGTCACAAATAAAAGAGTTACTGTCCAGTCGCGAGATAAATGACCGCTACAGCGTCCATTATGTCCGAGGCGGCGTTATCTTGTGCCGCACCTCGTCCACTTATAATTGAGATAGGCCAACTGGAGGACATTCATTCTTGAGTTGCTCGCCTTAACCTTATAGGAGCTGCTCACCCTCCTGTGGTCAAAAAGCTGCTGGCGTACATGAGCGACTCGCCTAGACAGACACGCTGCAAGGCCCCAGCCTGGAGGCTCCAGCTGGATCTGATTTCGGGCCGTCCAGGGTTGACGGCTGTCACAGTGTCTGGTCACTTTGGCGCGGTCACAACTTACCCAGCCTTCTGTGCTGCCGGCGACAGGCCAAGTCAGGCCCAAGACTCTAACTACTTCCCCTTCTGTTATATGCGTACTTGTTTACTATTGCTGAACTTCTTTTCTGATTCCTATGTTAAATTTTTCATATAGCTGTATCACAAAAATCTTCCCAAGTATAAGTCATTCCAACACGCTGGTAGCAAATCACATAGATATACATAAGACGTGTAACTTATTACACTAAATTAAAACTACTACTTATTTTTTAGTGGATATCAGATCCCAATTGGTCTACCCACGAGTATCAGTTTCGTAGAATACGTGGATAGATTTCTTTCCCTAAACAGCGAAGTGTCTCAGGCCCTCACGACTCATTAGTCTTGGTCTTATGGTCCTGTCTCTATGGTTATCAGTCCAACCCAGACATCCCTATCTTGGGTCAGTTGTCAGGCAGCTAAATTATCCAAACCTATCAGTTCCAGATAATTCAGATCCAATTAAATGGTTGAATTGAAAACAAGGACCACTAAAAAGTTCCGCTATCTGCATGTGCGCCCTGCCCGGTGCAGAAAGGCACACAACAACGTAGATACCAAGAGGTCACTAATTTGACCGTGCATAATAATATTGGTCTCTATATTGTTACTATGGTGTCCATGTAAACCTCTCCCTCCCTTTTTATCGCCGTTATTCTCGTGTACCAGCACCAAGATAACAGATTGGACAGTGATAGCCTGTTTATCACGCTGACTGTGTATGGCCTTGTCCCTTCTCCATGGCAGATAGCTCGGCCACCATCTAAGTATGTGTCGCACCCTGACCAATTGTTTCACCTTATCTCCTTTTCGTTATCGACAGTCAATCTGGTCCAGTCTGACACTCTAGGCTCGCGCTGGAATTAATTAAGTCCATAGGCAGGCCCCTAGGTAGTGCAGTGACCTTGTCGCCTAGGTGTTTTTATCAGTATAGCCTTGAGCGGGACTTGTCCTCAAGCGGACACGTCTGTGGTATTTTTTTCATACTGGCCCTGTGGACGGTTTCCCTTAGCCACGTCATAATGACGAGGTCTAGCCTGTCCAGTCCAACCGGTAACTTTTTTTCCCCAAAACCCAAAGGTTAGCCAGCTATCACGTCGGGGTCTAGTATATTGCTACTCGCTAGTACTAACAAACATGGTCCAAGTGTGATATCAACTCAGATGTGTACATAGAGTGCTGATATGACGAAAGGTCACTGGAGATTATACTGGCCTCAGGCGGGTCACAAGTAGCACAATCTCTGGATCGTTATTAAATGCATATCCTTTAATTTGAGAAGGACGAGTAACATGTTATGAACAATTCTAAATTGGTATCATTTAACTATAATTACATTCATATTCAGCCGAGCAGATCTGGCACAGAACACAATGTGATGTGAATGTTTATACCGACGACTAGTATATCACACACATCTACACACAGGTCCATGGGAACAGATCATAACGGCCATTTCAATGTGCACAGGATGTAATCAATTAATATGCTATCAGCTCCATCGGGTCAAGAGACTAAAGCTAGGTGGGTGGGAGCATGGGAGCAGGACGCTTTATCTGATGTCCATGTATTCAGTCCACTTTGACGCAGTGGGCAGTCCATGACGTTTCTAGGTTATCGGACGGTGATCAGAATCTGACCACAGCTGACATCACACGACACGGGCCTTATCGGTCCACCTGGAGTGGCCAGGTAATATATACACGCCCATAGAGAGGTGTAAAGTCCACTATTGATCATCAGGAGGGCGGGGGTTAGATAGTAGCCCCAGGTATATCGGCTCCTCCATGGGTTGTTGACCCCCGGAGGTCATCGGCTGGTCATCTGATGCCCACAGTGTCTGGGTCACGGCCAGGTGAGTGTTTACCTGGTCGCCAAGGTGACAGGATCTAGGCCATCAGGACACGCATGTGCAGACCGGATGGGATCGACGTGTACCTTCTAGATAAGTCCGAAACCGCTTTAGAAAAAAAAATAATGAAGCGGTACTCTAATGTTGTTATGTGTGGCTTTGTGTAACGAAAGGTTGCATTTTTTTTAAATTATTTCATATGAGAACACATTCACAGTGTTTGTCCCAGTAGTATGGGACCGATAAAGTTGATCATTTTTATCTGCCGTGCAGGTGTTTATGGTTGAAGGTGTCAGGACATACCTCCCCCTTCACCTCCACCAGGCACACACACAGAATACCTCCCTGATAGCACCCTCGCCCCCATTTTTCCCACCCAGTGTCTGCCTCTTCTGGACGAGCATGTGGCCTTGGGATACATGGACATATATACCCACGCATGACATTTAAGAATAGACTGCCCCCTCCCTACCCGACACCACCCACCCCCCCAGCCCGGACGTGCAATGGCCATGCTTTGTGGTCCGTGCATGTGACTGACATGGACACTATAGTGAGGAAGTGCGAGAGCTTGGCCTTGGTAAGCCTGTGACATGGACCAAGCCTGTTTAGTCTCCAACTGACAACCTCGATTCCCCGTCTTTCATGCATCACGGGCTGCCATTTCATGCAGCAAGGAGGCTCCCATCTCTTTTTCTGACGGTTAATCATTTCATTTCTCAAGGGACTCGGGTTTTTGTCACTAGACAATGAACCGGAGTGGGTTTTCTTGCGACGCCATTTAATTAAGGACATCTAGCATTATTCGCACACGTGACTTTAAACACTTCAAATCGAGTCATTAGAAGCGGGGTACAAATTTGACTCGACCGGCGCGTGATTGATCAGTTTGCCGGGTGATTGATAGAGCCATGAAAACACGGCCCATTCATCTTTTACCGAGCTGCTCCCAGCGGCTCGCACTGAGTTGCTCACCGAGCCAACGATTAATTTGCGGTGTGGGCGCTATCCGTCATCCCGGCGAGGAGGATCCGCACAACCCGACTCCTCGTCCACCCGAACCCAACCCAGGGGCCTACATGAGAGAGGTAATCACTTCCCTTGTCCACCCATGTATCAGCCCTGGAGTATATCCATCCCTGGGAGAAAGGGGTGGAGGGTAAGGGGGCAGTCAGAGGTGATTGCCGTTGCCCATCGCGGGTGTCACCCACAATTGGCTCTATCCAACCCTAGCGGGCTTATCCGGCCTTAATCTGTTACAATCAGCTTGCCTGGCTGTGTCCATTAGGGGTTGGATCCCCTTGTAGGCCAGCCATGCGGCATCACCTGCTTAACCCCGCCCGGGGAGGCCTCTGATCCTGTCAGGCCCCATTATGTGGCTTGTCCAGCAGCGCCTGACCTCTTACTCTGATCCTCTGTAGTAGCTGCCCCACCCCGCCGATAACAAGCCTATGGACAGGGCTACTTGATGTCGGATCTCCCCTCCAGGGGAGCTGCCCCCACCCGTCACCATTCCCTCCCGCTATAACCCTCCATCTACCCCCCCCCCCCCCAACCCTCATGCATGTTTTCCATGTGCACATGGAAAGCTCACCACCGCCTCCACACGCGCCCTTACACAGACTCACACATGCTCCTTACACGCATGCGCACGCAAAGACGGAGGGAGGCCCTCGCCCAGCGCCTCGTTGCCATGGTCACTGGCCACCTGGTGGCTGGTAGAACATTAAGGTGGACAAACGCCAGAGGGCAAGGATCGACTGGCCCCGCGGGCTGCCTGCCGCTTCGGACACTCAAACATAGCGCCAGGGGGAGATGCAGGGCTAACAGACACTGGTCATCTGTGTCGTCACAGTGGGGGCACATCTCCAAGTGCCTTTATTGATTCTTAAGATAAAGATCCCAGTGATTTGGCGGGACCTGGTGACATGGGAGGGCAAGGAACGACCCACGTGTCCCCCGGTTATTACACGTGAGCCGGCCTCCATTACAGGCATCCACTGATCTGTGCTACAACCAGATCTATCGACCTACAACTTGCGAGTGGATCTCAAGTGGGGATTGTGGGTTATAGGGCGAGTGGGATACCTGAACGAGTCGGTGGTCACTCCTCCAATGGCACCTGGCGAGCGCAGTCAACTGAAGAAAGCGGAACCTTTTATTGATCCAATGCCCCGAGGACACAGCTCAGGCCAAACCGTGAGAGCCACTTTCCGTGGAAGAAGAGATGTGTTATTATGTTTCTCGGGAGGGCTAGCGTATACCATTATGGGGTGGAGATGTGGTTTGATGGGCACGAGCTATGGCCAGATCAGGGGTTGACAATGCGGCCTACGCGGCCCCCACCGCATGGTATTATGTGGCCGCACATGCTGGGGCCAGGTGGACAGGGTGGAGACAGAGGTGAGAATCTAACTTGACATGGCCGCGCCGGCCAGCCACAATGCGGCTTTCACCAAGCATTAGGAGGGCTGAGGGTAGCATGGGGCGCTTTAATAAGGTACCCTGTGGCGGGAGACCTTCCGCCTTTGTGCCGGGCGCATTGTGGCCGACGGGCGAGCAAAGAGTGACCAGTGGGGTGTGCAGAATGCATGTCGCTGACATGTATTCATAAATCACGGCTGCATGGCGGGGCACCTGCCCGGCTGGACACTCGAGGCTGGGTTGACGGGGGAGTCACGCTGCCCCGAGAGAGTCGGCCACGCATGCCCTGTGTACTAGCCCGGAGAGGGTACCTAAATGCATTGCCAATGCTACATGTCAACTGCGATGTAGGATTTTGGAGTTATGTTTTCCATATATCATAACCAAGGGTGTACCAATCTGATCCTCAGATTTTTGTCACGGGAGGGCGGGCGGGAAAGAGCACACGGGCGCACGGGGTGTATAACCCGTCATAGCGAGAGTCCGGTGGGGACAATGGCCATCATTGTCCTTCCTGGAATGCAGGGCGCAGCTCCTCCAGGCCACAGGCTCAGCCCAGCGTGTTGGACCACACAGGGATCGGCGGGCGATGTCAGCATGACTTCACTCTCCACCCACAGCTCCAAGCCCCAAACTAGTGCCCGCTGTCTGACCAGGCGAACCGAGCCACCCAATTATAACTGCCCCTCCAGGCATGGCCACCGGTTGGCTCTCCAACCTCCATTGAAGGAGGGCCATGCTGTGGCAAGTCAGTGTGCCAGGGGTGGTGAGCCCCTTGACAGCAATGTCCAGTGACTGCACACCCGTACATTCTTAACTAACCCCACGCCCACCCCTGTCAATGGTCAGCGGGCGACATCTTTGTTGGTCAGTTGGAGGCAATTAACCTGTCTTGGTCCTGTCCACTTGGTGGTCAGCGTGTGCGACAGTCAAAACTCTGTGTACCCATCAGCAGGTGGAGGTGGCTACATACAAGGGATGCCTGTCAACGCTGACAGGGCCTCCATCACTGGTCAGTGTGGGTGACTATGAGTAAGAGCGTGACAGTCATAAAGATGGGATTCGTCAGCGCCCCCACCCTCCTCCCCATGCTCCCTCACCATCTATACCCCTTGGCTTAAGCTGAAGCCCCCCCCCCCCCCTCACACAGACACACACAGAATCCGGGATCACTGGTCAGGCAAGCAATTATAACGATGAGTAACATCCCTTTGTTGACCACTCAGGCGGTTACAGCAGTCGCCGATATGAAGTAGTTTCCGGTGAGAAGACAATAGAGGAATACATGGAGCCGTTATGGACATATATGTGTAAGGCGCAGCAGCCCTCTGCATGGTGGAGCTCCCTGATCAATACAACGTTGTGTATATATCTCCCGTGCCCAAGCGGGCAATGCTCAACGGATGCACACTATATTGTGTAACATGATGAAGACGACTGTAGTGATGACATGTCGAGCTTTTCTCACCCACTCAAGCCAGAGAATTAATCACAGATTAATCATCACAGCTTTTCCCATGTCTCCAGGAACGTATTAGTCTTCCCCAAGGCATCCCCACGCTACGGCCTCACCCAAAGAAGTCCTACCTAAAAGCCAGGCTGCAGAGTGTCAAGCGGAGTGGGCAGTCGCAATTGTTTTAATTTATCACAGTACTTAAAACCTCAACGTCACTGCCGCTTAAAACAAAACATTAAAAAATATTTTTTTCAGCATTCAGCGGACTGACAGGAACACTGAAGACAAAAGTGTCGCACATAAAGATATCAGGCAGTGTTGTCGTGTTGTGGAGGTGTATTTGGTTTAATGGCTCTCCTCCTCGATGGAATTCCCATTTAGATGTAAATGCACTTATTGGCTGTCTTTCATGAGCCCGGGCTTCCTTGTGGATAGCATCAGCAGCAGTTAAAACCACTAAAGTTGAGCGCCAGATCAGAGCCAAGGACGCCCGTCTAATCCCCCTGACCATTGACATGCAAATCCTGGTGCCTTAATCTCTTTGGTCATCACTGGAAGCAGTAATCCATAGGAAGCCAGGCAATCGGCGCTAATCGCTTTCAAGGTTAGTTGTCAAGCGACAGTACTGACGACTAGCCGTCGTGTGACATCACAGGGGCCAGCGTCGCACCGCCAAGATGACATTGACAAACTGGGCCCGACCTTGCGCCAAGGTCATCCTGCTCCTGCTCGTTGCTATGGGGATGATTGTTTCCGCCTACCTAGCAACCACCTGGCGGCGTGATTATTTTTGCCATGTCAAAATAAGCTGGGGATCACAAGGTGGGGGTTCGTGTGTACTCAAGGAACAGCCATCTGGCGATTGGGGCCATCTCAAACAGAGCCCGATGGCCGCCACTCAAGTGGTTTATAGCGCAACTTGGCCCTGGCCCGCCATCAACTGGAGCAGCTATTGTCTCTGTCTGACCAGTACACTTGATTATGGGGCCATTGTCCTAAGAAGACCCTCAGCTGAGAGGGGCTGGGGACGCCACCCCCTGTCTATGCCAGCTGTAGCGCCAGGATGCAATTGCCTCCGAGGGTAGGCTTGCCGTCGTAAGATGGCGCTGTCACAAGGGGCGCGCCGGCGCATGGAGGACTGACCATTGCTTGTGTTGCAGTAGTGTTGAGGAGGAAGAGGAGTGAGTGTGGGTGGGAGTGGGGATAGTAAAGAAGCCCCGGGGGAGGGGGTTGTTACCAGAGTGGCTCCCACTAGATGGTGTTGTCCAGTTTCACGGGTTTTCTTGTGTTAGACACCCGAGGTCCCCTGTGCCTGTGTTTGGAGGTCAGGCAACCAACAGGCCCCGGAAAATGAGACTGTCAGGGGCCCTGACAAGAGGGCAGAGGTGCTGTCGGAGCGGCGGGGGCCGAGTAGCCAGGGATCAAGCCCGGAGGCCCAGGGATCACTGCCGGGCCTCGGCTACAATTAGCTGTTAAGCTGACTGTCCAGTGTCTGATGTAAATCTGTCAGTGGAGCCCTGCCGGTCGGACAATGGGCTGTCAGCCTACTGGGGTGACCGCGTCGTCGGCAGGGCTTCCCGGGCTGGTCAGCGATGTGCTTGGCCGTGTCACGCCCGCCCTGCGCTGTCACGGCCTCTGCCCGACTATCATGTCGCCTACACGCGCCACGGGCCCGCAATAGCCGGTGCCAGTATAAATTTACCCGCCGAGCGGCGGGCGTCAACGTGTCAACTCTAGTGCCCTCAGTGGCTGAATGACCCGCTCCCCACTCACACAATCTACACCACCGCCTCCACTGCAAGACCGTTCCTTTTATTGACTAGCTTTAAAGGCCCTCTGCAGCCAATGGACAAGTGTTGAACACTACGAGGGCAGTATTCTTTCCTTGATGACCTCTTTGAGAATTGATGTGGGAGCAATGCTTTGTCTGGACTGAACGTGTCTATAGGGGAGGGGGCTAGAAACAATAACATGCTCTATATAGTGTAAGACGGGGACTACTTCCCAATGGCACTATCAGTTACACAGCGTGTTGTACACTGGGTCAGAGTGAGCAGCTCGGAGCAGGTTCGGTCAGCGAGCAGCTCGTACTGGCGAGGCCGTGTCTGGACGCCCGAGGCGGTCGTGTAGCCGGGACTTAGTGGTGATTAGGCAACAAGGATGGGCTGGACAGCTCTGATGGATGGACGCGGCCCCTTCCTCCATCCATGCACTTAGCACTTCGGCGCCCGCCGTCGGAGGCCCCGGCCACCAGTTACTACAACTCACACAAATTAATCACCGCCTTATTGTTTCCACTGCCGGCCGCCCTAGCCGCGACCCGCAATTAGGCCACGAGATGCAACAAATACTCTATGCAAATTTATGGAATAATTACTGGGCGACCAGTGTTTCGCTGCGCTCGTTGGGATCGCTAAATGGCTTATGATGGCGGGGGTGAGGTGGAATGGGGTGGGGGTATATGGGGGTGTATAGCGGGCAGCGCCCGGTGCAGCGCCACTACCCTCAATGGCGCAGATCATCCCGCGATCCGCTGCAGCCATCAGGCGGCACCTGGTCGGCGCTGTAGTGGATTTAATCACGGCTATTAGATGGTAACGGCACTACCAAGTACTGCTGTCCATCACAGGCTGATGGTGGCGCTAACCTACCCCCACCCCTACCATCGGCCGTCTTCTCCCCTCCCTCCCTCCCTCCTTCCCTCCCTCCCACCCCGGCCCGCCCTGCTGGCCACTACTATGGAGAGCTGATAGAGGCCGGCGAGGTGGCACCGCACGCTGCACCATTAGCTGATTGATATTTTATTAGGCGCCGGTAATTGATTGATTGGTCAGTGGGGACTCTCGGCGAGTAGGAATAGTGGGGGTGGGGAGGGCACGGGGGAGAACCTGCACACCTTGGTCAGCCTATCAGTGGTCAGTTTATTATTGAATGCCAGGCGGGACAGGAACCTATGAGAAAACAGTTGCATTGGAGGCCACAGGCTTCCAGTCCTGTGTTATCCGGCACAGATATTGTCGTGGGATGTTGGGGTTGGGGGTTGGCAAACGGGTGGGCAGGCGGGCCACTCTGTGTTTATGCCTACCGCAAATGGCCGCCTGAGCGCGGGATTCAATCTGCCACCAATAGCCGGCCCATAAAGCACAGAGAGCCTGCCCAGCACCCGGTCACGACCGGAGCTGATCTATTGACCACTACCGCTGAGCTCTCTCCGGTCCCTTTAAGACATACCAGTATGACCTTCGCACTACAATTGCAGTTCTGGCAGGCAGTCCGACCGGTTGGGCATTTCAGATGGTCTCAGCCACACAGTATTGGCTCCAATTCAAGTATTAAACAGCACCACTTGTAATCATTGGTTTATGGGCTTACGATGTTGTGTTGACTTAGCTCCACAAAGGGCCATCGGCTGGAGTTGACTTCCTTTTGGTGGTGTTGTGTACCTGAGGGAAATAATCCACTGCGGGTCCCGCCTGAAGCCGTGAATAATAGCGGGGAGTCAGGGCCGGGCTCTATTTGTCCAAGTCCCCCTTGGCGCTCCTCCCCGTGTGCTGTCCACGTACATTAAGAGGTAACCGTGACGGTGGTGTGTAAACAGCGCAAACGGCCCTCCCACCTGCCCGAGCCCGTCCCCCAGGTAGGAAGGCGTTGTCTCTGCGGTCAGCTCACCTATAGAGACGTCATTAGGCCGGGACCGGGGTGTCCGTGACCGGGCTGACCACACCTACAAGGCCGGTGCCAGCCACGCCCGGCGCCCAGGTGATGAAGTGGTGCTGTCAGGCGGAGGGCGACGCGGGAGAGGTGGCGGGCGGGCATTGTGTGCTGTCCGGCTGTGGTCAGCGCCACAAAAGGCGGCACGGTGTGGCTTTACACAGGTAGCTAATAATAAGGTGTGGCGAGCAAGCTTACTCCGGCCACTACCACCACCCCTTATCCTATCCGCCCTGCCTCGCGGGGGTGGTATGTTGAGGAAGTAGGGGGTAAATTAAAGAGGAGCCGAGTGTACAGTGGACATTGCTAACAGATGGAAATTAGACACTCCACACACAAAGTACCTAGGTGGGCTAAGTACCTGTAGATTGATTGTAATTAGATTAGGCGTTTACCTGAGGGATTATTTGATTCCTGGATAAATAGAATCAGTGAGAGGTAGTGTATTGTGGTGGTGGAAGTGGCAAGGATATTCAACTTGAGACTCAACAGTTATTGTTGCCCACAATGGGGAATATGGTGTGTGTGTGGGTTGGGGGTGGGGGGGGGGGGGTTTATGTGCATGTTATAGTCTCTTCGAGTGCCAGTTTTCCTGTTGTGTGATATTGGCGCACATGTGTATGGCCGGCCTGGATGCAAGATAAGTAAATCTTGATGTATTCACATCAAACAAAAGGGACTCCCCGCAGGATCAAAGGGCAGGGATCAAATAGGGGCATGCATGCTTACACACGCATGCGCAATGCGGACAGTGCGTCTGCGAGTCGTAGGGAAGCCATAGGTTATGAATATAGTGTAATCATACCATATCTTGTATACATCATGTACCATCGTTGTTGGCCTAATGGTGCAGTTGTATGGAGAGGAAACATTTACGAACATGGCTATTGTTAATTATCTATCTAGGCAGCTGGACACTGGGCAATGGATAAAATATCAACGTATGGTCTGTTGTACTATAGCTGTTGGAAAATCGTAGAGAATGGGTCCTATATAAAGCAACTGGCTACGGAAATAGTGATGCTATGATATACGTGTGATTAGTCGTGTGTTTTCGTCCTGTGCATATCTGCAAGGATTTTTCCTGGCATTGAACATGGGTGAGCGTTTACCCCGCATCCTATAGTTGTAGTTCACACTAGTAAGGCGTAGGGCGTAGGAGAGGGGAGCACTAGATCCACGTCCCAGATCCAAAGAAGAGATCCAAGACGCACGATGACTATCGCGGTAGGACGGCGTTCCCACGTTGGGCCCTTGGGGTCAGCGGCTGACCACTGGCCACCCGAGGCCGGATAACCCGCCCCCTGCCATGCATCAACCACATCTAGACAGGGGGTCAGTCTGGATCAGATGGCCGGTTGGGTCTAGGGTGGAGGCCCATGCGGCCCCGTATTGTGGTCATCTATTGAGCAGGATACCAGCTTCCCACGCTGTCTCTTCTTTCAGTCTTTTATACCAATACCAATTGAAACCCACTTTCCCAACCCATTATCCATGTGAGCACTGGAAACCTTATGGGATTCGAATACTGGTTGTGTAAATGCATATGGAACTTAAATTCAATCTCCATGCCGTACGTCTTTTTATACATGATCTATTCTACGTTGATGGTGGCTATGTCAACTGGCTGTTGGGTGGGGTATGTTGGGTGGTGGTTTTGGGGTGAGGGGTGAGGGCATTGAATGCGCCCATAGACATTCCTATCTTGACAGGTCCGGTCAGAGTCCCCCCAGCCTGACTATAGGCCATGGGGGATTGTGCTTGTGTCCAGTCAAACCCGAGTGGTCAGTGAGTTATCGGTGTCAGAAGGGTAACCACTGACCACGAGGCCCTGACAGAGACCAGACCCACGTTTGTAGGCTGACCTCAGGTCAGGTCAGTTGGGGTCACTGACTGGTCACTGCATGGATCCACTCACAAAAAGCACCCCTACTACAACCCTCTTCTATTGCCAGTATAATATATGGTCGGGGTTCTCGTAGTCTTTGTGTACAAGTCCGTGACTCTTTCCACTGTAATGTATGTAAAACATCAGTAGCCTCTGAAATATTACCTCCTGCAGCCTGCCACAAGTGCGCCCTCTGAGGAGTTGGGGAGGCGAGGGGTAGCTCAGAGAAGGGTGGGGGGAGGGCAGAAGGGTCTGGCCGCAGACGGGTTGGCCATGCCAAGGTTCAGATGTCTCGGGTCTGCCACCCGTGTCTGTGCACTGTCCAGAACTGGCCACTTCATAGACCCGAAGTCGGCGGCGGATCAAAGAGGATCAAAGTCCACGTTGGCAGCATTGACCACTGCTGGCATCCGTAGGGGCGCCGCTGGCCACCCGGCCCCTCACCCGCCACACAGGTCACTACCATATGCCGCAGCCAGCCGGCTCCAGAGGCCATGTGGTCGACCCAGGGGGTCACTGCTCACTGCTATTGGTCAGTGGAAGCACACACATGGCCTCGGTTATAGCAGATCCAAAACTGAAATAAACCTGGCGCATATTTACCTCCATGGTAAGAAAAAGCACATATAGATTCGTCTCTAGAATTTAAGAAAAAAGGAGGGTGAAAAAACGGGCGCAACTGACTACTATAGCGAGAGTAAGGAGTCCACGGTCGTCAGGATCACTCTACCTAAGAGACAGCCAGTAGGGATCCTATGACTACAGCTTTAAACGCGGGGTCTTCATGGGTCACTACTCCTGTGACCCGACCGTCTCGACAGGCTCTGGGGTAACCCCTGGTAAGAGACAGATAAGACCAAGCTGTCCCCCTTCACCGTCCATTTACCCCCTGGTCTCTACTTCCCAACCCCCTCCTATTTCCCAAGGTCATTAAATCTTCCCTTTGGAGGTCAGAGTAAGGAGAGCGTGACCGCAGCTTCCCAAGTGGTGGACGTCAAATGGCGTCGTTTTAGTATGACTAGAGGAAGTAGGCATCCTCCCCCTCACATCCCTCTCTCACCTGAACAACACACCTGGCCACTCCCAGCCAGGTAACCCCTGATCAAAGTCACCAGAAGGACATGAGTGGGACACCCCAAGGACACTGGGGTAGAGACAATGGTCAGTGCTGGCCTTGAGCCCCCGTTTCGTATTATTAGTGGGGAATCGATGGGAATGGACATCAAAGAGGGCAAATAAAGGTGGCCTGGAGGAAGGACAGGTAGCTAGCGAGACACCAGCATGAGTGGCTTCTCCGCCACGCCATACAGAGGCGAGGTTGACTACAGGTCAGGTCAGGTAGTGGTCAAGGCTTCATGGCGAGCATTCAGTATGAGTTATTTTAGCCCCTAGGATCATACTGACTCAGGTAGCATATTCACCATTCACTATCACAAAGTAATTAGCCAATATTGCATGTTGATACTGGGTATACATTGATAATCTGCCATGTGCTCATGGCACTTATTTCCCCGGTTACAGAATGCACGTTAACGGTGACTTATAAGTTGTAACGGGTTTAGATTGATCAAGCAGACATGGCTGGGTATCATCACGAACCGGCTGTTAACATCAAAGAAGGAGCTGCATCATAGTTACCTTCACCCCCACCCCTACACGCTCCCTCCATAGTGTGGCCCTGTGTGAGTAAGAAGCAATGACATGAGGCTATTAAAGGCGGCTATCGCTTTTCCAACCCACTTGAGGGGCAGCAGGCGCTCACGTTAAGAACATGCAGGTAATGCTTGGATCCTTAACTCACGTACAGAACACGTATTGTTGAGTCCCAAGGTCTCGTCCCTCTCTCCTCCTAGAATCCACATGAAAGCCTCTATCAGGTGGGTTCTATAATTACCCCCTTACTCCCCTCTTTGCACCCCCTCTCCATATGACGCCCTGCTAAGTCTGATGGTATTCTATTCTAATAGCATGTAACCAATATTCCTGGACAACCAGCCGGACCTGTTTTAATCTGGATCTCTTGAGTAACCCCATCGCTCTGTCCAATGTTCAGATTGAGAAGGAGGTGGCTGATGAGGCATGTACAGGGAGGCGAGAGGAAGCGTAGTTGGGATGCGGTGTGGGGGAAGCCTTGAGGGTGGGGAGTATGGGAGTAAGGTTGTGGTTAAAAGCCACATAGGTGGTGGTTGGCCAAAACTCTGTCTGTAACTGGAGAGTGATAAAACTCCGGGAGGCACGTTTCAGGTAATACCAAACGCACTGGTGTGGGTAACCTGTGATGCAAAAAATGCTTATAGCCATCCAGTGTTACCATTCATAAACATTCATCATAATACGGTTACGAGGTCTAGGGATTTCAGAGGAGCGAAATATGAGCATAGCAATACATATTACTGATATTGAATGTCACATATTCTCGTAATTAAGATCAGTGTGAATTGCCATAGAGTAAACAACTCCATACACATTTCAAGGAACGGATATTTATTTCGTCTGATCCAGTCACAAGTTCCATGCCTGAGTGGCCAGTGGTGAACCAACTCACGTAGAGTGGACTGGTGGGGTGATGTGAAGATCCAGCATGCAGCTATGGCAGGCCGGCCAGGCTAGGAGGGGGATTTTAATTAAGCGGGGACTGAATGGTGTTAATGAAGTGATCCCGGCTGTGACCCCACCTGGCCCATGGATCTCTTTGATCTACGCCGGCCGTGTGATCTGGTCACCCTCTTAATGATATCGCGAGCTGCTCACAGGCTGGCGCGGACCTCTGTGGGCGCTGAGCAGCTCCAAAATGCGGGCCCCGCTAATTATTGCTCAGTATACAAGGTGGGTTGATTCAAAGGTAGACTTCAGAGAGCCGGGTCAGCCGGGTCAGATTGGGAGCAGTGTCCAGGTAAATCTGCGTAATTACTACCTGTAATGACGTATGCCCCCTCCCAACCACCCATCCGCCATCAGTTGCTATGAGCGACTGTTGAGGGTTATTTTTAGTTTTACGGAGGATGAAAAAGGTTAGTGAGGGTCAGGCGAGAAATCACTCCCCAGTGTCTGCACCTATGCAGATATCGTCAGAGCCGGGGCGTTCGCGTTGTAGTTTCTACCATTCCCACGAGGGCTCGCGGCAGTCGTCGATGTATACATGTAAACACAAAGGTATACACACTCGTATTCTACAGTCTCTCTCTGAGAAAAACGTATACAACTGGGTGCTTTTTCAGGCCCATTTTCAATGAGTCTCAATTAAACTCATCCATATACCTATATGCTTATCCCAATTCATGTAGTATTTTCTTCAATACTTTTCATTTCATTGGTCAAAACGGTTCGCATGCCAACTCACCATATACCATACTGAACACGATCGACAAGAGCTCGACCTCATGCACCAACACAACCACCACAAAAGCACCATTGGCATTGGCCATATTCAATAAGCGGTGTTATAGTGAGCGATAGGATCGTCTAGCCCGGCCTTATACATGTTGGCCCCTGCAGGACGGTCAAGCGGCGATCTGGCGGGGGATCAGGGCCGTCGGACGGCCAGCGGCGAGCCGGTCAATTGACCACCATCAGATAAGCGCGGGCGGGACACGGGCTCTATGGAAGCCATCAGGGGCTCCTCATGCCGGGCGACATTAATTTACTCAACGGGCGATTTATTGACGATAAAGGCCCGTGTCCAGTCGGGGGATCGACGGGGTTGGGCGGCAGGGGGGCTGGCAGGGGGGTGAGGGGTCGCAGGCCTGCACTCCATCACCAATAACTCGTGCCCCCCCGTCCACTTCCCATATACCCCCGGCTTCCATCCTGCCCAGCCTTCTCTTGTGCATGTGTATGTGAGGGAGGCTCTCTTACCGCCCCCTCCCTCCTCTTCCTCCACGACCTGCATGTTTTATGTGCGCATCCCGCCCCCCTCGTCCTCCCAGACCCCGATCCCGTCGGCCCGGAGCGTCATGTTTACAGACATGTCGTAATCCGAGTTGGGGGCATTATTGCGGCATGGCTCCTCCATTTATAAAATTGATACGCGCGGCTATAACAACCGGCCGGCACATGGCAGCGGCCCCAAGCAGCACAATTTATGATCCCCTCACTGAGATGTATACAGTGCGGCCGCCCCGCCGCCACTTGTGGTGGTGGTGGACGGCAAGAGGTGGTCCTGCTGGTTGTGATTCCCTTTCTCCCTCCCTCCCTCCTTCCCACCATCATTTCTCTTCACTCCCCCTCTCTAACCCATTCAACCCCTCACCTCTGGACTCAGAAAGAAAGAGAGAAAAAAGAAGGACATATAAAATCTCTGGTGCCGAGGGCACGTGTGTGGTGGCCCTTACAACCGGCCCATTGTCCTTGCGAGGCCAACACATGGCCCAAACACCGCCGGTCAGGCCGGCCCACTGTTTGGCCGAGCCGTGCACGCTTGTCTTTGGGTGTCGCACGAAGGAATGGTTGTAAGGAGTGATGTAATGCAACACATGGCGACGAACCGGAGCATGATAAAATACACATAAATAACACAGAGAGAAAGAGAGGGCTATACAGTTTCCAATGACCCCAGCATGTAAGCCTACCCTGGTGCAATTCTCATTGTTAACATTTTGGTGACGCAACACTTCTATACGTTACAACCAGCCCGTATAGAATGGCCACGTTATATATTTTATATATTGGTTTATTGTTAGATTCTTATTCCCGGTGCGATGGGGTATGTCATGAATGTATCTCACTTGTGACGCGCGTGCTTTAAGTGAAGTTACTGTGAAGGGGGTGTCTTGGCTGATGCAGCCCGCCAGCCGCGTCCATCACGCTCCCCTTCCGGTTTCTTGGCACTCTGGAGTAGTGGCTTCGCTCCTCTTGTCTCTCCTGCTCCCGTCTCCCGCATAACACACACACACACCACGCACCACATTGCCACGTCTTATTTCCACACCACCACCTTATGATTACACACCACAAACAACCAATGAGCCTACCACTGCTTGCACTATGTGACATACTTCCAGACCCACCCAGAGGAATATAAAAAGAATGCATAAAGTACTCTGGTTTTATGGTTCGGATCAAGGATTGTGAGTCATTCTACTGAGGTACACAGTGGGCGCTGGTTACATATGTCTTTTTACGTTCGACATTGCCTGTAGACCATGAATGTTCTGCGTGGGTTCCTTTGAACATGAGTTACAATCGATATGTTGTATCTTGTAGGTTTGAGGGGGTTGCACGTGGAGGCCATTAGAGTTATAAGGTCCCTTGCTCATGCCTTATCACATCATTGCGCCAGGAGGAACAGCCTCAAAGTGACAGGTTTAAGCGGTTAGTAATGCAAGTAGTGCTATAACCCTGATGCCACTTCCATGCGATGCTTACATAATAACCATCGGATAGCATATAAAACATATCGCATATACAGTAAGGTGGTGCGTGGGAGGGATAGGAAGCGACAGCCTGTGGATGTTTTGCGGTGAAGATCAGAAGAACCACGACAAACATCTGAGCCCAAACAGAAGCTGATACTGAGGTATGGCTGTCTGTCGGATCTGCGAGCAGTTGGCTGTGGCTGAGTTACTCAGAGCTGCTCCGGGCGTCGGTATGCTCACTTCGATCACGATGAAAAAATAGGATGGGTGGAAAGGATACCACAAGCAATAGCAAAAGCAGTAGCACCACCACCACTAGAGGGAGGCAGGCCTTGGGTTTCCAACACTCAGACGGGGCTACAGACTTGACAACATCGGCTCAACATTCCGCGCCAGGGAGACACGCACAAAACGCCACCATCACAAGGAAACCAGACACTTGACCAGCGCGACAGATCACGGCAGTGGGCTCGAACGGTGCAGGGGGAATGGAACGAGAGAAAAAAAGGATTAAAAAAAACCGCAAATGGCACTGAAAGCAAAGGGCATCGCCTTATACCTTTACCGTTTGGTGGCATGGACGATCTTTCTTTTTGGAGGAGGGTGCCGGCCTGGTCGAGAAGATTGATGACGCCCCACACCCACGGTTCACGTCGGCCAATCAAATCTGGCGCTTGCCTTCACCCCGGTACAATTCTCTGTCATGACGCGCCCCTCGACAAGATATATGCGCCCGTGCTGTTAAGATGGCCCGTAGATGTAGTGGTGTCGGTACTAGCTGCTTTGTTAAGGCTAAGTAGGCGATCACGAGCGGCCAGCGCTCTCTGCCCATTCCGGCCATTTACGCTCAGGTCTGCTTAATATTTTAATGGCGGTGCGTCCCTGAAAGCGGGACTAGGTTTTTTTTGTAAGAGGGTGTGGGTGTGTGCCGACTGACTGTTTGCAGAGAGCATGCCCGAGCGACGGGAGGTGTGGGCCCTAATGAATTAAGTGGGTGGTCACACCCGGACCGGATGGGCAAAATCGGAGGACACTAGATCATCGAGCGCTTTCCCTTTTAATAACGCATGGGTGGAGGAAAGCCATCCCTTCCAACCAACCCTCCCTCCCACCCCCTCCGCCCTTGCCCCACATGGCCAGCGGGTGTCCATCAAGGCCTCCTACCCGCTGATGCCGTGCATAGCGAACTTCATTGGACTTGAAAAAATAGAGCGGCAATATGAGTCTGACCTCTCAGAGGGCCCGTTATAACGCCATAAAGATGGCGTGGGTCCCCGTTCCCGACAGCCTTATGCAGGTCCGCCGGGTCTCAGATTGGCCTGTCGGAGTCGCCACAGCACAGGCGGAGTGGTCAGTTGGGGCTAGTTGGCCAATGTCTAGTATACCGCCGTGCGCTTGCCCCGCCGCCTATATAAGCCCTCAGTGGGCCTCCATTCCAGGCCTTAAATCAATGGCCACTGTTGTTTAGGCAGCGATGCTCAAAGGACGGCTTGGGGTCAGCGCACTGGTCAACCCACAAGTGACCAGTGGCCCTCATCAGGCCTACAAAAAGGGCCCCGGTCGGCCAGGCGGTCGCTGGGGCCCTATTGGACGTCGGGCGAGCCAACAATAGCTAGGTCCCCTCAGACCTAACCCGGGGCCACTGCTGAGCCCATCTGGGACCTCTCCTGATCAACTCGCCAAGCATATAACTTATAGCTCACTGGGAGTATTCCATCTCATCCTTTGAAATAATCATAATAAAAAGGGGAACCAGAGAATAACTGCAACTTCACTACACAAATATTGATCTTTATACTTAAAGGGACATAAGCCACAGAACATATACTATACACTGTCTCAATTTATACGTCCGAATCTTATTTGGAAATTTTAACCACAGATACGAAACAGTTTTATAGGATGAGTGGATTGTTCTCATTTAAGGAACGGCAGATATCTGCTAGAAATTATTCTGAGCTTCATTGCGTATTGTAGAGTTTATAGAACTGGAAGCGGTGGGTCAGAAGGCAGCTTTAATCGGGTGTTGGGAGTCTCTGGGGCCTCATGTAGCCGTGTACCGCGCACCGCCCAACCCGACCATGAAATGTCGTCTGCTCTGTCCGTGGCTGAAGAGTGGCTTATTTTCTGGACCCGTGGGACGTGTTGTCTGCTGCTACTAGCTGGTCAACTCTTCTTCACACGAAGCTTCAGTGATAGTCTACTCGCCCTCAATACAATGCAACCCCCCATTCTCTTCATACCGAGCAATTCTACGAATTACAATGTATATGAAGTTAGGCCGTCGAATTGTATCAAATTTCATTCTTGTGAACTTCATCATTGTTTTAGAGTGTTCATTGGGGATCGATCCTTGTGGTCATCTAAGGGCGTGCATTATTGATGAAAAAATGCTCCCTCGGACCGTTTTACCCTTAACCAGCAGTCTTTGCCGCCGCATTCCACCAGTCTCTCACCCCCGCGAGTATACACACTGTATCGTATAATATTGTGCATTCTGACCGTGGGCCTGGCCCCTTCCCCGGGAGAGAAGCGGGGATTACTTCAGGCCCAGCCCAGCTGACCATGTCCACTGGTAATACGTATTCTCCCCGGGTACGACCAGCGTGCAGATAAACACTTGATGGAATTATCCCAGATAAGGTTGACCACCTCGATCGATATTCCCAAGGTCCAGTCTGACCACGAGAGCTGCTCCGAGGCGCTCGCCGCAGTCTGGGGGAGGCGGGTGGCCGGGCGCTGACCGCCTCCAGGCGGGCCCAGGGGACCAGACCCCATCCAGGGCCGTCCGCCGCCCTCTGCGTCCCCACAAGTTTGATTTTGAAATAAATTGAGTTTTGTGCCGCACGGTAAATATTAACCTATTGGAGAACGGGATGGACACTGGAGTTGGTCCTGATGAAGCTTTGGGCTGGGCAGGCCTCCTGGTGGGTATTCCACCAATAAAGACGACCACGTTGCCTGCTGCATGGTCAGTAGATGAGCCACCAAACCAGTTTTTCCTGACACATTCCTCTTTTTCTTGTTGGCATGGGGTTTTATCAGTAATTGTGGCCAGTGGATCCGGGGTTGTTTTATAGAAAGTGGCCCCTGCCGGAGCCAGGCAGGGGTCAAGTTGAACAGAGGGGCCTAGCGGCAGGGGCCCACGAACCAATATGGCAGCCAAGATGTTATCACTTAACTCACGGAGACATTTCCAATAAAAGAGCATGGTCTGGCGCTATTGAAACCAAATGCCAATTCTTTGGGACGTGGTCACTGCACAGACTAGAAATGAGAACAGAATCGGAAGCCCCGGGGCACATCCTGTTCCTCACCTCCCATGTACCAGTACAAGTGTACACCCTGGTTTGACCAGGGGGCACTGAGGGGGGCCCTTATCCTACGTATACATGTATTTGATGGTTGTACTGTGGGGGTCAGGTACCATCTACCACAAGCAATAAACCCCTACAGGAGTATTTGTGTCCCATCAGAGGTGAAAAGAGGGTATCAACAACCCGGCAGTCGTATACTGAATACGACGCCTCCCATGCACCCCAGCCTCCTCCCTCACCTCCTGCTCCTGCTCCTCCTCTTCCCAAACCACTCCTATCCATAGCGGATCCACCTTGCACCATCCGGAAATAACAAAATCGCTTCCTTGCCTTTGGCTGGAGATTTTTAAATCTTGAAACGGGATAAAAATGTGTAATGATAAAAAAGGGGAAAAAATCCCCGCAGAGATAGAATTGAAGAAAAAAAACAGGCCCGGACTGAAAACCACCTTTAACCGGCGACGTCGATAAAAGCGGGGTGGCGGCGGGTGCACGCGCAGTGCAAACTGCCCGCATCAGCCGCGCGCCGTGTGTCGGTAGGCGGCGTTGGCCGAGCGGATTATGAGCTCGTAAAGAGCAGATTCGGATCTGTCGTGACTGTTGTGCCGGGCCCGTAGTAGCTCTGGGTGATGAATTTATGACAGTGGGCTTGATGGCCACCGATGGCTGGCTGGCGGAAGCCAGATGCCGCTGGAGGTGGTGGTGCTGGTGGTGTGAGGGGTGGAGGAACCGGAGCGGCGAGGCATCCCCATCGTCCTCCTCCAAATTCCCCTAGGGTGTCTAAGGGATAGGTCATCGGGTATGGTCGTCATAGACATTTGTTTGGTTAAGTTGCCCTCACATTGTATGTGGGTATTACGTTTGATGTTCCCAGTACATATACATAATGGACACGCCCGTCACCTACAACAACCATAGAGACCCGGCAGTGTCCGCCAATGTGTTTAGTAACTGGTATAAGAATGTATAACCACACTGAGGGTTTATACTTTATGATCCTATAGCCGTGTACCCACCCACCCCTTATCCTGCATCCTCCCACCATCGTTATGCTCACCCAGCTACCACAACCCCCGACCCGTCAAAACCCGCTCCCAATCCCTTCAACTGCGGAGGGAAAACCGCCACGTCAGATCGATGGTAGAAAGGCCCCTACAGCCGCACTGCTCTCCTCTGTCCGTGTCGCGTGGTGATGTTATGTGTGGAGGCCGTCTTTCTGGGTGAATATATGGTTATTTAATGGCCCTGACACTCGTCTGGCTGCTGGTGGCGGTGGTGATGGTGGTAGTGGTGGCGCGGCGGTCTGGCCGTGCTGAGCTGAGCTGCTCTAGATGCGCCGGCCCAGTTGGAGGTGTGAGCTGCTCGCGCGAGGAGCGGCTGCTCGGAGTGGCGGGCGGACGGCCGAGCGGCTCTGAGTTCGTCCGCTGTGTCAGTTATTGGAGATGAATAGGCCCGTGATAGCTGACAGACGGAACACCATCGCTCTGGGATAGGCCACAGTCTATCCTCATCACAGGGGCACTAGTGGGCAGCACCGGCCTGTGGCCAGTAGCTGTATGTAGCGTCGCTTTATCCTGTGTGTCCGCTATCTAACTAGAACAATATAGACACTGAGTTAGTACGTCGATCGAGGCTGTGTCTTCAACTGCGGGAATTGGAATCGAGGTGTACTTTACAGTTTTGATGACGAGCAGTGCACCCCCCATCAGAGAAAGCGACCTACTCTACATGTGCTCGCAATGCTAAAATCACAACTTAAGGCGATTGCGCCTTCGGTAGGCACTAGGTAGTAGGTGCGCTAATTCGTGCGCTTAGTGCTATTTCTGGCAGCGACGCCCGGCGGGAAATTGAGGCATACCGATGACAACCCGTAACAAAGCCACCCATCGATCCCTCCCCATCCTCCTTCAGCCCCCCTCCCCCACCCCGCACACACACACCCCTCCGAGACGCCGTGCACACACGAATCGATGACGTTTCTCACTGTCATGGGACTCACTTCTATCCCACCAGGGGTCGTGTCGGTAGATTCCACTTGATGGCGCATGAGCCATGGAGGCCTCATATAGTCTACGATGTCTGTTACGGTGGGTCTAGACATATAACCATCACCGTAGAATCTTTTTGAATAAAAAAAAACCGTCCAATGTCAATTATCATTAGATCATCAGATTTATTTTACAAACTGTAAAATTAATACACCGCGTTGTGTTCTCCTGCAACAACTTCACAAAGGTTCCATGTGCTTGAAAATCAGCAGACATAATTCAAAATCAGAGTTCATCATTCATAAATTGAAACAAATAAAGAAGGTGAAGGCAGTTTAAAGTAATTATCTTCCGTCTGTGATCAATGTTTTCAGCTCTCTGTTGTCTGAGTTGGACGTTTCTGTTTCAAAGGAGGTTGCACAAATGTCAGAAATAGATACACGAAGGAGACAGATGGAGTGGTCTGGGAAGATGGTTTTGTACCCCCCCCCCCCTCCTCCCCCATCTTACTCTATCTCAGTGAACAGAAAAGCATGTGGCCCACAATCCCAAGGCGAAGGATGGGTCAACGACTCACACACACTCCGACCTGAAGAGACAGGCTGGTGGGATATGGGGGAGGGGGTGGCATTGGCACCCCCCTGCCCGGACCCCGCCCAGGACTGATATACACATGCTGACGATACAGGGTTCTCCCGCCTACTGCAGGCCACCTCCAGGGTATGACTCCGCCCACTCACATAGACCCCTCCTCAGTCTCCCGCTAACGACATGTGTGTTCCCACGCTCAGGTTATGTTCCTCCTGATAACTCAGGTGTTCATGGGCACACGTTGCTGGTCGTGTGACTACATGGCAGTATATTCGAACCTAAGTGAGACATAAATTACAAGTAGACCACATGAGCGACTCAATTAGGTGTCACACTTTCCTCTCAAGGAGTCATATTTCTTTGATTCAATTAGCAACGATGGGTCGGGATTGAATGTATTTTCTTTCCGGTAGAGACATGTGTCTAATACGACCAGTATGTCATACCTCTCTTATTTCCTGGATTAAATTATCAAGAAGCCTTACGTCCTCTAGAGACCTTTTATATTTGACAAGATAGATATAGACTATTAAGCGGCCACTCATATGATGCAGATAAATGTAATTACATTGAGAGGCGTGGGCTAGTAGCTACCATCATTACATTGATTGATTAAATCCTCACATCAGTGCGTTTTACCTTATTGGCAAAACACAGGAGGAAACAAACCAAGATATCAGATTACCTTGAGGGCGGATCCACCGCCCAGACGGTCTCTCACGCGCTCTATTGCATGAGGTTATTTGGTGTCCTTCTACCTGTTCGTTTCCTGGAACTAACCATAACCTTTTCTCCGTGCCACTATTTCGGGGCTGTGATGTCATAGCCTGGCATGACCGACTCTCTCTCTCTCTTAGGAAGGAAGCACAAGAAGAAGAAAACATTAACATTCAATATCAAGGATTCTATTACTGCATTTAGGTCTAGACCAAATGTGATGCTGACATGAAACAGAGAATATGTTTCTCTTAAAAGCATGCATGACTCAGAGAACCTGGCTGGACGCACGTTGTACATTAAAAAAAGCTACCCACCGTTGCGATCTCTGCCAGGTATTGTTCTACATCAAAAGGAGCCGTGGTTGAGATGGGAAGAGATACGGAAGGGTTAATTTTATTGGTTCTGATAATGTACAGGTGAGCGTTCACACCGAGGCAAGTGATATAAACCTTGCTTCCATGACATTCATTATTATATTCGGTTATGGCAGGCTCCATCGTTATATGCCCACTGATTGGCCAGCAGTGAGATTGTGCAGTAAAAGACACGGAGTTCTTAGTTATACAATCAATTCCACGCCCCCGTCGAGTGCTACTCAGGTGTAGATGGCACGGATATAGTTTAACTGACCTACAGTCCTCAGATTGAGATTCAGCAAACACTCAGTGTGTTCAATAGGACAAACCATAACGCAATCGGGAAACGCTAGCTGAACAAACAGATAACCCTTAGAGCTAAACCGAGCACATACTACTCATAGCCGAGTTGTTTCCCCTCGTTTGCCCTTGCTGGCCCATCTAGTTCATTAATACCACCTCTCCTCCGAGTACTTCATTAATCCCTGCTCACATTTCCCCCCAGCTGTGACGTCACCAGGGGCATTGTATCACGTGATCATGCTGGACGCTAATACGAAGCGTCACTCAGCCTCTTTTTGACACTCTGCCGGTGAACAGCACAGGGTGGGATTTCTGAAGGCATTAGAGCTACTCTTCTTTTCCCACCCTCGCCGTGGTTTAATGATATTGAGAGTTGGGCAAATGAGGAGTCATGGAATCTCAAGCAAACCCCCGCCGGACTATCATCCGCCAAGCAGGCACAGAATACGTTTGTCTGATTGGCCGGTTTTTCTCCTCTCAACTAGTCCCAAATTATTCAGCGTAACGGCGCTGAATTTGCGAGATAGCAGAAATGTGAGAGTCCATCAGGCCCAGCCGGACTCAAAGTGGCTAAATTGGATTTTAGTTACTTTTTTAAAAGTTGGCCATTACCTCATGCTCCCAGCCTCTACAAGGATTTGATAAATTCATTTGGCAACACTCTCGTTTCGTGGAAATGATAGATGTAGCAGGGAATCACAGCCAGATTTGACTTTCCCATAGAACCAGACGAATTCTCAATCCTCCATCCCCCGTTATTATCTCTGAGTTATGTAACACTGGTCTTGGTGAGCTGGATTTTTTCCCTCGCTGCCTCCTCGGGTCTTTCAATCCGAATTCGACGTCCCCCACACCCCCTGCTCTTCCCCTTGTGTTGTCACCCCGCCCTCCCTCCCTCCCTCTCGCCCTCACCAGCTATCAGCCTTTGTTACGCATGACGTTCATCAGCGCGACACACCGCCGCATACACAGTCTGAGAACATTATTTCTTGTCATTTCTAGAGGGCCGAGACTTGAATAGACCTAAATCACGGGAAGTCGGGGGTTGAGTGGAGTTGGGTGTGACAGGCACCGCCAACGTGCGGTGTGCGAGTTACCACCACCCCCTCCCACCTCCTACCCCAACCCAATACCCACCTACCGAGCGCTCGACCCGTTCTTTGTGGTTTGGAGGTGTGAACGGAGACCATGCCCTGTCAGACTAATGACACGAGGCAGACCTACGCCTATATACAGTCTGCTTGTCTGGAGTACTAAACGCTGAACCCAGACCGGACCTCTCATTTATATTATATATACGTTCGTTATATTCAGACCCACAGCCAAGTTTGTGTGTACATGCTTTCCTCAAACTGGAGGGTTTACGAGCACTATAGTCCGGGCCCATTTCTCAACTTCACCCCACACACAGATAGGAGGACTGGCGGGGTGTAACCCCAGCGCAGGGCGACACCATTTACCACCCCTCCCCCAAGAGAATCCCTCGGAGAGACATCATCACCTACTGAACCACCCCACGCCGACTTCACAGCATTCTCCAGCCGGGCAACACTGGGCATCGTTTTCCACTTCGCAATTTTTTTTATTGTCAACTTTTTTTATTTGGTCGTGGGGATATTTTCCCCTTTTTTTTCTTTTTCGGCTCCACTCCTGACGTTTCCCGTCACATTTTTTTACGACAGAGGAAAATAACCCACCGGGCACGGTGAGTTCCTATCAACATCCGGGGCCTTGTGGTCGGTCGGTTGGTCGCTCGGCGCATGCGCACTGGCATGAAGGGGCGGGCAGGGGGTACCATGATGGGGTGGGAATGGGGGAGGGGGGTTGGCTACTTAACTCAGGCACCAGAACACACATAACATAGTCATCATTTCCCGGCGCCGAGTCATAGAGAATGACTTACATTCTACCACCTCGGGGATGACAGCGCTCTCCGCCAATCGTCCAGCTCCAGATTCCCCAACCTGCCCCTACAAACCCAGTATGGCCGAACAAAAAGCGCCCCCACCCCCACCCTGCTTCCCGTCTTTTATCCACACCCATCACTCCTCACAGTACACCCTATCATCACACTCTCTCACTCCCGCTTAAGGTTTGGGATTTTGAAAGAATGCAATCAAGTGTTTATTGTAAAACTTCGTTGAAATGTTGGAGCTAATATACATTTGCCATCATCATCCAAATGTTTTGAAAAAACATCCGAATATTACGAACATTAATCCAATCGAACCCCAAAAAGCAGTAATACATGGTCAAGATTTGGAGAGAAAAGTTTTCATATCGCCCGAATCGAATTCTTCTGGTAGTGGCAATGATCATGTTCATCCGAGACATGACAAAGGGAGCTTGTATTACATTGTGCTACAATAATGCCAGATGCGACGTTGTATATTGTTAAAGGCATTTACTGTGAGATAAGATATAGGCCTGTCTCTAGTCTACTTTGGCGCGTATATTATGTGGGCGATAATGGGGGTACTTCGGAGCGAACACTCATCACGTCTGATTGTAAACAAAGTGTAGCCCGGGCGTATGGCCGTGCTGCTTAAAAAGGCTTGTTTGTTGGCACTTCTCAGCAAGCATCAGGCAGGCAGGTATGCTCCAGTCTCGCACTGAAATGTGGTCTACAGATAGTTTAGGAACCTCCTCAGGCCGTGATTGACATGTTGGTGTACGGTATCAGAACCCGGGAGGGGATTTTCCCGCCAACCCTGGAGGAACGCCCCCCACCAGCTGCCGGCCTTGACCCACACCAACCCTGGATGTATAGGTCTGCCACCTACCTATATAGGAGTCAGTCACCTCATGGGGGTAGCTACAGCCCTGGAGGAAGAGGTCAGGCAGGCCCCAGTCGGTCTGTATGCCCACAGGGGTATGCGAACCTTCAAAGTGTGATGTATAGAGGTCCTGGCTCCATTGGTGTGATATATTGAGGTCTAGTCCTCTATGTGGTGATGCTGATGGAACAGGGCCTCGCTGGCATTATTTCTCAGTGCCTTAATATGGGGCTTCTCGAGGCGTTTCGTGATATCCCTCCTGGCCCTCCTCCTGGTGGTAATGATTGCCGCTTCTCTTGGAGTTTGGACAGGTGCTGGGTATATCGTGCCCCACCTGTGCTGCGGCCTCCACCGTGCACCCCCATCCCGCCCATATACACCCCCTCTATCACCACCACAGCCCGTCCCTCGCCACTCCTCCAGGCGTGAGGCTGGAGTCCTGCTATCGGGCCTCACGGTTCCACACCTCATACCCACTTCAGCGCCGGAGGAAACGATACAAACACCGTGGGCCGTCACTTAAAATTACACCAGGAGATGGCGCCTGGAGAAAATAAAACGAATAAAAAAGATCAGTGACACAGGCACAGACTGAGTAAGGATTAAAGCCCAGTATACTGAGACCATATGGTTTGTTACAATCTAAACGCGAAGGACATCCCACACAGTTCAACAGCACTTTTAACTGGCTTCTTTTGGCCATGGCTGTACCTGACCGCTGTGTGACATATATCAAACGTTGAAAAAGAAAAGAAACCACTTCCCATGTGTTTCAGATGTCATTCACAACCTTGATCCAGTCCACCCCTATACAACAAACCGGGCACACCGCCCACTGCCATTGAAGGCTGCCCTGTTGACCCATATGTGTGTTGGGCCTTGTCTCCAGCGTAGAGACCCCAGAAGCTGACCTCTCCAAATGACCCCGAGCTTAACATCTATTGATCGCTGATCAAATTGATCAAACGCACTAAGTAAAGGCAAGGGGAGACGGCCAAAGTTTTTTTACTCAACCGGCTGACCCGAACACAGAGGCGCCGTTTTGATCCGCCCAGAACAAGTTTGGATCAGAAGAAGTAGCCTCGACACTGTCAGGTAAATTCTGACAGGAAGCCACCACTTTTAAAATTTCTAAAAAGGACTGACTGAATAAACAGAAAATAATAATACCGAGAGACAGAAAAAACAGATGGAAAGGAGTGTTACGGGGATGGAATTGGACTGTTCACTGAAGGGGTCGGCGGGAAATGCTATAGAAGATTGACAATTGTAGGCTTGAAAACGCATCCTGTGACGTCACTTCTTTATTCCGGGCGGAGCCATTTGTGATAAATGAACGTCCACAAACGATCGTGATTTACAGAAAAAGACTCCCATCAAAAAACGAGGAGAGCGATTTTAGTTGAGACCCGTAAACAGATATTTAGAAAAAAAGCGAAACATTTTCACCGCAGGCCGAGTGCATCACTTTAAGTGGCAAACGGAACATGGTTTGTCAGCAGGGCACATGGGCGGGGTAGGCTATGGAGAGGGGGGTGAACATGCCTGTAATGTGGCGCACTTTACACACGATATATTGACGAGGCCGAAATGGGCAACGAATAAATGGAGATTTTTTTAATTGAAGGTGCAGTAACTGACTACATACGATACGTTTAGATGAATCAAATGGAAATAGAAAACTCGGGAAATATAAGAACACTATATGATATGTGTACCTGAGGTCGACATATGAATTACCACAATACTGTATTCTCCTGTTACCGGTTGTTGAATATTACCAAGTGCCCGAGGAAAGTCCTTTAACGCCAACATAGGTGCTATTATCTCAGCTTTTGTGCTTTCCGAAAAATTAAGTTTATTCATGCACTGTGTCAGGGAAGGACCATCCATTATTTCACCACGTGCTTGTATTGAATGGCCAGCGGTTTTTTTAAAGCCGTCTATAATAGTCGCCACAGGGACTACACAAGGAGCATAGTCGTGTATTAATACGCCTGTAGGCGTCCTGGTTGCCAAAGTATGTGTACTTATTGTGGGTATGACCCAAGGATCTGTGCTTTATGCTGCGCTCATTACCGTGGGAGGGGGTGGCGATGGCGAACACCAGCCCTAGATTAGAAGGTGACCGAGACGCAGACTCGTTTTGGTGTTCTGACGTAAATCACCGCCGCAGCATGGCGCTGCGGCTGCGTGCTGGCGCTGGGACCCGCCGGCTGGACACTGAGGACGCCAGGCGGCCCGGGGTGAGGCCGGTACAAGCGCCACGTAACCGAATTAAATTTAAATTGCCTTGACTACTGACAATGGCCAGTGGCTGGCGGCTGGAGGCTAGGGGCGGCAGAGGAGGGGTGGGAGGGAAGGGTTAGAGGCGTTTGGAGGAGAGGGGGTGGGGCGTGGGGAGGGAGGGAGAAGGGTGCGCAGGAGACGGGAGGGGGACAGGGTAAAAGGGGTGTTGGGCGGGGGGCACGGGGGTGCGGATAGAGAGGCCAGATGCGGCACAGCCAAAGCCCGGACGGCCAAGGTCATCGATGGCATGACGTGCAGAATGGCGCGTTGGCACTTATTGCATTAGGTTGCGTAATTGACGTGGGCGTTGGTACCAAAGTGGGGTGGGTGGGTGGAAGGTGGGAGGCCGGTAGGAGGGTTGGGGTAGGAGGGAGGGGGTGATGTTTTTTCAGGGGCGTGACCGGCCCCGGGTCGTAGGCCATGGAGCCCGGGCACAACTCTGAAAAGATAAAGGGGTAGCGCGGCAAGAAGATATTACATTAAAGACGTCAGGGCCATGCAGGGAGAATATCAGCACCACGCTGCTCGCGTCCAGAAATAGCGCTGATCGTAATATTTTTGTTTGTTATCCGGACCACAGTGATCGTAAGAGAACATCAACCAATCATCCTTAAACCCCCTCCCCATCCTTTTCAACCTCCCCTGCCTCAGCGCCCAGTAGCACCCCACCCCTCACCACCCCCTCCCTCATGCACCCCCATAGCTCCCCTCCACAACACACTACGTAACCCTGGCCTGCTTTACGCTTCACCGACCACCAAACACACATCTGTACATGAAGTATTGACCAGCTCATTTTTTAAAACCAATTTTGAAAAAAAGCTCACTACGAAGACAAAGGCTCGGAGCTGGCCAACGGCTGTCAGATAATCAGGTCACCGCGTGCATGGAGAGGGATAGAAAGGGGCTGGGGGAGAGGAATGGGAGAGTAATATTAACCGTCTAAACCTGGCGGTGATTAACCATCTAAAAGAGCCGTGTGGAGATCGGGGCAGATTTACAAGGAAAGTGTTCATTTGATGCTGGTCCAGCTCTGGTTACCCCGCCTTCAGCGCCATAAAATGAAGTGTTATCATATCTTGGCAAAGCCGGTCCCCCTCTCCTCTGATATCTCTAGAGAGTCACGTCATGCAAATGAGGGGGATTAAATCTGCTCTTAATGTGGGGAATGTGGACAGGCATAAATAAATTAAAATTGAATTAAAAGGAAGAACAAAAAACAGGGCGGGTGCGGGATTGGGGACAGTGTTGTATTAGTGGGCGACGGCGAGTGGTGGCTGCCCAAGGAAATAAGAATTAATGGTAATGGCCGAGATGGGTAGAGGGGATTTCGCATCAGACTGCCATCAAACTTTAATGGGTATGAATTTTAAAAAGGCGCCTTCTCGAGCAGGGAAGATGGTCGGAGCGGGCGAAGATTGCCCGAGAAGTATTGGTATTAGGGACCGCTGTAATCGGCTGATGATGTCGGAAAATTGAAACGCCTTGGCGAGGTGTTTGTGTAAATTATTGACCAGAATAAATTTTGAAAAAGGACCGGGCTGTATTGAAAAGGATTGCCAGCGGTGTTTTTGCCCGCGCGAGCCGTCGCATGATTGGGCGGGGGACGGGGAAACGAGGGTTAGGTGCGGGCGGGTCGGGCTGGGGGAATTAGCATTGACAAGTCGGTGCGGCCAGCTTACCGCATCCGCGACGAATATGCAAGCTTGCACGGACCGCTGACCAGTCTGAATAAATTAAATCCCAAGCACGGCCGTTTAAAAAAGATGGAGAGGGAGAGGGGGGAGGTGGGAAAAATGAAGGGATGTTGAAATGGGATTGGGCGTAAGAGATAATCCGTGGGAGAATTGATGGTGATGGCCTGTCCAGGGAGGCGACAGATTAGAACAGCGAACTGGCACCGCTCGGACCGACATAAAATATGCATTGCTGGAAGCCTGACAAGAATGGATTTTTTTTTCAAAAAAGAGGGTGGGTAGTGGGGGGTTAGCTTGAGGGTTGGGAGTGAAATATTGAAAAGACATTGAGACGTAGAGGAGATCAGAGAGGGGGTGGCCCGCACGCGCGCTGCCGGTGAAGGCCGGGTATTGTGTTTGTGGACAAATACAGCATGTGCGCCGAGCGCCTCAAGAGATGGCCAGACCGCCAACGGACCGAGCAGATCCGAGCAACTCATAGAAGCAAGGGGAAGGCAAGGGAAAAAAGTAGTGGCTGTTGTTGTAGAAAGATATGGGGCATCCAGGGAGGCAGACTAATGACACTAGCCAATGTAGCAGTGGCTCAGGCCTAATTAATATGCATCACTGGCACGCTGTCCGGCGTGTGTGTGCTGTGGAGTAGGGGGTGTGAAAAAAAAACAATGAAAAAGGAAAACACTCGCAGTGGACTTGGCATGCGTGCGAGAAAACGGAACCGGAATGACAGCTAGCTAGCCGACTGCGTCTGAAATGTGTCAAAAAAGAAAAAAAGGTGCGCTTGAATAAAACTAGCCCCGCACGAAAGTGTCATGCTATCGTTCCCACCGTTCCTGGACTTCGGCATGTGTGGAAAATTGGATTCCATTGAGGTCAGAGCTTGTTGGTAACCCCCCGGTTGGAGTTTTTCTAAGCCTACTGGCGATTTGATTTGGGGGAAGATCCGAATAAAACAGCGGTGATAGGAAAAGTAATAAACCCCCAAGGGGTGATATGGTTGGTTGGGATCTGACCCAAAACAAATGCCACCACATGGACTGAACATCTTGCCCATTCGTTCCGTCTCAATTCCTTTTTAAGTACAACTGGTATGCTAATTTAGAAGTAGTGATAATTGTAAAATATGATGGTGTCTGGAACAGATGGCGTGGTTCCTACAGAATTGGACGCCAGTATCTGTCACAGTAGAGTTGTAAACGGCCAAACAATACACGTGTATACGTTTGGATTCAGTAATCTCCTCCTGTGGGGAGGTCGTGGGACAAACACTGGATAAGGGTCGGTTAAGGGTCGGTGCGGCGGAGAGCCACACTCAGGATCAAAACACGGGAATCCACTGTCGATGTCCATCATGAATATGAAGTGGATTGGATGACATTATATAAAAAGTTTTAATGGGCAGCCCTCGCCTCTAATTAGCCTAGATGTCTTCTGGCCTTTAATTAGCCGTTGGCGTACAGGTGTACGCCATTAGGGGCAGCCCGCTGCTGGCCGGAGACAGCACCAAGCAACCTAATCAGACAGAAAAATAATACCCTCCAACTTTTTTCCAAGTAGAAATTGCTGCCCGCAATATTAATGTATTCAGGATCGAAGTCGCCTGGCCTCGGCAGAGGGCGGCCTTCAGCCCCACCACAACCCAATCCCTTCTTATGTAACAACTACCAGTGGCCTTGCCTAGTGCTGGCCCCATAGCGGCCATTTCCATCAAAAGTTGATGAAATCGGAAGTAAGGAAAGGCTGTCATCCCTATGATTAAGTCAGGTCCATTGGCTCGCCACTTTTATTAGACGAAAGGTTAGATATTGCTTTTTGATGGGTTCACTGAAGTGTAATGGCGGTACTTAGTTTTTTGCCTTCCCTTCATTGCAATAAGGCGCCATATGACCCTTTCAATAATTCTTTTTCTTTACATCTTATACACTCACTGTTCTATCTCCTCATCTGAACCGCTTCTAAAGGGCTATACTCTTCTACCATATTCAATAGCACATTAAAAAAATCCATTTTTTTCATCTGAGAAAGGATTCCTTTGAGTAGTATATGAAACTTGTCGATTGTGTACCTAAAGGGGAAATGCCTCACAGCATATTCTTGTAGTTATAAAAAACGGGTCTATATTTTCCGAAACGATGGCTATGTCCTTTATGATTAGGTGTTCATCCATTCACACATGCATCAACTAATCCGATTTGGGTAAGATAAAGTGCTGTTTCATATATCCCCAGCCTTCGCTTGTGGAGAATATTAATGTTTCTTTTCTGTCATCAGGAAATTATGGCTGTCGATATTGCGCAATATACCCAACTCCGAGAGCAGACTTCTGTCGTTTTACTCAATCTAAGACTTCTTTATTGATCTACAATCCACGCTTGGGTGGTCAATTCGCCCGTTCCCGGTCGGTGCTTTATTTATTTAAACGAATCATTTTCCTCTTGCGCCCGAATCGCTCGGCCAATATCTGCAGCCAATCTATTCATGTTGTCTTCCATTTTAGGCGGATTCTTTCTGAGAGCAAATGAAGATTATGCGACCACAATGATAGATAACATTCCCAGTGTTTGTGCACCAAACCACCAACACATGGGCCACTATTACAGGCAACAATGGAAAGTTAAAACCACTGGCGACTTAGTGTTTTTGGAGTGGTTGTGTCAATTATATTAATTTGGGATAATTGATAATTGATGATAATACCTGTTATTACAGCAATCATGCACTAACATGCAAGCCACGCCTGTACCTTTCCGAACACGGAATCCGCAACTCTGCGGATGGAAAACGTTGAAAACGTTTACGGTTTCCTCGATAAAGCCGACTTTTTACCTACTAATGACTTTATCGAGTGAAAAGAAGAAATGGCTTCTTTTCAAGCTAAAAAAATATTTCAATCAAACCCTTTAGATGTTTTGCCATGATTTTAGCGACACTGGGTTTCGGACAATAAAAGTGAGAGCGATGCAAGGGGATACTGGACTTTGGGTGTGGTGGTGATGGTGGTTGGATGTGCTATAGGGGGGTAGGCTTAGTTGGGGGTGTGGAGGTATCATTAGTGACGCCACCCAGCCATGCTTTTTGGCCAGACCAGACTGCTGCAAACCGCTTCCTGCGCTGTAGCGTCATTGGCTGTCCAGGGTAGGCGGAGTGGCTTCTGGGGGTGTGATGGAGGGATGCGGAGAGGCGAGGAGGGGGTTGGAGGCAGTGGAGGATGGAAGGGCCGCGCGCGGCTAGCTGCTGAAATAATGGGCATGAACGACTGCATTAATTTGCGGTCTGGCTGTGGAAACCATAGCCAGGAGGCAGAGTTTGAGGGCTGGGGTTGAAGAAGGGCTGGAGCGGCCACTGGAGTTGATCTCTGTGTGTGTGGGTGTGTGTTTGAAATGGGATGATAAACAAACGACAATCCTGCATAAGTTACAAAGAGAGGACATACATAGTACATCTTAACCAGTTATAAGTTGAAACGAGGAGGGTGGAGAAGAGACATGTAAAAAAAGTAACTAGACGGCAAGACTCGCAAAGCGGACACAGGTTCACGCGTCCAAATGAGTGGACGGGACGCGCGGGTCCGCGGGCTCCCGGCTCCACCCGTCCTGTAATAACCCCACACCCCGGGCCGCCAGCGCCCAGTCCGGGGGGCGGCGGCAAGGCGCGGCCAGCCGAGGCCCAAACCAGGCGGTGTAATTATCCCCATTGAACTAGAAGAACCGTAGGTAATTCGGGGAGGCGGGCCCGGCACAGCTCATTACGCCAGCCCTTCACTTAGTTACAGCACGCCGAGTGGAAAGTCGGGTTTACATCAGGGCCGCGGGCCCGGGCCAACATGGCTTCTAGTTTTTGTGTGTTGTCCGCGGATTACTTGTGCGGACACTATTCACATCAGTAACGACACCTGGGGCGACTCCCGTCTCTTTTTTCACCTCTCTTCACTGGGGCTATCATGGTACCACTGGTGATATTGTTTCACTCGTGCCTACCTCGGCGTGAATATAATAACAGAATGGAGGGAGCATGGGACCCTTCGGATTGGTCTCAGTATCTGAGTCTCAACCCTACCCCACCCTGCAAGCTCACTCCTGCTCACCGAAACACACGCCTGGGGCTCCTGAGGCAGAGGAGGGCTATATATTGAAAAAGTAGTATATCCTGAATCAGTTTATTTACATTCTTAAGTTTATTATTAGAGATCTGAGCAGCTTTTATGGCGCTGTACATGTCCTGTCATCGTGTCATAAGCGTGTGTTGTACGTATACGTTTGGTGTGTTACACGTCACACTGCGCGGCAGTGAAGTATGCTTTAACTTCACCAAACACAGTCCCCATCTGAAGCCATTCCCCGTATAAACATTACAATTATCATAATACGACCATGTGAACCTGACTCAAAGTACCGGGCGAGTCAATCTCACAGCCCGGTAGTCTCTAATTTTCTATAACTCATAAAGCAGCCGGCTTGTCTTCGGGTTTGGGGCACTTACCCCAAAGGTGGGTCACGAGGGTCACGGGGCCGGAGCTGAGGTGAGTTTTTGCGGTTGGTTATGCTGGCGGCATAGCTGTGGTACACCAGCAGCCGCAGGCAGGCTTGTAAGCAGACAGACAGATAGCAGGTAGATTATGGGCCTTTATTGTGAAGCCACCTAGACCGAAAACAGGGACAGGGGAGGGCTCCCCGCTGGACGCCACCATGAGGTCCTTATCAGAAGGACCAGGGTGGACTTAGGAGGACCATACCCCACCTTAGAGATGGTATAGATTGGGTAGGCAATGGGAGGGTGGTAGTGGTGTGCTCCATAACCCTTGATGCGCGGAGAAGGGCGGTTCATGGCCATGCTATTAGTCAACTTGGGGGCCTGTCATGACAGGCCCTCTGCTCCCACCCTTCCCCCTGTGTACAACACCCAGCGAGGCGTGGGCCCATGGACCCCGATCTCACACCTCGACCCCACCCTGCGCCATGGACAAGGGTGACGCTAGGACACCCCTTCCTATGTCCCTAAATCCCCGCCTTCTACTGAGGCGTCCCATATGCCCAGCCCGGAGTACCCACCTCAAACAAAGAGCCACAACTCTCTTCCATGCACTCTTCCATCTCAACCTGAACCCCACACACCCAATGCTCCACATGGCGGTCCGTACAGAGTCTGTGGAACACATGTGGCTCATGTATGGTGATCGGTTGGGATCCATAATGATAAGAAAGCGTTTAAACGCAATACCTGTGGCTTGACCAGTGTGTCTTTGGTGTTAGAAACAAATGATGGCACAAAACTTTAAATGATGGCGCCTGCTTTATAGGCTCTATACCTGTAGCAGGATGGAGGGAGGATGAGGTGGGGGAGGAGATACTGGGGGCTGCCCTCTCCCCCTCACCCCCGGAGTGGCCGGGGTTGGGGCCGGCGTCAGAGGGCGGCGTGTTGGCGGACACATGCCGTCACGTCGGGGCCAGTGGGCCGGCAGGTTTTTTTTTTACCAGGCCAGGGAAGATGGGGGGCAGGGTTGGGGTTACCGCAGATTGGCAGCAGGGGCTCACGCAGTTGATAGCAAGTAGAGGGCCCCCTGTGCCATTTGGCCTTGCCGGCCCGAGCGTTTCTGCTCTGTCAGCCCACATAGCTGGCCAAATCCAAACCAGAACCTTAGCCACTACCAGTACCACCACCGCTACCACTACCACACCAAGAAAACACCCACCCCCTCCTTCAAGTACCCCAAGCACACCAAGCAAACTACCGACCGACCCTCGAACACCAGCACCCCTACCCTCACTCTGCATCACCCATACGCCTCACGATCCCTGTTGCTAAGCTACACAGTCACATGACCTGGCCTACTTTCACCACACCCTCCAGTGTCCACTTACGTCCGGTTATGACGCATTACTCCACAGGAGGAAGGCCGAGTGGGGTTTGGGAGGTGAGGAGGGGGTTTTCATGCAGGAGGACCAGTTTGGTCCAAGGAGTGTTGGTGGCTTGCGTTGTGGTGGTAGGGAAAAATAATCATAAAGAAAACAAAAAAGAAAAGGGAAAAAGCACACAGAACGTGAAGAAGTTGGTGATTTCTTTGGAAGGCAGTGGTATGACCACCTCAGATAGGACGGGCGGTTGAGGAGTGGGGTGGGGGTATTTGAAAGCCTCGCCTCGCTGGAGCAAGGCGTGGGTTTTTATCAGACCGAGACTGACGCGTCTCTGAATTGTTACGCGATGATCCAAGCCTGGTTAAAAATGCAAGGTCAGAGGGCAGTCGTAGCGATCCTTGCCTAGCGGGCTAAGGCTGTCTGTGCGGATCATTGTCAGAGCGGTCTGAAGGTGTGCCATTCAGCTGTCGCAACTCCACGCGAATCCAGCCTTTCTGGGCAGACCCGCAGCACCAACCCATAACATAATAATGCTATTAGAAATAGCACATGAAATATTTGAGTCTGTTCATAAGAAGAAACACATTTATATGTTTCTTTTTGTAGTCTAAGCAGAGGACATGTGTTCTCGTTGCTTTTTTTTCACTTGTTTTGCCTTTCTCCTGTATAGGACATGGTTTCTGGGAAATTTGAGAAATGAATCCTGATAAGCCGGTGATAAGAGATAATATAGGAAACTCCACAGACTGACCCCGAGAGATAGGCTGGGTGACGTTGCATCAGGTAACACATGTACAAACTTTTGAGTCCGGCAGTTCGGTGGGAGAGAAGAGGGCCGGACGGGGGAAGGTTGGCGGGTGGCAAACCAAGGAGGGAAAAAAAGTCGAGGGGAGTTGGGGGGGGGGGTAGGCGATTTATAGTTGGCTGAAAAAACATGAAGCCGTGATGTGGGACGGTGGACGGAGGTTGTCCTGGTTCCGAGGCGAGCGAAGAAAAGGCACGGCGCGGGGTCGCCGAGGTGAGGCTGTACCGGGCCGGGTGGCGGTGGGGGTTGGCGGCCCGGCGGGCACGCCTGATCCCCGGCTTCCTGGCCTGCAGCTGTGAGACGCAAAAAGCCAGCGTCCAAAGTGTCCAGGCCGGAGCGCGGGCGCCCGGTAGGGGGGCGCGGGGATGATGGAAAACATGCAGTGGGGGCCGCGGCCCCAGGAGGCGCCCGGGTCAGCACCCAGTTGCATAACGCATGGCCTACACCGGGCGCCCGCCTTCAAATGCCGAAGTGGCGGTTCCCAGCTTCGCCTCTTTTTTTAATCCCTACTCAGACGGGCAGAGCAGTGCAGTTGAGTGCTTACTGCACCAGTGCGCCCCCTCTGCCGCCTCCGGGTCCCTCGGCCCGACTCTTGTTTGACCAGTATATCTCCCGCACCGCATCTGGTGAGGAGAGAGAAGACCCAGTGTACGAAGGGTCCGACATGGGTAAAAAGAAAAGTCAAATCTAGGCGAAGAGGGAGAGTCTATTCGGATGACCAATATTACTCACACATACTCAGACATATGTATGTGTATAGGACAGAAACCCATATCTATAAACCTTGCCCCCCGCCCACCCCCACCCTCAAATCCTCCTCTTATATCCCAGTCGGGGTAGGGTTGCAAGTCAGACAAAGGGACGTGGATACTAGGTCAGAACGGACACAGGAGGATCCTGGAGTGTCATTCACTACCACTGCGCATGCCGAACACAGCGCCCTTTGTAACCTTGCCTTGTGAGTGGTGGACAGAAGAACCTTTGGTCCCGACCCAAAAAAATAAAATACAAACAGAAAAAGAGTAGCCATCACCGTCACCACCAACACCACTAGCGGTGTTCCCGCCCGACACAACCCACTTCCACCCCCGTCACCCCCGCCCCTCAGTGGACTGACAGCACCCCCTCATCGTCCCTCTTCCCCCTCACTTTCCTCCTCTTTTTGCAGGTTATGAAAACCTGGCTCCGCCCTTATTTTAACCACGCTGGCCTCATGCACTACGTCGTTCGAGTGAGGCTCGGGGCTTTCATCGCAGGGAAAACTCGACCTGGGCTTCACCGCTCCACCTTCCCACCCTGCGGATCAGGCTGGCCAAAGCGCCCACTCCCCCTCCCTCTCCCTCGACTGATACCCCCCGCAGGACCGCCAGCAAGAGCGAGAAAAAGCCGCGGCTAAAAAGAAGAGCTAGACGGGTGTGTGTGTGTGTGTGTGGATACAAACATGCTGCCAGGTGTTGACACATGCAGCGTCCAGGTGACACGACCCATCAAGTGCAAGTAAAGACAGACCAGCCCTGCCGACCCTCTTCTCCACCCCTCCTCACCCTGTACCCTCCACCCCATCCCCTGCCGCCCGTGCTCCAGCTAGTCCAGTCCACGTCCCGGACGCCACGTACAACAACACGGGTCCTTTTTTGTACCGACACAATCGCAAGTGTAGACCCTTGGAAACGCCTCCCCGCCATGCACTGTTTGTTTGGAGTATAATACAGAATGGACGCCACCAGGCTGCGGGTTTACTCAGTGTGGCCAGCCCGGCTTTATGAGCTTACATACTGGAGCTGCCCGGGTGCACAGATCCACACCCTCAGCTCTACATAAGGGAGTGTGAGTGTAGGTCGAGGTGCAAGCAACTTTGCAAGATCCTACGTATATATAGTTTCTAAGAAGTAGTAGAGAGAAAAATATTCACGAAATCTTTATTAATACCAAAACGAGCAATTAAGTTCCATTATGTTTTTATTTGTGATATTACCACTTAATGAAGGTGAAATTTGTATTTGTTTATTTTGAGGTAGGTGTGGAATTTATATGCAATGGCCTGCTGTATGGGGGGGGGGGGGGGGACTATAGGGAGGGGCACCATCCTAGGTCATAGCCAGGGGTGTTTTAAATGGCTGACCTTGCAAATAAAAATAGGTAAAAATATGAGAAAAACAGATGACATCTCGGGCAGGTGCCAGGAGTAGGTTGGGGGGGGGGCGTAGGGGGTTATCTGTACCCCCACCCGTAAGCGGGACCAGTCGGGACATGTTGTCCAACACAAGCAAACGATCACCTCACATACGAATCTCTCTGTGTTGACTCACACCCACCCTAACCCCCTCCCACTCACTTACACCTCTACAAAGTCTACTCCCAGATTCAGACGTCCACTTCCAGCCCTGCGAGTACTTAATGTAATTGGCGATCCCCAGTGGCCAGCTAATGCTCTGTAGACTCAGCTAGAGAGAGCGAGACGTAGAAAGAGGGGGAATGGGCACTGTCCATTGCCTCCAGTGATTAAGTACAGGTGTCATTCACCCCGACCGGGACATGGTCAGTGAAAAAGTCACCACCACCCACCCACACCTGAGGGGCACCTGTGGGTCGCCATGGTAACGTCGCCATGGCAACACCTGCCTGTGTAAACCATCCCCACATGAACCACCTCCCTAGATCGCTGGCTGCGTCTAGTGGTCTGTCGCCCCCGCATCTGTCTTCATTTAACAAAGAGCATGGATCCTTAATTTGAAAGCTCAATATTTTTGTCCAGTGATCCTTCTTCTGCCTGTTTGTTCTTTGCCTCCCTTGCCTCGTCATAAGCGCGCTCCGGCTCGCTGGGTCTAATCACGTAAAAAGCGTCCAGTTGATTAACGTAATAGACCAAAAAAATTGTCGTCTGCTTTTTCGATTTGGAAGCTTTTCGGGCAGATCGAAGAAGAGGGAGGCCACGTCTAGAACGGAGAATGACGCCATTTGTAAAGAGTTCCCCATGACTTGAATCCCACCATGTGGCTGTGTCAGTGTGTGCAGGTTGAGAATGTCATATGATTAGAATTAGCAGCAGACTGCATGAGAAGCAGCATGAGTGTTCAGGACGAGTTAGGAAATTTGTATTTCATATTCATGAATGAGAATCCATATTGCAACACGTGCTGTTCGAGAATGTTTACAAGGAAAACAAAAAATATACGAGAATAAAAAAAGATAAACATCTCCGATTCCTGTGCTAGGAGATGGTCCTATGAGCGTGCGCGGAGGTTTTCGGGGAGGGTAAGAGGAGGTGCAAACCCGACTGTTGAGAAAACAGATTCCTTGTATCATACCCCGCTGGGTGTGGTGGCGTCTGTGCAGAGCCTGGGCGATGCCATGCTCACCCCCTCCCCCGCACCCCTGGAGTGCCTCCACCGGTTCTGTCAGTCACCCGCCCAGCCGCAGGGACAGATACTACCAAGGGGCAAGGTCACAGTTGAAGGTCAAGGTCGTTATGCAACCAAAAGAAACGCCCTGGTAGAAGCCCAACTCCAGAGTGGCGATATTGGGGGCGCCTCGACTCACGTCCGGCCTACATAGATTGTGGCTATCAATAGATAGCGATAGTGAAAGCGTGTGAGATAGAAGCACGTACTAACTGGTATATGGTGGCTGACCTGATATCTGCCACCAACCCACTCCCCGAGCCAGCTACACTTGGCTTGCAGGTACTCCGTTGACTTACCTGTGGCCCAGCTCAGACCCCCCGCGAGGGATAGGGGATTCAGCGCTTCAGGTAGCCACCCAAAGGTGCCTGACCCCACCTGGCCCGTCCCTATCTCTGGCTCACGTCGGCGAGCCTATCTTCACCCAAGGAATTTCCTGGTAGCTCCTGGCCCGACTGGACCGTGGGAAAGAACCGCGAGTTACCGCAACAGATAGCCAGTGTTCTGCCCACTAGACAAGTCCATTTGCCCTTTGGTTTATCCAACAACAAAAAATAGTCTAGTTTCGATAGTTTTATTGGTTCAAAGATTAAAAGCGACAGAGTAATAAGCTGATGACTAGTACTGCCAACTTTTTGCTAATGTTATGTGGTTTCCTGCTACACTTGATGATGTTGAAGTGTACTTACTTTTATATATAGGACAGACTGAAAAGCAAACATTATAGATTTTGTCTGAAAATCGAAATACTCATACATACGTGTAGTCCAGTCTACACAAGTCGAAATGAGAACTACCTGAGCTGAAAGTTAAGATGGTAACTGAAATGAAAATGTTGCCACGTAACACAGATATCATTAGCTAATTCATGGCCTATAAATAACTTGAATTCAGTTTCAAGTTTATCACTTAAATTTTCTGGTAGTTGCAGGTTCATGATATCATTGTTTCGCATTGTGATCATATAATCACCAATTACCAATACTTATGGCGTCTTTCCTCTTGTGTTTTGCAGAACCCAGCCAGTTCCACTGCTGTTCGTGTAAACAAGCGTACAACGCGGCCTGGAGTTTGCTACAACACGTTCAGGCCAGCCACGGCATGAAGATCTACGAGGACCGGCAGTCGCGCAGTCCCAGAGAGAGGTCGGCGGAGCGGAATGCTGCTGACACGCCCCACTCCAAAGCTAGTCCCAGTCCGTCAAAGGGCGACAACAAGCTGAAACCTCAGTTAAAGCGGGAGATCTCCGAGAACTCCCCTACGCCCAAGCAGAAAGAAGAGCGCCCGCCTGGACCCCAGATAACGACAAACTTTCTGCATTCCAAGGGGATACCTGCCCAGCCACGGCCGGCCAGTACCCCACCACCCATGACGATGAGCATGGATATCTCTCAGGCACCGTTCATGTTCCGCATGCCAAACAGTGGAGAGCGGACCCCTATATCACCGGTGCTCGTCCACCAAAGTCCCTTCAACCGTCCGCCCCATGAATTCCGCCTGGACCTCATGAACAACGACCCCTTCCAGCGGATGCCCAATCTGCCGCTGGGGTCTGGCTTCGAGCACCCACAAGGGATGCCCGGCTTCCCTGCTCCCTTCGACCGACCACACCTGAGGCATCCACTGTCTCCTGCTGTGCCCATGGAAACGTCGGCCCAGGATTTTTACTCACAGCGACTGCGTCTTCTAGCTTCGGCAGGCAACCCGGACACGCCCGCCTCGCCCAGCGCCAAGGTGCCGCCCACCTTGCAGCCATTTACTACGCCGCCGACGACCACCTCCCCAGACCCAGCCGCAGACACCAGTCCTAAGTCCTCTTCGGGGGCAACCACTCCAGGGAAGGCGAAAGCGTGCGAGTTTTGCGGCAAGTGCTTCCGCTTCCAGAGCAATCTGATAGTCCATCGACGCTCTCACACTGGAGAGAAGCCGTTCAAATGCCCCATGTGTCCTCACGCCTGTACGCAGGCGTCGAAGCTCAAGAGGCATATGAAGACACATTCGTCTCGCCACCAAGGCATGTCTTCATCCCTTTCTCAGGCGTCCTCCATGTCCACAGGCTCGGACAACTCCATGCGCTCCTCCAGCAGCACACCGGAGTCGAAGCAGTCCAAGATGGAAGGGGAGGAGGATTCCGAGGAGAGTGACAGTGAGGATGAGGAGCGGGCCATGGAGGAAGCCCGGAAGATGGGTGCTATTCAGGACGAACCAACTGACCTCTCGACCCCGACAAACATGGTGAAGAAACTGCAGTTCTCCTTCGAGGAGGACAGCAATGAAACACCAACAGACCTGTCAGTCGGAGAGAAGGAGGCCAGGGCATCCCTGCTGAGTGAAGTAATGGAAAAGACTGGTCTAGGCTCCATACAGGCTTACAAGGAAGCCTTCAACCAGGCCGTCGCCGAAAGCACGCGGCGGCAGGCAGGACATCCAGGCAAGAGCCCTAGTGCGGCCATCACTGAGAACGGCCACACGGAGGGCGAGAATAGCAGTAACGAGAACAACAACAGGAGCAGCGCCACTAGTCGAGAGAATGACTCCAGTCCCGAGAGCAAGCGAATCAAGGTGGAGCCCCAGGAGACGCCCAACTCGGTGGTGCCACCGGGCATGGATACCTTCTTCTCCCGTATCTGGTTCCCTCCACCGCCGGGCGCGCACCGCGACCTCTTCATGGGCATGGGAGGCATCGTCGCCGGGGGGCTTGCCTCACCCGACCATATGATACCAACTTCGCATTCGCATGAAAACGGCCTACACGTTTCGCACCACATTGAGGGAGGTGGTTACACGGTGGACTCACTGGTTAACAGTCCCAAGCCAAGCACGAGTCTGAATGCACTTGGGCTCGCGCCGTCCTTGGCCTCCTCGCCCACAGTATCCAATCCGTCACCTCTGTCGAGTGTGCGTAGCAAAGAACAGCGCCGGAACGACACATGCGAATTCTGTGGAAAGGTGTTCAAGAACTGCTCGAACCTGACAGTTCACCGCAGGTCTCATACTGGCGAAAAGCCTTATCGCTGCCGGCTATGCTCATATGCATGTGCACAATCGTCGAAGCTCACTCGACATATGAAGACCCATGGTCGCATGGGCAAGGATGTATATCGGTGCAAGTTCTGTAACATGCCATTCTCTGTGCCAAGTACACTTGAGAAGCATATGAGAAAGTGTGTGGAAAACCAAAACGCTGGATCTGTGAGTGCGAGTAGTACTCCAGGAACAAATAGCATCGCCTCAGCTGACTCACCAGCCCTCTCTAAGGTGGATAATATGGACTGATGGTCCACTCCTCATTTCATATTGTATACAAATGTCTAACTTGTTATCCTACAACATCTTGTAGTCTTGATGAGTGACCACTGTTTATGTCTCTGTTGTAAATTGTATGATCATACACGAAAAGGTAATGTTTTATCATTGTTTGATCAATTTATATTATATCGGTTTTATCGAATATGTATTTCAATAATAACTACTTGTTTTTAATGGCTTATCACTGACATTGTATCAAAGATGTATGTATTCGAGTGTTTACAAGAAAACGGGCCCACTATCAGAGGTTTCATGATCTTATGACCTACGGTGCTTACAAAAAATAGAAATTACATCTGGATTATGCATATTCAGACAACGAAAAACAGTGTATATTGTATGGGATACAAATGAAGAAAGAAAGGGTGCCATGTTCTCTATATGATACATATACATATATATCTATATATATTTGCTACTTTGAGCTTAATTACTAAACCGAAACAGAAATGAAAGATGTATTTTCAGGCTTGTTATGAGCCTTTGATAGTGGTTCCAAGACACAGTAACAATACTCATTTGAGGACATGACTGGTCTCTGTACTAAAGTAAGTAAAGTGCTCAGCGTATAAAGACAATCTAGGGGGGCCAGGAGCAACCACTATACACATGCTTGTTAGACAGGGAGAATCCCGGCCACGCGCCGGCAGCACACTACATGCGGTGTCTCAAGCAATACTTGTAAATCTAGACTAAAAAGACATTGTGATAATCGAGATAATCGAGGCGATCAGAAATACATCGAACTTCTGAGGGTACCAGGGTTAAAAGGTTATATATTAAAACAACAATATGAAATCAAAGCACAAACAAGCATGCTTGGGTCTAACACAGCAACAGTCACACAGGAAACCGTTTGAGATTGGTTTTATCCAAAACAAAATGGCAGGAACAAGAAACATTGGGCAGGAAAATTGGGTGGCTTCGTATAGAAGCCATGGTGGAAGCCACTCAAGAGGCCCACGGCTTCGTTTTTGAATTGTCTCTAACTGTAACTTGTATATTTGACGTATATCTTATGTTTATTTTACCACGGTTGTTATTGATTATTATGATTATTACATGAAAACATATGCATGTTACTCATCGAAAGTCCCTGAATTTGTGGCCTATGTCCAGTCCGGAATTTGTTCTGCTATTTTCCTCTTTGTGTTTACCTGTGTGAGATCACCACATACCTCGGCTCGTTGCAGGTGCTGCGGCTGGGCAGTGACCAGGTAGAACTGCTTATACCTGCAGTTGATCTGTCAAACTGAATCGGGAGCAGGCATGAGGCCGTCCCGCCAACTCGGAGGGGTCTATAGCTGATAGGGAGAGGTCTGGGACTTTGAGCATCAGTTCGTCCACGCCTGGGTTTCCGATGGATTTCTTTCTTGGTACGCACCAATATGTTACTGTTAACATATGCATTAAACTAGGATTGTCGTCGAGAATGTCTAAACTCGTGTAAGGGTGCAGGTTGGCCAGCCTAGAATACAGTAATCTAGGTCCATTCTCCGGCCTCTCAGACAGTCCAGGTGCCTGTGTTTAAGGTTATGTTTAGACCTTTGGAAAAGAACAGTAAAAATTATAACACCAATGATAACAAACAAACAAAAATTACACCCGTAAACTGTCCACTTGTGGGTGTTTTGTTGCTGTGCTAACGTACATTGCTGCAGGCGTGACACTGGAATGCTGTGTTTCATTTGTGATGGATACTAACATGGGAGGTTGTTGCTACCGCTGAGTGCGTAAGTCTACTAACGTCACTGACGACAAACACCATTAGGGTGTTTGCGAGTAGCGATACAATAAGAAAAGGGGGCCTATTCAGGGCATGTGCCATATTGTAGATCATACTGTCTTGTCGCCTTGGTGCTGAAATCTAAAGACGCTTAACTCGGATCTAATCACTGAGATCTAAAAGTGCAATCTATTTATTGGATGGGATTCAACTTTAGTTAATTCCTACAGCAGGGTCTGTGTTGCTTAAGCATATGAACTGCGACAGTAGCATCTCTGAAAGTACAAGTGACAATCATGAATTGACAGAAGCTGTGTCAGATTCAGAAACGAAGATAGCTATTCAAAATGATAAGGTGAATGCTGAGTCAGAGATTGCAGGGAGTTCTTGGTGAAGAGACGCCGTTCAGAGGTTGAGGAGATTCATTTTAGGAGAATGAATATCATGACGTCATACAACACCAAGTTAAGAATTAGACCGAATTCTATGAGGAGGAGATCACACATGCCCTTCCCTGGCCGTGATGTTTTTAATATTCTGTATCTTTTCATAACATTTTAGTGTAAAGTTTAGATATTCTGACTTGAGCACCAAGGATATGGGCAGAGCCCATGGTTTCATCATGGTAAGACGTAGTTGTAGCGACTATTGTATAGTTTCATGAATTTTTCAAATTATATCCACCTCGAGTGTCATGTCTACATATAGTCTCAGTGTGGTGCCATTTGGAGGGATCTAGCTGTGTAGCGTGTTTTCGAGGTCTTCATCATGTGTTGTAAACAGTGAGGGTGATGTGTGATCTGCCTCCTTTCCAGCAGTTGTCCAACAGCGGACAGTGAAAGAGGGTTGGCAGGATTATACAAATCGATGCCTGGCGAGACACAGGTACTCCCCGCCCCGTAACGCCCGCCCACTCTATGAGCTGGAGCTCCTCGGAGTAACTCAGCTCCACATCTCGTGTTGTGGGTGGTCACCGGGGAGGGGGTTGTTTCTATCGCAGTGAATACCACCAGGGGGTGCATCGTGCTCGGTGAATGCTCTCAGCGATCGGTCCCAACAGCCGTTTAAGTAAACGCCATCCTGCCGGACCTCACTGAGAGGTACGAAAGGTCTAACCGAGAAAAAAACCAGCAGCAATACATTCATGTAATCTATACAAAGGACTCACAGAAGGAGCGAGAGAGACAACTAGAACCTTTTCGGGTAGGATAAGTTTTACTGTTTTGATATTGTTAACCTTTATGCTCTATTACCATATTGAAATGCTGTCGTGTGGACGTGTAGCATATCTTCTGACATGACAGCTGTCACCGGTTTGTACTTTGAGATATACTGTATATCGTACAAAATATTGAACTAGATGGTCACCGGGAGGAGGAACCGGGGACTCTAAACCAGACGACACCTTATTGTAGACTACCCTAGGGCATTCTGTAGTGTAGAGAGTGCAGCAGCAACAAATGTGAAAAGTATGGGCAGTCCCACTGTGCATGGGCTCTGCGAACTGAGTGGACTCTTTAGGAAATTTAAAAAAAGGATATAAAACATGATAAAGGCAGCTCTCCCTCTCCTCAACATGTGATGCAACATGGATGTTTTTCATTGCACCAGGAGTAAACAAGAGAAAAACAACAAGAGCAGGAGGAGCACGACAGATATCATTGAATCAATTACTGTATAAACTGTGAAGGATCACGCTGTATCATATTATATATATACATATGTAGCCATAGTAACATTGCTTTGTGTTCAGCAGCAAAGTAGGACATAACGCTCCCGAAACTGGGTGGGCTCGGTGTGGACAGCAGCCCGCCTCCCCAACCTACATTTCTAACCTTGTGTCATAATCTTCATGTATAGTATCTATAAGTAAGTGAGAACCACGTGTTTTCTTTTTGTATACAAAAAACCTCATTATTCTTTACATTTGTAAATTGTCATTTACTATGTGGAAAGCCATGGCAGTGTTGTGTGTGGTTTCGGGGCGGTGGTTCACGGCTATTGAACCTCGATCTGGTTCTAGACCGGAAGTGGGGTGACCGCGTCATCTGCCCTGATAGGCCGCCAGACGACGCGTGGGTAGACAATGTAGGAGGTTAGTAGTTAGATACCAGCTCTAGCTATTTATTCTTGAATAGTAAGTGCCATATGTAATTAAAAAATAATTCTGACGTGCATGTGAGAGAAATGTTTAAGAGAATGTATTACACGACTTTTTATGACAGAGCATATTTGCGATGTAACGGTGTAGGCATGGACAAAGCACACTTGTTTCAAATGACACTGCACAAAATATGGGAATGTTCGTATATAAGTTTTTAAAAAAAGAACAGGAGACTGCTTAAGCACGAAACCGTTCCCCCGCGCGAGTTAGGGCCTCTTAATTTGCTTGGATGGAGTGTTCCTTTGGGAACCCAAGTTCACAATGTGCCATATTGAGACAGATTATTTTTGTAAGTTGTTAACATGTAAAAAAAATTAGATGATGTCTGAAGGAATACCACCATGGCAAGGGTTTGAGATGGGCATATCTAAGAGAATATAGTGGCGAGAACAGGGACACAACACTTGACTTGCCACTGGCTTGCCATCTACCACGATTCAGCAAGGCTTTCCACGATTATCAGTTATAATTCTATGGCAGACCTACACACGTGCACCCGCAAAAAACAGATTATTCTCCTCCTCCTACAAGAATAGTGCTCGTTTTTTATGTGATTATTCAGCGATATAGTCCCGACTTTTGTTCTCATTGTATTTGTTTTTACCTTGTTGTGCTTACAGTTAATGCATAAGAAAATGTGTATTTATATTTTTAGACGCGGGAATATTGATTGTCTCATTGTTATATTTTTTTATAATGAAATTTTTAATTCAGCATAGGAAATGGTTATTTTATTATATTCATATATTGCTGTGAGACGGGAGGGCTGTGCTTGGCTTGATTTTGAGAAGTGATGCCTTTTTGTATGCAGATTACCATGAGCTTAAATAACCGGAAGGCACTAGCCATGCTTGGCGGAGTGCGTGACAACCATATACTTGTGGTTCACTGATGGAGACGGGAGACAGACCAGTAGGAGGAACGTAGCACGGCCCCAACTGGCTCCGGGAGCTGGGAACTGTCCCTGGGCAGAGGCTGGTTGATCCACTGCACACCTGGTGGCTGTGTTTGATCTTGGACCGCCACAGGTGTAGCGCGCCTCCCACACAAAGGCACCGCACCCTGGACACGCCCGCCCAGGAGGGCCGACAGGGCGGGCGGTGTCCAACCCCCTGCGGCAGGTGACCTTCCTCCACGGCCGGCAGGGCTCGCCGTGTTCAACGGGGGGAGAACGACCCCGGGCCCCGTCCTCCAGCATCTCCCTAGCAGGGCGCGGGTTGAGGTGGGAGGGATGTCCGCTTTATTTGGCTCCCAAAAAGCTGCACAGGTGGAGGTCCCTTGGGCACTCTCACGTGGCACACCTGGAATTCAGACATGGCAGGGTTACTGCCTGCAGTACCAAGAGGGGCAGGTAGGGGTGGAAGGTGGATGTGGGTGAGGGATCATCTGCATTAGTCCTTCAGAAACGTGCAAACATTTGGAGGCCATTTGATGAAGAAGTGACTTGTGTAATGTCACAGAAGCCACATTTCTGCCCCATCCTCTCCTTTCGACTCCCACCTTACTCCATACTACCCCGCCACCCCCGTCCCACCCCTACCGCCCGGAGGCTGGGCATGCGAAGTTAGTTGAGACTCCGACTTCAAACGGGTGCCTGTCGGCTTCCACGAGTGGTCACGACTCCGACGACGTCTTCGCATGCGTTGTGGGCGGGGGGAGGGAGGTATAGGGAGTTATACACCTCCAACGACACATATTCTCCAGGCTGCGGTTGGAAGCGGGCCGGGGGCGCCTCAGCCGGGCAATTGGGGGTTCGTCCAGATCGCTGGGTCCTGTAATGGGCCGGGAATTGGCGGCGGTGCTGACGACAGCAGGGCAGTCACCAATGGCAATCTCAACCTCACCAACCGGCAATTACCTCCACACGCCCCCTTTTCCCCGGACTGCCTGTCCCTCTAACAGCCCCGGGGAAGTGAGCGAGCCCGCTGGACATGTCCCTACTGACAGGAGCCGGCTGTGGTAAGACCCCCTAACAAACATTCCCTGTGCACCCCTGCAGGTCTGACGACCAATGAGACCAGTCGGCTGTAAGCAACAGGTGCTGATGACCTGCCAGATAGCCAATGTCCCATCGATTCCGTGTGTGCTGCCCAGTAGAATCAAGATTATTCTTCCCCTCCCTCATCCTACGCTTCATTCTACACTGACCATCCCTCTCCCAGGTGCCTTCCACATCTAGCTCGATCTCCCTAAACCTCCCCCTCCCCCCCCCCCCCCCACCACCTCAATTCACATTCCCTACCTGACCCATCAATACCCTCACTACTCTGCCACCGTACCCCTCAGTTCTCATCGTATGGGTGCATAGATCATGTTCATAGCTGGTACCAGGTGTCCGGTTACATTGGCTCATTGATCCATGTGCTGGTCAAAATCACCCCCTTAACCCCCTCCCGAGTGTTCCCCACCCTTAGTCAATCAGCATTCCGTCAGGTGGGTGGGTGGTGCGGTGTGCGCGGCTACCGATCCCTACATCGATCCACTTACCCACCAATGGTCATCACGGGAGGGGGGAAGGTAATTGGCCGTATTTGTCAGCTCCTCACAATGACCACTGAGGCCCGGGCGCTCATGTCACGCGCGCCTGCTGGCCAGCTGTGGACAAGCGGCGTCGCGCATGCGCAGCGGCAACAAGTGGTGTCAGAACACGTGGGGCCGGCCGGCCGTGCCCGGGGCTTGCATGACAAGAGCGCGTAAATTGGCCCCGGGGCAGGCGGCCTTAGTGGTCGGGTGGGGTGGGAGTGGGGGTAGGGGTGAGTAGCCATGGCCAGTGGTTCATGAGCATACCCTCCAACCGCTAACACCCCCCCCCCCCCCACCTCGCCCCCTCCCCCTGGCGTGGCCCCGTGATCCTCGCCGGACGGCGGCCAGAAAAAGTAATCAATCATGACTGACATGTAGGATCTGGCGCGGCAGGCGCGGCGCGTCCGGCCGGCCGCATCTTTGACACGCGCGGCCGCCATGTCAATGATTGGGATGCGCTTGGCGAGGGAACAACGTTGCCCAACTCCCCCTCCCACCCCCTGACCCCACTCCCCCTACCTCTTCCCGTAGCATCAGCAGACGAGAGGAAAATGAATTTTGTTCCCGGCTGACACCTCCCACTCTGGCCTCTCCTTGTACCCTCCGCTACTGCCCACTCGGCCTCTGGCGGCTTAAGTGCTGATCATATTTTCCTGGGCGAGAGTGGATGTGGGTGGTGGGAGGGGGTGGTGTCCTACTGGCGGATGAGAGCCGGCAGCAATGACAGGCCGGACGTGCGCACGTAATGCAGTGTCCCGGCGCCCTGTCGCCAGGGGTCAGCCAAGTCGCAGCCCGCTGCCAGTTTTGGCTATGAAAATATTCCGGCCGGCCCGTGTGTGTGTCGAGCTGCTCACACGAGGCCCGAGCAGTGACCAGCCCGCTCTCCTCCGACCCGACCCCGCCAAGCCAGCCGCCGCCAAGCCAGCCATTGACATTTGCCGGCCGTATTGCTCAAGTGTCTCTGGCAGAGCTCATGAATTTCAGTAGGGGCCGCGCGGGCCAAGTGCAAATTGGCGGAGCGCTGGCGACCCCGGCGTTGACACAGCGAACATCTCTTGACTCCGTGATTCCATTATGGGCGGCCCCCGCCCCAGCATGCCATCACTTCTCCAGCGCCGCACAGGCCTTGCCCAGTTTACACGTACCACTTTTTTTATTTACCACCAGGTGCTTATATCATACCATTTAAGGCATTTTATTTTACACCCATTTCTGCTCTGGCAGGCACTCCTGTCTTGGGCGCACTGTGTAGGTCTGAGGAGTATATTTTATTTTCGGGTAACTGTCCTTATTATATAACCCTATGTCACTGACCCCATGCTCCCATGTATTGTAAAGTGATTCAGTTTAGTAGACCCATGTATTTATTAACACACTCGAGCAGCAAATGGTTTTATGACTCCTATATATGTTATAGAAAGCTCAACCATTCAGGGTATTCTTATTATGATAACATTGTTTTGATTGCTTATATGATTAGGCTTAACGGTTACTGTCCTCAGAAGTTTGGCATTAGGACTATGGAACGCAGTGACACAACAAATACAAAACTTACGTCATTTTTGCAGGTCATTCATTGAGTTATATCATGAATATATCAACCATGTCCCGAACGTATTATTTGTGATCTTTTATCATCACTGTGATCTCTGTATTTCAGCAGATTGTTCAGACAACGAAAGTGAAAGTCCCATGTTTTATCACCGCACCATTGCTGTCCGATGCCAAATTTATGAGGAACAGATCTGGTTTCTTATTATAATCTTCATGAAAATCGAAGTACTATATCAGTATGGACAGAAGTAACAAATGTCTGCATTACAGTATATATATACAGTATATGTGTAAGTCGGTTTGGTTGCTAAAAATGAAGTTTACAAAATGAAAGGGGTTTATTGTACTATTAATACAGACAATGGAGTGACTAATTAATCATCGCATGTTGACATATCACAGCTTGTGTTTTTTTTCTATCCGGACGACAAACCTCAAACAACATGATGTAGCAATGTGTGACAAAGGGAGCGTGACGTGTTTGGAAAGCCGTTTTGAAATTATGGAAAGGTAGTTTTCTACACAATTGGCTGACTCCCCAAAGCTTGTACAGTCTCTGCGAGATATGGGTGTATGCTGCATGGAAAGTCCCTGCATAAACCCATATCTCCTCGACTGACCAACCATAGGAGAAAGTTACTGTCTTGTTCCAATTCTTGGCCAATCTTGATAGCTTACAGTCTCTGCCATGTAAGAAATGAGCTTTCCTAGACGACACTGCACCCTGCAGTCTAAACTATGGGTTTTATAGGAAGGTGACAGAAACAATGTGCAATACGCTCATTGCCTCATATTTTCTTGAAAGACCTCACGACATGGGTCAGTTTGATTGTGAGGAGGGAAAATGAATTCAATGAATGAGGATGCGGTTGGTCATTGACTCACTCGTGTTGATGGCCAACAGGGTTGGAGGATGGTTACAGATACGTTAAAACACGTGGTGGCCGCTGGTCTGAGTATGGATGAGATGTGAGGAGAAGAGCCCTTGTTAAGATGTGGCTGTCGTGAAGTTCCTTTACAGGCCGTTCTTCATTATCGACCATTTATACGGATGTCACACTTTCATCAATTCTGTCTGTTCTGTAGTGACACACACCCGATACTGTATATAAATGAGACACTCCCACCTTTACCATCTAGTTTTCCCCAATTTACAAGCATTCTTTATATAATCATTGACAGGAATTCAGCCCAAGTAAGGCGACATTATTTGTCCAGATTCCACCTCAACAAAACGATATGCTCTCTATCACTATATGCACATATATGGTGAAAGAAGTTGTGTTTTCTGCATTTGAAAATGTGTAGTGACAACGAATTGAAAATAACAGTCCCCATACAGATGTGTAGTGTGTCTTTAGGTATACAGAATTTATCTGTAGATGATGTACAAAAATGATACAATGACCTCCTACGGTGGACCTCACCTACCAGAGCTTGTAGAATAAATTACCTGGGGGCCAGGTGTTGTGTCACATACCGCACTTTTATATATACCTTTGTCTGAATGGTCAGTTGTATGGGTAAATATACCTGTAACATATGAGGAGAACCCCTAGAATATTCTGAGGGAACGTCTTTCAAAAGTAACTGAAAGAGAGAAAAGTTATGTGTTTATATATTAGCATTGTGAAATTCCACATTTTGGGGAATATTCATGAGAGAAGCTACAATGTTCCTGCTTTTCTTCGCGACATGTCTGTTATAGCGGATACTTGCTTCGAAAGCATATCCCATGCCAAAAGTGTTATCCTATTGTGAGTTTATTTTTTGAAAAAGACGAGAGAAAAATGAAATATCTACACAAAAATACAAAAGACATTGTTCCACCCCTTCTGCCTGTATTCCCCACATTTCATCTGGGTTGACTATCCGTGTGCCGCCTGGCCAGTGTTGTCAGTGTATGTGATTCTTCAGGGTAACAAGTGTAAGAAATACTGCAGCAACAGTGACAACGAAACGATTGAAGCACTTCTGTATAGGCTTGACATCTGATGGTATATACATACATGTTTATATAAGTGTATATTCTCGGGAGTGTACTTGGTTTATAATACATTGTAAAATAACTCCATTGTCTCACACCGGTTGACACTTGGTATCGTTTTTATCATACAGAAAACGCTTTGTAATATATGAGCTGATTGTTATAACAAAAAAGGCCAATACTAGATGTTCAGGTACAATGCATTATGTGAATAAATAAGCTGATGACTGTAAGGGTACCTTCTGTACTAAGGCCGCCTGTCTGCTATTTAGCGTCATTTTCAACCTGCAAGTCGCTGCTCAAAGACGACCATAACGATTGTTATGATTGCCTTTGAGTAGATCTGCTGTATGCCTACTTTAGCTTGATCTCACTCAAAATACCTGCTATGGCTGCAATAATGGTTACACAAGGGTATAACAGAAAATCGGCTAACTTGACAATAACTACAGGGCACTGGTTTAGAAAACACTCGGACTAAAGGAGGAACTGGTTAACCATTTTTATTTGCTTCCCAGTTTATTTTGCTTGCCCTGTTAATGCCCGTTTCAATATTGTTAAGCGGTATGGCCACCATCATGTTTGATGGCTAATGGAAGGTATTTTTTCACCCTATTAGCGGATTTGTTTCTCAGTCCAATGTAACACCGTGTAACCATCACAGCCAGTGCTCATTCTAAATAAGCCGAGAAGTAACCGTTAACAACAAAAGCATAACACAATGTTATTTGACTGACTGGCCAGACAATCACTTTCCAGTGACGCTTTGGGGATGGTCAGGAGAAGGTGTAGACTGCAATGTCCAAATGTTTCAGGAGGAATTACACCAATAATCTATTTTGTTAAATCTTTCCTTTCTTTATGCAGCATTTTGTTTGCTGATGCATTGCCAAGCTGTCTAGGTGCAGACAAGCTGAGGGTGCAGGCAGCAGGCAGGCGTTTTTTGAATCCATTACTGGCATTGGGGAAAGTGGGCACCCTAACAATCAGAAGGTACGATTATACTTACGGGGCAGAGCTAGAACTACAACTGACCACACCCTTATGCGACGTATGTGTTTAGATTCAGGGTCCCTTGTAGCTAAGGGGCCCACCTAATTAGTCGTTTCAATGCTTCACGCGTGTGCCATTATTATCTCTGCATTTATTCCTTCTCTATTTGCTGCTAGTTGAGAGAAGAACGCCAACTTAACGCTTCAGTGGGTGTATCTGGTGGTCTGTCTTCGTCCGACGTTAATTTATTCATGCCGTACCTGTACATGTAATGTACTAAAGGTTTTAGTTGGAGCTTATGAATGTATTTAAGATGTCAATATTTGTATGATTGTACCAAGTACACGTCAAAGTCAATAAACATATATTGTAATGGTTTACATGATAACATACCGTGTTGCCTCCTTGTTATCATTGATATATCTATATCTATATAATTCTATGTGCTATACCTATAATACCGAGCAATATTTTGAGATACATCAACTTTTAATATCCATAGCGGGTAACAAATACTCTAAATAAATAATTTGACAACTGAGCTCGTAGCTCATGCATAAGTTTTGTAAATAACAAAGAACGATGTAACCAGAATATGTTATAGAAATCCGAAAATTCTCTACGGATTCCGGTTACTGTGTTGCCAGGGTAACGTTGATACCTCATTAATTCATTGACCACAGCGCCTCTCGCGGTCAGGCCAGGAAAAGGCGGGGACGCGCTGGACACTATCAGAATGTCGTCTGGCGCGCTCTGAATGGAAGATCAATGGCAGTGGACATCATTATGATGCCATCGGGCTGGCGGCTCGCCGCCCACACACCGCTGGCCGAGCCGTAAGCCCAGATCAAACGGACAGCCTATCAACATTAATGAAAATTTATGAAACTGTCCAGAGCCGAGGATCGAGATAGCGGACGCCCCGGATCGGCAGGGCTTTTAATGGCGTTTGCTTTGTCGATTGTCAGCGTCCACAGTGGACACGTCCCTTTTAACCCTTGCAGAATAACATCGCTAAAAGTGTGGTCTGGCATTTACCCTCTCATATACATGTATATATATTTCCACATCTGTTATTATCATTCCAAAATACACATGTATACTATATCAATATATTGTGGTATATATTGCCAAATTATCACTATAGCTGATCAGTCCAAGCAACGTAGAATTTTGGTATTTTGTTATATGATCTACACTGAAACACGACTCTGACAGAAGTCTGTCAGAGAAAAACAACATTGACGAAAACATGGGTCAGACCAAACATCTACAGGCTCGGTCGGTGCAAACCGGGGCTGCCGGAGTGCACATCAGATTCAAAACGCACTGAAGTCCAATCTTTTCACCCCCATCCCCCATCCCCGAGGACAAATAGGATTAGGTTCTCCAGGGTTGCGTTTGTAACCGAGTAGTACAGAGAGTCTGCACCCCCTATGCCTGCCAACAGTTTTTCCCAGGCAATGCAGGCCGCGGCCACGACGACCAAGCCTACGCGGACGGGAACGAGGTCCTTCAGTGGAAACGTGATGGGGTTCGACAGAGAGTGACGTCATCGGCCCTGCAACGGGTTCCGTGAGACTTGACTCAAAATGAACTTGCCCTACATGAATGACCCAGATTCGAAGACAACAACACTAGGCGAATCATTGTCGTAGGTCATTAGGCATGCAGTAAGATTGGAATAGGATACTATATTGTATTCAAACGGTGCGGATAGCTGTTACCCTGTAACATAGTCATCCGAAGGAACATGACTTATTCACATTTTCTGCATGTTATGTGGATTGGAGCATGACATATACGCACCTGAAGAACAAAGGAAAAGAATTAGGCTGCAATATTTGAACAAACTATATCATTTGGAAATACCCCAAACTTATGATGATTCATTTCTGTATACTACTTACTAAACTGCCCACTGCCTGCAAGCCGATTTTTACACTACAAAACGCTCTGTCATACAAGTGCAAGTAGATAGTATCAACACAGAAGATTCTTTTGGAGTTTAGTAGTTGTCGGGTAAATACAGTGAGACTTATTTTTATGTGGTCTGTTCATATACATGGGATTCGGAGAATAAGGTTAGTGTGTACCTGATCACTAGAACCATTTTTGTATACTGCTAGTATTGGAAATGACCGGTGGTCATTGCGGCCTGGTAAAGGGGAACATTTATATAGACTACTAGCGTTGACAGTGACCATTGGTCAGCGAAGCCTGGTAAATGGATCAATTTCCATATACTACTAATGACGGACTGGTCAACTCATTAGTGAAATATACGCAATGAGTATGGAGCATGGAGACTCGTATTTGTATTTCCATCAGAAAGTCATATACATCTTGCAGTAGTTTGGCTGTTTTTTCATGTATTCAAAAACAGAGATTCAATGTAAAATCACCTAATTGCGGAGTAATAGGAAGCTAGAATAAACGGAAGATGACATGCATTTTTTCATATAGTGTCTTCACTATATTGAATAAATAAGACCATTAAATTCATTAATCGCTAGCAGTAGGAAGGCATATTGCTTCGATCATATAGCAACAACATTCTTTTTCAAAGTATTTTTCCCCACAAAGAGAAAACCTGTCAAAGGACAGTTGTCATTGAAACATTTTATTTGATGATAAATACACGTAAAACATCACCTCTATTTCTCATATTTCTCCATGGTCTAAGAAGAGGTAGCATATACATTCAAAGCTTCGTCATTTCGTTTGATACTTCGAATATAAACAATATTACCATAATTTTGTTGTGCCTGGCCGTACACGACAAGGGGAGCACGATCACTCAGATCAGAACCATGGTAATGTTGTATTCATTACCCACCTTTCGACTAATTATTAGAAAAGAATCGTATAAATGATTAATGACTCAACGTAAGCGCGGTCTATTGTTCATCTAAAAATAGTTCCCAAAGTATCCCTTTGGTGGAAGAAAAAGCCGTATTCTACTAGGTAGAATACGGCTTTCTGTGTTCTACTAAATAGTGATCTTTAGGCTACAAATGTTTAGTACAAATACTTCGCATTAGGTGGGTAATAAAACGTCGTTGACTCCTTGTTTTTCCAACAATTTTAATGCATGTGGTCAATTTACTCCTTTTAAAAACGTTTTTATCAATAAAAATCCATACGTTTTTCTATAGACTAAGACTAAAGTTACCATCTTTGTATTTTCTATTAATTCGCTCTAAATGAGACTTCTAGAATTATTGTCATTGTGGTGACTCGTTTCTTTTCTTTCATAAAACAAGAGGTTTTTTTCTTATTCATGGAGACCGGGTCTAGGTGTGTATGGGGTGATTGCATGAAGTCTTATTCCAATATTTGGCCAAGTTTTCTAGGCGTCTATTCTTATTCTTTGTTGTACATGATATGATTTGTAGACTTTTTCTATCTAATATTATCTTATATTGAGCATGTTAGTTCAAAGTACTTCGATTCTATAACAACTATAACTATTCGTTTCTGTTAATTATCAATCAATCCTCCTAACCTTACCAATAACATTTCTACTAATAATTTCTGTGAAGACATGGCACAACCAGAGACAGAGAACGAAGTAGGAATAACTAGTGATGTTTATTTGCTATTAGAATACAACATTTCGGATTATTATTAATCCTTATTATTCACTTACGGGTATTAGCATGGTAAACAAATGTATTTGATAAATTCAAAATGTTATTCATCTATATTTTCAAAAAAAAATTCTAAATTGGTAGTAGTAGAAAACATTTTACAATATTCATGATAAACCTCAATATCAAAATGAAAGCAAGAGGAAAGGATTAAAAAACCCAGGAAGTTTAATATAACAATCATACAGTATATAATTGAAGTCAGTGTAATTATCTTGTTTTCAATAAGGCCCTTGATATTTATATCTCAGAAAACTGTAATATGGTCAATGATGGGATGAATACTATTTAAATAGAACCTTACCATTCTATACCGTATACCATACACCAAATACAAGATCTAACACCAGGAACCTACCGCTGTTTCACCTCCAGTACCAGAAGCGTGCCCTATCATTACAACAAAAATATGGAAAAAAGAAAACATTGCACTCAGATTTCACCAAGCTGAAGGTGGCCTATTGACTTCTACCTAGACAAGGTTCACATAAAGATGGCGTCAGAACGGGCGTTACCCTGGCCCCTTACAAGTCCATTGTCTGACAAACTGCCTGCTTTTTATTGCACTCAGCAAAAATTGAAAACCATCAAAGAACAGGAAACCATGTCAAAACTGCAGCTTTCCATGCCGGGATGTAGAGATCAAGCCCTGTTGATTTCTGCTACAGTTCAAAGGGAAGGTGGGTATTGTTGTGTCCGGAGCCTGTATCGACACGGAGTAAGACACTGGAGGAGTTTAATGTCTTATATAGGCACCCCTGGAGGAACCTGGCGTTGCTCCTGGGGGCTTAAGGTTTTGCACTGCGCCTCCGCGGAAAATCCATGCTCTACACCGGACCATTGTTTGTACTCCAAAGAGAAAGTTCCTTCATTTTTGTCACGCGCACCACCTGTGGTCGATACCTTTGGATGTTGGACATTGTCCTGTCCATTATGGTGGGCGTCCATCAAAAGTTTGTCTATGGTCTTAACAGTAAAAAGCAAACGCCGGTCTGGGCGGGCGTCTGGCAGGAGATGCGCCCGTCATTGACCAGGCGCATTTACAGAGAGTCATTCCGGGCCGGGCGTCTCCCCTGGAGGAGTGCGTCTAAAACGGTCACGTGAGAACCCCACCTGTAGTCCGGACAGGTCCCCGAGCCCGGATCGATCCTCAAACATCTCCGGGTAACGTCTGGAGGGGAGACAAGGAGAGGAAGGGGGTATCCTTTGCGACGTTATACTACACACACGCACACGGCCAAGCTTTCAGTCATACCTCCTCGTGAATGCATATCTCTTGTACAAGCGTTCACATTGCAGATCTGCTATAATGTGTTCTAATGCAATCCCCAACATTTACTAGAGACAACAGCCATTGTGTATACCCAAAGGTCGATACCTAACCGTGTCATGAGAGACCTTCCTCTATTCATTCTACCCTGATATAAGAATAAAATTGAAACAAACCCCGCGTGATATACCTATTTTATGTCATATTGCATATTTGATGTAGAATTGCTCAACTTCCGGAATTCAAAATCTGGTGTGAAGATTCTGATACATTTATCCTATAATTTGTTTTTCATTTTTGCTCGGATTCGGAAATACAAATGTTGGTAGGCCCCTACTTTCTTTTCATTCTATTCTAATTTACGTACATTATAGATATAAGATTATAAAAGGTAAATGCCGTAAGAAAAAATACATTCAGGAAGTAACAGCTCCAACATAGCGGATGGCTTGGATAGCTCCCAAGAGAAAATATTCTTTTGGTTTCTTTTGGTTCTTTTAGCTAGTCTTAAGAAGTGGAATAAGAACAGGACAACATTCTAATGTTTATATCACAGTCAGTTCTGCTACGCTACGCTTCGTAGGATTTGACATTTAAAATAGAGGCTCACTCAAATGTTTTACAGATATTTTGCTTCTCTGACTTTCCGACTATACCATTGTTGATCAAGTGGCCCGTATTGAGTGTCGTGGAGAACAGCCCACAATACGAGGTACACACAATGGGCAATACTATAATGCTCTTCGAATGTTCATCTACCCTCAAGCATTAATTGGACACCATAACCAAGCGTACGAAACATTTAACTGAGTCTCTGCTGAAAACGCAGGTTTGCATAAATGATCCCTCGTCACGATTTATACCGTACTTGGTATAACCCGTGAGCTGATATCCCTGTTTCCTTGTGCAGCTTATAGAACTAATTGTGCGAATCATAACATCAGCAACGTTTAAATCCTTAGAGTATCAATTCTGCCAGGACACCCTATGCATTTGTCCTCATAATTATTGAGGAGAACTGCTAGATATTATTTTGAGTTGCTTGTTTGCCTGAAATATGAACAGTCGTGTTGGCAAGATATGGGTTATTTTTTCAATCTCTTAAGTTTCCTCTGTGTTTACTGGGTACTATACTGATGGGTGCTGGCCCCAGAATATTCTGAGAATTTCTTTTTTTCGGCTGGTCATACTTTGCCGTTGGTACAACCATCGCACCATCAGCTGAAATATAGTCTTAATATGTATTTGGATCAATTTAACTAACTCCCTACCGGTCATGATAGGAAAAGAAGCCTGGGCAATTTCTCTTATGAATCCCTCGACAGGAATAGTTTAAAAGAATAGGGTGCAGTGTTCATAATACGAGAGAAAAAATAGTTGATAATTGTTAATGCACATTATAACCAGGATGTCAAATTATTCACATAAAAAATTAGTAGAAGGTATGTTTTTTAGGACCACTAGGGTATCTCAGAGGTCAAGGGTCTTTTTAGGAGAGTCACATGGTTTTTTTTATACTCGAGGGAATCATGTACAAAAATATACATGTCTCAAGGATGACAACTAAGACAGAATATTCATATTTCTTTCCACACCGCTTTATATACTTTGCGGGGTATATACTTTTTTTGATGGATGTCTCTTTCCATCCTTTTCGTGTGAAAAATAGGTTTGCTCGATAGTCGTGGTAGCTGCCTCGTGTACCAACCATGACTACCAATACAGTGCATAATATTCACTCCTCACTAGACCTAAGTAAGCGTAAAAATGTGGTAAGTTGTGAAGGTCGTCAGTCTGCTGTACGACAGAACAATAGACTTTCAAATTACGCCATAATTCGACGAAGCCTCCTTATATATGTCATTACACATGCATATTCATTATTCAATTTGTAGCCTAGATAGTCTAACACAAGTTATAGCAAAGAGGGTGAGATCCCTATAGAGTCACGGTAGTGGAAAGGTACATTTAGCAATTTACATATGTGTTATAATGGTACACAATCGTGGTATTTTTAATAACGCATTCAAAATTTTTACCCACAAAGAAGGTACCGCACTAAGTGATATCATAAGCAATTCCCTCATGGATTATAGGCACAAACAGTGAAAAGAAAGGAAACTCTATTAACATCGACTTTGTTATGAAGCCAAGATGGTGGTGTTGGTCATTGAGTAATTCGAGCTGCTCGGGGAAGAGGCCAGAGCTGCTCGCTTGGGACTCGAGGTGGGTCTGCTCTAGTCTGCTGTCCGTGCTGGATCCGGGGGTGGAGGTGGGGAGGGGAAATTGATCGACGGAACAGGGACACGGACCAACTTCGTGGCCGTCGGCTTCTGCACTAACTAGGGTCATCATCAGCATATTATATCTGTTTATCTTAAAACATGATGGTAAGAATTAAACCAATATCCGCATGAGCGAATCACAAATTTCCTCTCTGTCATTGCGGCGTAATTGCTTTGTAAAATGAAGAGCTACGACTAAAGAATCACTGTGTTTTAATTTTCATCTCATTAATTGTTGTCTTCCGCTGAGGTCATCTGATGAGGATTACACTCAGGTGGAGAGCGCTATAGGCGGCAGGCCGTCGATGGTCCAGCGTGCTGCCGCAGCACCATGCTAGCTGGGAGCCGTCCATTACGCAACATTCAGCACATGCCAATGATTTCCAATCGGTGCACCGCCTGCCTGCCCTACTACGCCGCCTGCTTGGCCTACTACTGCCTCCTCCTCGGCTTCTCTGGCGCCCGATGCCGCTGCTGCTGCTTCTGTGTGGCGATGATGGTGCTGTTGGTGGGTGGTTGTAGTCGTAGGATGGTGGTGAGGGTAGTGGTGATGGTGGTGGTGGTAGTGGTGTGGATTGAGCAGGAGTGGTGTTGTATTGTTCTGTGTACAGCGTTGGGGTGGCGTGATAAAGATGGTCCATTGAGTGGACTCTAGGCTGGCCGCGCTGCACAGGAGCAGACGCTGTCAGCCCAATCGCCGACTGGCATTCATTGGGGACGGGCACCGGGCTCGTGAAGGTCGGGGACAGACGTGCATGGAGAAGGGGGTCAGGTTCGGGGTTGGTAGAGAAAGGAAGGGCTGGGATGGAACCGTGGACCGGTGATGGAGGGTGGCTGGGCACGAGGACGGGAATAGGTGTGGGGTCAAGATAGAGATGGGCATCCATGGACGAGGGTCACCATGAAAAGTGGAGTAATGATAGGTGGGGATGGGAATGTGGTGAAGTTTTCATGGTAAGCATGGTATCAATTGGGGTGGGTGGGTGGAGTAAAAGGGAAACAAGTACAGAGGGAAACAGAGACAAGGTAAGACACAGGGGAAGAGACAGCAGATAGGGTTCTTTAAAGTGGGGTGATAATGTATACTGTATCTTAGGGTAAAATAATTGTTACCAAGATCATAACTGTAAAAAGGCATTTGATAACGGTATAGACCCGTCAATACAAATGTGTAGAACTGTCGAAATGACCTATAACTGGCACGACAATATGAAAAGAATAAATACATGAATACCGGTTGTATAGTAGTATTTTCTATACAGTACATTTCTTAGAGTTCATTTCAAAATGAATTGCGTTCTAAATGTAAAATAATAGAGTATAATCATGATAAAGTAGGATGGCACAAGTCAGAGGTGAATTAGATAGGGTAGCTTAATCGGGGGTTAGATAAACAAAGATATGGAAGGTCTGTGATGCAACTTCATAAAGGACAGGGTGAGCTTGGCTGGATCAGCGCAGACCTCGATTGTACAGAATCGAGTGTGAATATTTTGTGTGTAAAGTGCAGAGCTTCTCTGGATGTAATGTACAGTTTGATGTTGGCTGGAGAGCGACACGAGAAGGCAGGATTGGGTAATGTGGGGCTGAGCGAGTGGATGAGAGAATGTAGTTTAAGATGGGTAGGATAAAGCCAAGACAGGTAAGGATTGCATGGATATCATGGTAGCAGATGAATAAATCTATGGGCAAAGAAAATGTGGAGATGAAGAGGAGTTAAATGGAGATGGTGTGAGTAAGATGATAATGGTGTGAGTGAGATATAGTTGGTGTTGAAGAGAGGAGATGATGAGGAGTGGGGTGAAGATTTCCACCTCCAAGTGAGGTGGAAATGGTGTGATTGAGGTAGTGGTGGTGTGGCAGAGAGATAGTAAGTGATATAGAGATATTGTGAGTGAGGTACCTAGATGGTGTGAGTGAGGTAGATGGTGTGAGTGAGGTAGGTGTCTATGGAGTAAGGTAGAAAGGGATGGAGTGAGGCTAGATGTACTGATCATGGTAGGGAGCATCCAGACTATAACGGGAGGCATGGGGGTCCGGAGGAGCGGGGGCTCCGGTGTTAGGGATGATTACAGTAGCGTGCAGTCTCATACAACTCAGTGGTCAGCGCTGAATCGTCACGCTATCAGATGGCTGGGAGGTGCCGCTCTATATCGATCTCCCCCTCCCACCTCTCCCACCTCCCCCGAATCACCCCAACGCAACCCTCAGCCCGGGTTCCCTTCCCATTCCCAAACTCAGCCTCTACCCTACTCTACCCGGCACTCCGATCCTACCCTTCCTAGCCCATCCACCCCTTCCCAATCAGCCCGCCCACACCTACAATCCGCCACCCACCCACGCGGTTAACACCCAGAAGTAAGCGGCCGACCATGCACCACCCCCACCATCACTGCTACCACCACCACCACCACTACCACCAGCGACCAATGACCAGCACTTAACTGAGTACATACCATTAGCCATGTGCTATTGGCTGGATATTAAATGTCCGGTATTTTGAGCTGGCCCAGAGGCGGGGTCGCTAGGTTTTGCCGTCCGGATCGGTGAATAGGTCCGGGTGCAGAGCGCATTGTCCGGTCGTTGCCAGCGCTCCCCTCTCTCCTCGGCGTGCCAGTCGAGCTTGTTTGCCGGCGCCCGGAGCAGTGTCCTCAGCTTGGGCAGCCCTAGATGGCCGGCGTACTAAGCGCCATCCCCAACTCCACCCTTCTCCATCCATCCACCCCGTCCCCCCTCCTCCTCCCAGTCTCCACTTGACTGACCTTGCAGAAGGGCGCTGCTATACCGGAGTTTGTCCGGCCCGGTCCGGAGTGCTCCGTCCAGGAACCGGAACCGGTGTTTTGGAGACTGGGAGGGTCAGTTAGTGCGGACTGTGCAAGGCGAGCACCGCATCCCGATAACAATATTATTGTGACCATGTTAAAAAAAGGAAAAGCATCAAATAAAAAACTGGAAAACATTGCTAACTGTAGACACATCATGCTCCATAAAACGTGACTCATGATCTAAAGTGCAACACAGCTATTTATATACGGTGTCTGGCATAGTGAGTGAGTTAGTAACAGAGTGGTTGAGCAATAGAATGAGTGAATGAGCGAAATGAGTAGGTTGGCGAATGAGAGAGACAGAGAGAGAGAGTCAGTGCCGGAGATGAGTGAAAAAGTGGGCGAGTGAATTCATGAGAAAATAAATTAGAAGGTCCGTGAATGACATAGGCGACGTAATGAGTGAGGTAAGTCAGGTAAGTGAGTGAATGACATAATGTTTAGGATTGTGAGTGAAAAGGTGAGAGAATGTCTGGCAATGTGAGTGAGTGAATTGGTAAAGGAAATAGCGAAGGAATTAATGAATGAATGGGTGCGCGACATAGTGAACGAAGGGGTGATTGAATGGTGATATGAAAGAATGCGTCAGTGAGTGAATGGCTGAGTGAGTGAACCTGGGAATGCCCGAATAACAGCCCTATTGAGTTCGTAAATAAATGAATAAATATGCGAATGGATGAGTACAAGGGGATGCATGTGTGTGGACAAGTGAATCAAGAAGCGTGGGTTGGTGAGTACTGAGGGAGAGAGTGAGTGAGTGAGTGAGCGAGTGAGTGAGCGAGTGAGTGGGGGAGAGAGGGAGAGAGGGAGTGAGGGAGAGAGGGAGTGGGTGAGGGAATGACTGAATACAGAGTACAGGGTTTGCATTGCTGACTGAGAAAGTGAATGAGTGAATGAACAAGTGTATGAGTGAGTGAGATAGCAAGCAAGCAAACGAGCGTATTAGCACATGGGCCACAGAGGTCATAACAGACCGTTTTGTTCCGCGGATGTCTAGCAAAACACCTGGGTCAAGCAGATCAAAGCGAGGCCGGCCAGGGCAGGGATAGCCTCGTGGAGTGTCCACTTGAGAGACGGCCTTGTCCAGGCACCAGGGGTGCGGATCGAGGGTGGAGAGCGCGTTTGATCATCGACCAGGGCAGCATAACCCAATAAGGGCTCCTTTGTCTCGTCGCCATCAAAGAGGCCGCCCGGCGCGCGGGTCAGTGCGGGTCGGAGGTGACCATTGGCCAGCGGTCAGACACACCGAGTGACCGCCTCCTCCATGAGCAGCTCACTGCGCCACACAAGCGTCGGGTCGTGTGAGCCGCTCAGGCCCGGGAGGAGGAGGAGGAGCAGGGTTGAGGGTAAGCGAGCGACTTCCTCCCCAATGGACAACCCCCAACAAGGCATCGATCGCGTCCTGGATGTCTTGTTTGGTCAGCGCGGCGCACTGCCCGCGGCGAGAGATGCTCATTGAGGCGGAGGCGATGACTCCATCCACGGCTACTGACTGGCCAGCGGCTACTGCTCACAACGACTCAACCGCTGGGGGAGGTGAGCAGCTCGCTTCATTCCTCCCCCCACCTCCCCGTCACCCACATAACCATCCCAGCCCCCGCTGGGTGTGGGGCGCCGAGATTGCTCCTGATGGCGGACAGCAACAGCCACTCCAATGGGGCTGACCAAACAGGCCGGCCTTTATGGGGCCCGCCTTAGTGGACTTTCTTGTCGGGCCTGGTGGACAGGCGGGGTCGTGCCGGGCGCCCGCCCGATGACCATTACGACGTGCGTGTTTACTCAGCGGACAATGTGAGGGCAGCGTAAGGGCGCCCATTCCCGGTCTGCGCCCATCATTGAGACGGACACTAACAAAGAGAGTGGCCGGCTGGAGGAGCTGGGGAGGAGGGGGTGTGGTCCCCTGTGCTCCTGGGCGGCTGAAAAGGGGGGTGGGGAACGATCACCGGACTGATCGGTCTGTTGGGAGTAGGCGCTGGGCCGTGGGGTCGGCAAGTCACCCTCTGCACCCACCCACCACCCCTGTTCCTGCCATCACCCTCCTGCATCCCTCACCCCTTTCACCCTCGTCACGTGTTGATATAAGCGCATCAATTCACGCCAACCTGGTCAGCCGTGAGGTGTGGGGTTACAAATCTGGGCACAAATAGGCAGATAAAGACGGGCTTAGTTATTACAGAACAAGGGGATTATCCGCATGGTGACCTTGGCCAGCTGTACGCACAGTTGCACCTTTCTTACACCCTTAACACATGTGGTATGCCTGTGTGTAACAGGATAATGAGAGAGCAAAGACGTTATCAAAAGTAGTCGTTATACTGTTAAAATGCTGCCATATCGTATATATTTGTTCAGCCAAGGCGAGTATTAAAGATAGATATAGAGGTTTTATATCTCTAAATCATTGATCATCGTATGATTGTATTCCTCCTCTACCCTATCTATACATATTTCATTGCACTGCATATCTTAGAACAAGAGATATATATATATATCGAGTATCAATTGAAATACATAGCTAAATGATTAATGCAAACCGATACCAATACTTCTTACAAGCTTTGAATAGACGGTCCTTTTAAATATTGAATAAAGCCGAATGTGTGATGTGATTTCTAGGAATAAAGATATCAAAATGAGAAGAAATAGAGGCTTATATTCCAATTTGTCAGGATCAGGGAAGATAAAGACAGTAACGAAAGAAAAGTTACACTTAATTTGATCCAACAACTGATGTAAAAACAATTTCTGTCAATAGAAGTTACTTATCTTCACAAACTAAAGTAGCAAGTGTTATAGGCCCCAACAAAATACCAATCATCACATAATGGGCAATTACGTGCATGAATATGTTCAGCCAATGAGTATTTGAATAGAATAACTAGAGAATGATTCACTCGAAGTAGCTCATTGACCAAATTTGAGACAATTTCATGTATGTAGATATTCCTATCGTGCTGTTACACGAATAGACTGTATATATACAGTATTGACAGTTATGAATTGGTAATTATTCAGGTCATATTGAGCAAAGTTATATGTAAAGAGAAGGTAAAATCATTGATAGCGTATTGTTAATTTGAACCCCCTCATTATCATAAATATATCTTGATAGTGCCAAATGAGACAAAACCTAGTCATTCAATCAGTAGTACTAGAAAGCATAAATAGATTGTGGATATATAAACGGTTTCCACAGAAATAGAACAATATATAATATATAATTGGCAGGATCTGCACTTAGGCCTGGCGTCGGCAATAATAAAAATATTCAAAACAACAAAAGGGTAACGCATGTTCATGACATCTGCACACATCCCATGTCAACCCCCTCTTTCCCCATCACCACCCCCGACGTAGCTGGTTGGTGTCTGCGAGTTGTGTTTGGTAACAGCTCGCCGATCCGCTCACCGCCCGCTGCCTGCCAATGGCCTTGGCAGCGGCGCCGTGCCTGGCCAGCAAATAAGGTCATCAACTGTCCAGCCATCAGCTGGGGCCGCGCCGCTCGCCGCCGATTAAACGTTACGTGCCGGCCGCTATTAGGGACAGGGGGCCGGCATATGGACACGGCGTTTACCCAATTAACTCAGCTGTATCTATTGACAGCCAGAAGCGGCGCGCGGCGTCGGCCGGCCGCCCGGGGGTCAACGAGGCATACGCGGCTGACCACGCTTGGCGAGTTGAAATAAAGACCACGATGTATGAGTGGGCCAACGCGAATCTCCCATTAGGGGTGGAGGAAGCACAGATAATGCCAGCTGCGTCATCAGTGAGCGGGGTGAAGAGTGAGTTGTGGAGGTGTGAGTGACACGCGCTCCTACTACTGCTGTCATCTCTCCTACTGCTGTCATCTCTCCTACTGTCACGTCTCCTGACAGTCACATCTCATGACACAGACGGACAGACACCTAACCAACAAACACCGCTTCCATCCACCGTATCCCTCCTCACCGATCCAGCACTTAAATGCCATGGTTGCAGCCCATCCTGCAGTGCTCTGCATTGAGGAAGCATCCAATGACGTGTCCAAATACCCAATACACATTGCCCAGCTGACTTATCTGAACAGAAAGATCTCCAAGGCGGCTCACGGGGTGATCACCGTCGGTGTTGGCGGCGACAGAGCCTGGGAAGTGACGCAACTGGCGGAGGCTTAGACTGGTACATTATGATGGCTGTATCGGGCACAGCCCGCATTTACACCCCAGCCCGGCGCAGGAGACAAGGGAGGCAGGCGGGTGGGGGTGGGACGGCATAACGGCAGCATGCAAGCAACATTTGGTTTCCAGTGCTGTTCACTATGTAGGAACGGTCGGTTGTCTAGTATAGAGATGAGAACGGGAAACAACATTTACATAATGCACAATGGCAATATTCCGGAAGTGATAAGACTTTGGTTCATTGTCCTTTATTGTCCTGAAAAAAATCCTAATATTCAAACAATACAAGTGGGAAATGTTTAAATGTCATTATCCTAAAATCAATGAAATTCAATAAGTTACAGAAGAACGGAGAAAGTTTCAAACGATTTTTATCCATATACTACTTCTTGCACTGAGTGCTCGACTGGTTTTGTGAAACATCAGAAGAGGGTTACTGATGATATTGGATCGTCGTACATCAGTGCAAACGGGATGTCACCTGCGTGCAGAAGAGAACCACACTATGACTAGTTTTCATCGCGTGTATTAACACATTCGGCCGTATATATCCATGTGTATATAGAGTTTGTCTTTCCTGGATTGTACTTTTAGTCAAGAGTTATAAGCAGAGCATCTGAGACAGACTGCTGTGATTCATCCGCTGTCTTGCGCAGCCTGCGGCACCTTAGATCCCCACAGGTCCAGATGTCTACCTACCACCCTCCAAGGGGCTGTACACGAAGTGGATCGTACATCAAACATTGCTTAAGTGACCACACCCAGTCCGATCTTACCTTTCTAACCCCGACACACACCTGTGACCTGGGCATACAGGTACGACATACCCAACCCACCATTGTGCAGCAACAATAGCTTTTGCAGACGGCAAGGCTTCTTTTGAATTTCCGCACCATCTTTTACCGTCAGAAATTTCGGTTTGTTCAAAAGATGTGTTTTTCTCTGTGTCCTTTGCTTGTTCTCCTCACCGTCTTCTTAGAGCCCTGTCGTATGGAATGACGGTGGTCCCCTGAGGAGACCAGCACCACCCATTGGTCTGGAGTAACCATGGCATTGATTGCATTGTTTTCCTGAAGGATCTCATCCTTCGTCTATGATCCCAAAGGTCGCACAGAGGTCACTCCCTTTCATGATAGGATGCCTACGGATACGTTCAGTGATCCCGTCTTGTACCTGTGTGTATTGGATTGAGCAGGTAATAGATATTGGTATAAGAAGGTAGCCTCTATGGTCACGATCAGAACCATCGTAAAGGGTGTCGCTGTATGATTGCTGGCAAAGACTAAAGCACTGCCATAATCGTGTACGTCATAATATTGACGTATGGCCAGATGTGTCTGCAGTCTTACGCTAGACAGAGGTATTGGGTAAACCATAGTTTAAGAGGTAAATTACAGCCACATGGCTCTAAGGAACTTTGCTCTGACGTACTAACCTTTGACAGTCAGCGAATCATTATTGGAACTGGCATTGTAAAATAAAACCAGCACACACGAGCAACCAATGTAGACGGTACCCTATCACAATGCTGACTGTCATCAGGTAAGACGATTCCATCTCTGTCAATTCCAAGTAGAAAGAAAAAGTAATAGTGTCACGAGTATGGGGACAAACCACTGGGCTCAGTTGAAAGGATCAGCTCTACAAACGGCTTAGATTCACTCGGGTCTTTACCACCAGATACCCTGCGGAAGTAACTGCTGCTGCCGTAGAGTTCTCCCTGTGTAACCTTGGTACCTATGTTGTTGTTCATAGACATTTGGAAACCAATGGGTGGCCACACTGCCTACCTGGCTACCGGAGTCACCTGTCGCCTCACCTGTGACGCCAATCCTCATCAAAGACCTTTCCGCCACTAGATCGTGTGGACCAAATGACCACCTCAAAAAAATCAACTCCCCTTCGTAACACTATAACCTTGGAGGGGACCTTTAGTAATGGTGCTGCCGTGGCCTGTCCAACACACACTGGTGTGAAATGCGTGAACCGGAGACCAAAGCAGGCTTGTCATGTGGGAACCAGTGGAGCTGTTGGCCTGAAGCCTGCAGAATGCATCAGTCGGCTGCCGGTTCATTGTGCCCCGCCCCTGATCACACGGTCTTTTTGATGTGAACGCCCCACTGTGATTTCTACTTTGTGTTGCTGTCCTCTGTACTATTATTATTACTACATGTACTATTACCACCATCTCAGAGTTGGATCTGTCCAGTCATACGGTATAGGTAGTGATACCATCTGCAAGATCAGATGCCCAGGGTACACAAGCCTGAGAATAGGATTTAAGCCCATAATTAGTTTTATTGGAAAAGAGTACCTTTAGTAAAGTAGTAGTTCATCGTAAAAAGCAACTTTAAGCAGTTGGTCAATTTCAAATTATCTAGGAGTGAGTATAAACAGCCTCAGCTTGGTCCAAAGCGAATAGTTCGAAGCATCTTCAATAAAATTGTTGTGCACGGTTTTATAAACTGATTCAACCTGAAATCATATTCATAATGATAACGTTCAAAATATGATTATTACAAATTAAGTCTACCGTATTTTCATGTTCTGTATCTTTCGTGCTTTTGTTACGCAACCTACCAGGGTTTCCGTGTACCACTATGCATAAGATAAACATTTTATCCATTAGCAGTCTAAAGCTCTCTGGAGAAGACCACATACCAGTGGTCTTGGGGGAAGCCATGGCCGTGACTCCTCTGGGTGGTGACCACTCAGGATCAATGCTGGCGACAACGCCTCACGGTCGTTATAGACGGTGTCAGAGACACCGGGGACCCGGCGGTCACTCGTCAGTGTACACCGGCGCGTCCACAGGGGGAGCCCAAGGTCGCACCCGCCGGCCTAATCTGATCAGGAAGGACGCGGAAAGATATGGCGGAAGAGATGACTATTGAGAGCAGATTCATCGGAAAGCGCCACTGGCGGTACGCACCAGATACGTCAGAGGAGGGCGGGTAGAGTTTTCTGCAACTTATTAAATACGTGACGTAGATCTTTTACTGGAGATACATCACTTAATTATTTAATTCATTTAATTAGCATCATTATAATAAAGTCCACTATTCAGTCAAATACTTGGTTGATACAAGTATACGCAATCATTTAATTATCTAATTCAGTAAGAACAATTTATAGCTCGCCTTCAATTATAAATAGTACCCTTTACTAGTGAGGACAAACTAAATAATACTGGGTATATGAATAAAGCGAAAGATACGATTATATTTCTACAAGCACAAATATATTCATCTAGACATCCAAGGACCTTTGCCAAAGTCATATATATTCTTGATTACTTTAATGCAAATGTTGTAAATGATGCTGTAGCTGTCTATATGAGACCCGGAGAACATGGCAATAGAACTCAGGATTTGTTGATATAGATCATGTAATAGAGCAGCGCTAGTAAACTGCATTTAATATGGACGTGTTTATGTTAACTCTCTACATTCCCGAAATACGTTCACTGTAGGCTTGATGGTGTCTACATAAAAGCGCGATACGTGGGAAGGTAACCCACACCTGCTGGTCCACTTGCGCTTTCAACACTGGAGCTCCATGACTGTTGGAGCAGCTCCTCCATAGTGGTTCCTCTATGTGGAAGTGGAAGGTAGCTAAGGTGGGCGATCTACACCCGCCACCTGTGGTGCCGCCCTGCGTGGGAGGGGCCAGCTGACCGCCCTACAGGACAGTCGGAGGCTGCACGGGGATGTGGGCTGTGAGGATACTGCACGGCGTCTGTGGGAAAACCGCATAGAGGGACGTGATGGAAGAGCAGGGGCCAGGGGGGAGGATAGGCAAGGGAGGCTGGGGTCGGGGGATGGCACTAGCAGCAAAGTGAATCGGTCAGATCTTGGACTGTACTAAAGGGCAGGGTTCAGTAAAGATGCACAGTGCTCCGGGCTGTAGGCCTTTGTGCCTCGGAGCAAGCCTTTGACAGACACAGGCAAAGCCTTGGCAGCGGCAGGCATCACGCTGGTTTTAACAGCAAAATGAGAAAACGCATTGTGCTGGCCCTTCTCCTACCCCCATTGATGGTTCCAATATTGGTATGCACAAGGGTGCTTTGTTCTAGAGCCGCCAAATGGCCGGCATGCCATGTCCTCTTGTCCATCCCCCAATTCCAATAGTGAAGGGTGCCCATTGGCAGCAGGCCGCGGCCAGGGGAGTGGGATGCAGCATGATGGAAGGAATCTCCTACCCTACTCACTGCATGTCAACCTGATGCTTTACTATTGAAGTCTGAACTCTTAGATGTGGCTCCCTTTGTCTTCTTACCTAGACATATGGTCCAAGTCACGATGGGCTCTATCCCATGTACTTTATATTTCTACACCATTTCATCCTCCATACGACCTCTCCCAAGTATATGTCTCAAGATGAGAGGAACAGGAGGTGGTGGTAGGTCCCAACAAGTCCGATATCATTTCTATAGCTAGAAGTTCTGGTATAAATACCCTGTGCATATTCTCTAATGGCCCTTTATGATCTGTGGACCTCAATGTGACCGTGCCTTTTACAGGCGGATAGTCGGTTAAGACCACACCTATATCTTTATATGCCGTTTCTTTGCACGAGGGACCAACGCCCATCGCCTAAGATCCGACACTGAAAAACTCTAAATGCACTGTGATTAGTGTTTTATACATCACATGAAAAACATACAACAAGGGTATGTTCTAATGTGGTGTGAGTGATTTCTATCTGTATTTCACATACTCCCTCCATTAGAAAGGGGCTAGACTATAAATGCACCTTGCCAGTGCTCCTTTTGTTGTGGCCGGTCTGTCTCCGGGCTCAAATGGCCGTGCCTGGCCGCCCATCGACGCGGCCTGCACCGGGGCCAGACCTAATCCCGAGCTTTGCGCCGCGTCCTCTTGTGTTTTGGTAGCGCGCTAAGAGGTCTAAATGGCATGGTTATGAATGCGGATCGATGCAGGGGTGACCGGGGATTAGGGCCGACGGGGCCGCGTAATGCTGATACCAGAGGTTCAGGTAGCCTGGTGCATGCGTGCGCCCACCTTCTACTCTCCATCCCCATCACCCAACACTAACACTCCCACCCACACCCACACCCCACATCCCTCCACCCATCCACCGTGTAACACACACAGGCGTGCACATGACACTGCCACTGGCCATTCTTCGACACCCCCTATACTCCCTCCCCTCTACCCCGGGCTTTGGTAAGCCGGATACGCCGTCAGTGGCCTACGATCTACAGACGGGAGCAGAAATACCGGCCTTGGCAGCCGCTTTACCTGCCCGCCTGCTTTGTATCTGCTAATATGCCCAACGCCCGCGGAGAAAATGCACCGGTCAATAGTATGGACGCAGGTACACAGGGACAGGGGGCGTGAGAAGGTTGACGGGGGTGCGTAGTGATATGGGACTATATAGGCTACTATTGTGTTTCCCATTTTGACTACATTGATGGACACACATATATGGCCGCACCTGGCACATACACCATGCTTTGACTCTGTCCATAATGGATGAATACTATTCCATTGACAAGTGGGTCCTTTTTGTTCCACTCTGCCGGTATATGGGTCCATACAGAATAACAAGTTGGCGATGTATATGATGGTATACATATGCAGCTTCAAATGCGTCAAATAAAGAAAGACGATACAACCTTTGACAAATGGTAGCGGCATTAGATGGTACTACATAACTGACAATACATGTCGCCGATGTGGAAACATAATGTGAAGGAAATGTCAAACAACAATCACGTGCACACAGATCATAGCATGAATTGGGAATATCAAACAGATTGTAATTCAGTGGCTCGACCATGGATGAAGGTGGCACGCCTGGAGGAGGGGGTGCCCACGGACTGTCGCACCGACACAGGTACTACCAGCACCATTTAGGTGATTGGCCGATCAGGTCAGTCAGTGAACTGGCTTCCTTCAGTGCGTCACACCCAGTACTGCTCCGGTGCCAGCATGCGCACTATGTGCCACACCTGCAGGGATATTATTGTTATTAGAATGACCTTCAGTGTGACAATCGCCTATTGGAGTGATGTATTTTGAATGTTTTATGAATACAGATATCAGTAATGTTATGATGACTTTCCGTGGCAACAGCTATCGTAGTCTGTGTATCGTTGCATAGTTATGATACACATGATATTTTCTTAACATCTTATAAGAAGGATATTTATCTAGGACATTTATCAGTTTTGCGTTAAAGGTCACCTACAGCAGGAATGCGATATTGATACATATCAGTGTATTACATATTTGAAATGCACAGAATAGTCTTTAATAAAAGGTATTCCGTTGCATAACATTGAATTCCAATTCAACTGTGGAGATAACACAGTAGTTTGGACCCTCTGTCTGTCCCAGACAAACGGACACCATAAACTTGGATTTTCAGTATTTTTGATATGATATGCCTCCAAACTGTCCCCTTAAGCGGGGTTTTTAAGCATTTCTGTACCGAAAAACTGTCCCCTAAAGCGGGGTGTCCCCTTAAGCGGGGTGTCCCCTTAAGCGGGGTTAAAATAAACTCTTAATAGAGGGAAAAATTTCCGTTCCGAGCAAATTGTCCCCTGAAGCGGGGTGTCCCCTTAAGCGGGGTGTCCCGGAAGAGGGGTTTTACTATATATTAATAGCATGCTCTGTTGTTTTGGTCGATGATGATTAAGTCTGAAAGACTTCTTAACACAAAGTGATCAACATCGGCACATGAGATTTGGTCTCTACAAGATGTTAGCCAGATGCACATTCATCTAATTCAACAAAACTGCATCAACAATACTGATCCTATGCACTGTAGATCAATGATCGTCTGGTGATTCAACTTCAACAATGTCGAGTTCATTGCCGAGTGTTTTCAATTCTGGTGTGATATGTGGAGACTGGCATTGATCGAGGTCGACCCCCTCCCGCCTCCTCCCCAGTCTTCCCTAGTCCTCGTGTGTGCAGACTGAGACAGTGTACTAGTAAACCCACATACCTACCCTCTGCCTGCCGTCCTATGTTTCACCTGGTGGGTATGAACATGGGGGAGGGGGTTGGGAGCGGCTCATTGGAGGAACCTGTAGTGGGATTAGTCTGGCTTTGTGTCCACCAAGCTCCTCTTTCCAATGGTCAATATACAGTAAGGTTTTACACCTGTCATACCTGTTAGAAATCGATTTTAGTCTTGCCTGATATGTTACTATAAACCTACATGCCTGCATACTACATAGAACAAGAGCAGGCATTTACAAGTGGGTATATATGTGACCGACTGCTGAGTCGGAGGTTATGGGTTCTGTGTATAGTGGAGGTGTACAATCAGGCCACTTTGTAAAATGATCTTTGACTAGATCATTTTTTGAAACGTTTACGGGTCACGTCAATCTATCATAAACTCAACCAATTTCCACAAGTCATGTTGGACAAGTCTTGGTAAATGCTGACGCAGTTAACATGTCATGGTGGATTACGGTTGAACCTACACCCCAGCACCCGCCACCTCACAGACCCCTTTCTCCACCCCCAATATCGGCACCCACACACGCACCCTGGCCTGCTCCGCCGATCCCTCCTCTTAGTTAGTGGTAGGTCCTCTAACAGAAAGACGTTATTACCGTAATGGCTTCTGTCCTTGACGCGGGCGAATTTCTCCATAGATAATCGATGTTTCTCCGTATTACAGATCCATGTAGACACTTACATATGGAGGGTGTAATTGAGGCTGCGCCATGGTGATAAGCATGCAGTAAGCTTGGCTTAAGCTTTATTCCTGATATACAGAAACTAGAAGGTGTCAGTATCTACACCAACCTTTGTTTACACCGACTCCAGGTGAAATGTGTATACCGGGGGATCAGGGGTGGCAATACAATACTCTGTGCATCTCCACTTTGCCTCTTCTTCTCCAATATCCGACAGGTAGAAAAGCTTTTTTTGTTTCCAGGAAATGCAGTAGACTGGCCTTTGTATTCACATGTAGCTATGCTGACCGAGATATTAATAGTAATTATCCCGCGCAATACATCCGCGATATCGTTGAAAACGCAGTGAATATAGAGGATTGTGAAAAAGTATAGGTATAATTTATGAGTGCGTTATCTTAAAATTAGCTGGGACTGCTCCTTCTGATAGGCCTTTATTAGCAGAATGCTTCATTAGATCATAAGCAAGACACATTTCACCGCCAACATCGAATCACAGATGACAAAGTCTAGTAATAAAGTGCCCATGTGGTTAGAACTCCACATCCTCTTGCATGCTTTGCACCACACGTGCGCCCCAGACTGACCCCGCCTGTCACCATGAAGGCCGCTAGGTGGCCAAAAGGTGTGGGTGTGACGTAGATGTGACAGGCCTACGTCATGTGACGTGTCGTCCGAGTGGCCGGGTCGACAGGCTGTAGTGTTACCTTACAGATTAACTGACCCGCCGGGGCCGGATACAACACCGGCATGCGATCCAGGGTGAGCCTGGTGTTAAAGTCTAAAATGCTACAATAATTGGTCCGTGGACAATTTATTCGCAAAATTTTCCGAATATCTATAACTGTCACCTACAATGTCCTTAGGTCGCATTGATACTAAATAACAGGAGGGCGTGATATTTAGGGAATGTTTGAACAAGTATTGTTTGATCTTGCTTGGGAAGTGCTATTGGCTGTTGATCTCGGAAAGGAATGTTATATATCCACGTCTGTCTACAAAGAGGGCGATATCGGGAGGATTTTGGTGGCCAGTGATCCCATAGCAAACCACTATGCGTATTTATCTAAGTTTTTTTTACCTGAGCTCACTATAATGTTGCCGTCCAGTAGTGACGATGGTCAAAAACACAAAAGAAGGGGATGGCTTGCCTACTTGGGAACTACTTACGTATGCTGGTCAGGGACGCGCTTTTGTGCTTACCGCTTTGTCCAGACGATTTAAATGTCAAAGCCCAAGAGACGAATCCTTGGCGCCAGCGATCTGTAACCATCGATGCAATTGTATGTAACCCCATGACAAATATACCCCTGGTCGACCTCTGGCCCCAACCAGGGCAGGGCGGCCAGTCACACAAAGCGCCCAGCGTTCCCATCGGGCGGCTAACCGGGTCAGGGCGAGGGGGACACCCGGGGGGCGAGGGACCGTCTGACCGGGCCCCTTTGAACTGTGACAGGTGAGATTGGATCCGCAGTATGGGACGGCCCGGTGGCCGGATCACGGTCCCCTCACCTGCCCACACTCGGGTAAAACGATTACTTGGAGCCCCCACCGGGTCTCTTCTCCACCCGCAACCTCCACCCCTCTACCTCTACCCCATCAAGGAAGATTTTCCATATTATCAGCCACTTGGTAAGAGGAATGGATTCCACTCAAGTCGGACTTGAATGAACTGAGAGTGACTACCTGGATCTCACCTGGATGCACCAAGATATTGTTTTGATAGTTCTACCGGCTGCCTAAGGTGGCGCCTAGGGATAGCTCGTTGTCCATATCACCCCATCAGGTACAGCTCTGATATGGCCTACCTGGTGAATAAGGGAAATTCACTCTAAATAAATTCAGAATTTGGAATTATGGAAATTGAATATTTAATCTAAGAATCCTGCCATAATCTATCAATGGCCTCGTCCAAATTACCTCTGTTGCAATCCAAAGCCTAGTCTCATGTATGAATACTTTAAAGTATAGCGGTAATAAGAGTCGCAAAGGTTGTTAAAGGGGCATCTTCGTCGTGCAGCGGATGCCTACCTTACCTCACCCTGTCACCGTGTCAGGTATATAGGGGACACACAACTGCCCACCTGTGACCGAGCCAGTGATATATTGCCCATTTGGAGCCGCTAGATTAGCTTTTATTCACACTGATGGACCTGAGGTTGTTATCTACCACGACGCATATCCATTTCCATGACGCTACTGTGTATCTATAGGTGTGGGTCATTTCAATTGAAAGGCTGACCAGAATACGTCATTATGAAACCGCAACAATGGCCCCGCTTTGCCGGGTTTAGGTAACAGGTTATGATACTGGGGGCCTGGGAGGATACAATCTGTATGACGTAAAAGCGCTTGTGTCTCTGCAATGATATATTGTGTCTGTCCTTACCGGCAGGTGAGGCCATGGTAGACAAAGTTTCACTTTACCTAACACCTGTGTCATCGAGGTGCCACAAAGAAGCTAGAGCTCACCTGAGTAAAGCTCTATAAATGACGGTAAACGTCATAGATAACTATAACCAGTCATTAATGACGATGGAATAGTACTGGCAATTCAATAAAGTAGTCCTAGAATTTATTTTGAAGTCCAATGTTATATATTTAAGAGGTGTGACCTTGAATATATGTATGCATTTGTACATATATTACCTTTTATAATATCATTCATTTTGAGATCTTCATATGTAGATTCAGAGTGTTCAATTTGATTCATCATGGAGTATATCTATGAGTAAACCGAGAGTCCATATGTATCTAACGCCAAAGTGCTTTTTTCATTACACGAAGAGTGCCTTAATCTCCTGAATTACCACAGAGAAGCCTAAAAGATGATAGTAGTCATCAACATGCAGATAACGCCAATCTAATAATTAGGCTCGCTAAATCGTCACCAGTATGTTCACAGTATCTTATTATCTTGAAACTGTATGATTTGATGGTTGTAACATATGGAGCTATATTGGTGTATGAATGTGGTCACCAAGCTTCAGAGCCGAAGTTAGAATTTATTATACTTCAGTTACAGAATACTCGAAACTCAGAAGTTATGAGTATATATGAATAGCATTTCCTTTTGATTTTATTTGGATATTCTCATGCATATAAACCAAGGCATATTATCAAAGCTCAGACAGAAATACCTGAAGAAGGATTAGTGATCCAACCACTTCTGGGAGCATTGTCCCCATCAGGGCACATAGGAGGCCAGGTGTCATGGTTCAGTTATTAAACCTTGCGTCAAAACCTCCCACCTATAAATCAGTACTACCACCGATATACCCCAGGTTAACTATCACACCACCCCATTTTATATACGCATGTGAATATACATACACACACCTTGCCCACCCACCTGGTCACTAGGACAGGGGGCTGATTGGCAGGTTCACAGAGGAGGAGCCGCGGGTAATTTGCACGGCTGGGTTAATGATGACAAATGACCTGGGTAGACGAGTAACGAGGGGGAATGTCGCCGGCCAGGTCGTCTTTATCTCGTCACAAATTACACCACGTATCGGCCCTGGATCTTTAATTATAAGTTGGATGTGTACCACTATCCCTCTGAGGTCGTGCGCAATCCTTCTGCCGGCGACCCGTGCCTATGATTGTGGAAGGCTTGTTGCATACCTTAAAGCTACCTCATTGAGGACACGTTGAATCCGTAGGGCCTACGTACTCCAGTGAATGTTTACATGCAATATCTGTATTCAAGGTTATACATGTTAGGTATAAGGTATTTCTATCATGGGTATTATGTTGTTTTCTGTATGTATCTCAGCCCTGTACACCCTAAAAGAATGGACAACACATCGGACATAGACCATGGAGAACGGACTGCAATACTCGTAGGGGCCTGGGGAACGAGTTCCTAATGTTAAACCTATGCGAAAAAAACACCAGGGGTGAGAGAAAATAGTATATTGTATACAATTGTATCTTATTGGTTTAGTTTCTTCTTAAGAAACCTTGTATAGCAATAAAGCAAATTGTCTTAAATTTCCTTGAGAAGGTTGTTCTAAGTTTACATTTATATAAGGGACAGCATTTAAAGAATGAGGTTCGAGGTCTGCGGTATCTGACAGATCTTTTACCGTGTCCCGAGCCTTCGGGTTATTATCCGGTTCTATACAGGCCGCATATTTACGCATGTAGAGTAAGCTCGGGTAGGCCTAATGTTCTACAATCTAAAATGTGTAAGTCACAAATCCCATGTAGACGTTTTGTGGATAGACTTCCGACGTTCCACCGAGTGCAAATACGGAGACCCCAATTTCGAGTTTTTAAATTTTTTTTAGGCATTTAATTGAGCCCCCAACAACATACTTGCTGTCTATAGGATTTATCAATATGTTTCTGTTATGTGTATGGATCGTTTCGTTTAACTGTTTATACTAAATATTCTCTCGTTTAATCTATGTTCTTATGCATGGACTAAATGTACATATTCATACATGCACATGTACATATCACGTATACTTATACAAGTACATGTATAACCAGTTAAGCCAGTCACATAATAAGTTTATACTTGTGTAGTTACTTAGTCTACTCATATCTTTTTTCCAGATCAAATTATACATGTTGTTAATTTGTCTCCTTATGTGCCTCACTTACTCATGAATCTTTTTCGGCAGTTAGTGTTGTACAAGTCTCGATATTCATGGTAGCTGCCTCATTCTGTATCATCAAATCGAAACATATCCTATCTTTTCTCTATATCCTCTCCATATTTTGCATTATAGTTTGATGCGAGCCATGTCTGACTTTTACAGTGTATTCATGTTGTCAGCGATAAACATTGGTTTCTGAGGTGTTTTGTTATCTTCAGTAATTACGTAGGGTCGTTGCTCGTTGTCGGGACGGCTGCTGCAGACGCATACACACTGGAGGTGACTTACTTGTTACCGATTGTGGCGCCGTCTGCTGAGGAGAACCTGGAGGCGTGCGCTTCATGCAGAAATGTCCATCCAAGCAGAATCATCGCTAATGACGCTGAAGTTGGTTTGCCTGTACAGTCTGGTTGCCGGTTGAGTGTTACTTAACCCTATTATATTTGGGTACTTCTATTTAAAAGGAAATTGAGCAAATGAGCGTTGTTTAAAATCTGAGTAAACACATCACCCATTCTCGATAGTCGAAGAGTCAGACAATTTTACATTGCTTTATACAGGCTACCATACACAGGGAATGTAAAATTTTCAGATAAACCTTTACATGATCGGGCTGCTCGTCTTTATGTGTTCTTATTTGAGTGTAAGAATATGTGTAGAATCATATGCATGTATATATCATGAAGTGGTTCTACGCTCTCTTGATCATCAAGATATAATTCCCACTGAACAAGAAGTAGCCTATTCATTTCATGACGGATATTGTATGTATATTATAAGAACACTCAAAGTCAATAATTATATAGAACGACCTGACCATGCTGTACATGCTACAAAACGAGATGGGGAATTGATACTTTTTACAGAACGAGGCCCCAAGCCGAGTTCTGTAAAAACATCCATTTCCATTGAGTTTTATACCATGTACAAGCATGGTAGGTCGTTATATATTTATCATATACCCAGAATTAATAAAATTTTACCATATATTGGCATAGAAGACATGTCTACGTGAAAGCCCACACACTGCTGATGTTTCAACGTGTGCAGTATAACAGTGTACAGTGTGCAGTATAACAGTGTTCACTATACAAATTATACTGTAAAGGGAGCAGCAGTACGTAATTATCAAATAAACTGCATGGGTACATGATAAAATGTAGTACCTACAGTGGGTCTCGACGTTGTATACATTTAAGGAGTGAACCTGTGATTGATCATGGAAGTCTTCGTCCTTGTATTGTTTGTTTATTTGGCTATACATATAAGGGGTGGGAACGGTTCATATAATGATCCACACATACAATTGAGAGCAATCTGAATTATCTAGAAATATAGATTACTGTGGCAATCCTATTGCCATTATCACTTACCTGCTAGTAACTCCTACTTTCAGTGTAAACTTATTTTACATCAATATTAAATTAACAAGAAAGTTCCTTGTAAACACAATTTCCCTTGACATTTTAAAAAAGATTCATATATATATATATATATATATATATATATATATATATATATATATATATATATACATATATATATATATATATATAGATAGATAGAGAAATAGAGAGAGAAAGTGAGAGAGAGAAAGAGAGAGAGAGATTAGATAGATAGATAAATAAATAGATAGATAGATAGATAGATAGATAGATAGATAGATAATTAGGTACGGTCCGTTCATATTGCCGGTTTATTACCTTGTCCTTAGTCTAAAACGAAAAAAAAATGTTTTCGCACACCTCCCCCCCCCCCCGCCACAACAGAGTTTGTCATTAGAGAAAATCACACAAAGACAAAACATACGGCAACATATGAATGAAAATGTGTAATCTATTTTTCAAGGGGGACTATTTTGTCTAGTCTATTTTAAAAAGATTCAAATTTAAGGTAGCATGTTCCATACATATACTTACATGAGTGAGTATGCTGTGCTTAAGTGCAAGATTGTGTGTCTTTTTCTCTGTAACAAACCTGTTGGAGGCCGAAATAGCAGCTTCCACTGGATAGGGGCGAAATTGCTATTACTATCAAGCTCTTTGTCTATAACCACAGATCAGAACATGGAACAGAAAGTTCCACTCACACCATTGGTACTTTAGTAGCGTTGGAACCCAGAATAATGTGTGAAGTCTTTTTATTGAGACTTTGTGTTAAGGCAATCAACAACCATCAAGAATCCAAGGCAGGAAAGGCGAATAGAGGCACTGACTATCACATCATGACCCTTTAGCATGTACAGCGAGGGTTCCTTTGATTAAAAAAAGCTAAGGCCCGGCGTCCACCTACTACGCTATGGCTTCGATATGGTCCACGATGCACCTCCCGATAAAAAATCAAAACCGCGTCGGAAGGTCACCTAATATCGTGGCAGTTGACCACGTTTCTGCGATTAGACACCGATAAAAATCCCATACAATGCATGGTGGATTTGTATGTTTAGACATATGTCTACGATTTTGCACCTTCCCGATATGTCTCCGATATTGACTTTTTGTATCGGTGCCATATCGGTAGGACTAAATTTCTATCGTAGTAGGTGGACGCGGGGCCATACATCAAATTATGTTGATAATCTACACTTCCGACCATTAGGCCTGGCGTCCACCTACTACGATATGGCACCGATATGGTCTACGATGCACCTCCCGATAAAAAATCAAAATCGCGTCGGAAAGTCACCTGATATCGGGGCAGTTGACCACGTTTCTGCGATTAGACACCGATCAAAAACCCATACAACGCATGGTGGATTGGCTTGTCTAGACATATGTCTACGATTTTGCACCTTCCCGATATGGCACCGATTTTGACATTTTGTATCGGTGCCATATCGGGAGGTCTACGATTCTATCGTAGTAGGTGGACGCCGGGCCTTAAGCAGGCGAGACCATTTAATTGTAATATTCGGGACACTTCACCCCAAGCCCTTTTCACATCAGTGCAGGGTTGCCTTGTTAATACGCTTCAGACTGGCGAGGGTGGGTGTTACATTAATCTAAACACCCATGTGCACCCAAACATGCAGGAATCAGAATTAGGTTCATCTCCCAGGACGATTTGTAGGAGGTTCATTTTTAATCGGTCTTACAGACAGATACGTGCTCTGGTTTACTAAAGACACCGCTCTTTGTTCTTACCTAATTGGATATTCCAAGCGCCTTGCTGTACTTTAAGATTTCTCTATGCTGTAAAAGAATGAAAATGCAATGGATGTATAAGGTCCTTTCCTTAAATCTATTGGTGATGGAAATAATGGTGTATAGAACCTTTTCGATATATGGGAGAATTTTAGTACCTCTTCAACCGATGCAAGAAAACTGAGGCCATTCATTCAACCCACAGAAATACCATAACATAACAGTATTTAACTTCCAGTGACTTTCCACTTCTGATGACTTCACGTCTATAGACTTCGGTTGTCCCGTCGACTAGCATTGCACTTCTTACATCACCATTTCATACATATGACTTCATTTGGAAAAAAAGCTGTAAACTTTACCGTCGGTTTCTACCTACTACTGGTGAATTTTATGCAATTTTTTTCTCTAAATTGATCATAATATAGAGATGAGAAATGGACATGGGAGATAGTAAATGAAACAGAGATAAGAGACATATACAAAGTGGCGTCATGGGCGTTTGGATCTACTGCAATGTTACGACATTGATAAGGCAATGCCTGTGCGTCCATCTTGAGTGGAAATACTGTTTGTGTCTCTGACCTCTGTGTCCACACAAAGGGGTCTGATCCTTGGTGTTTGTCTATCATTCCCTAAACCTGAGTTGACCAACTTTCTGTGAGTGATAATGTTGACAGTCGGCCACTCATCCTACCAAGGTTCCCCTACTAGTAAGGTCAATATTTACCCGGTATCTCGGCACGTGCGCGCGCAACCCATCTCCACCGGAAGTGCGTCCCCCAAACGACCCTGACCTCTTTTGAATGACTGAAGATTAAAACAAAACATTGGGTCGGCAGCCGTTCTATCCGGGCAGCAAATGAGGGAGGCTCTCTGAAAACACAAGGTGGTTCATAAAATCCTGGGAAATCCTCGTATCTGTTTTAAAGTAGCATGCGTGGAGGAGGTGTAGGGGTGAGAGGAGGGACGTAGCGGAGGCAAATTAGAATGAAGAGGGATGGAATGAGGAGAGGTAAGGGAAGCAGGAGGAGGATTGGAGTGGGAGGAAAATTGACAGGATATCGAAGATCAATCCTCTGCCTGCTGGCAAGGTCTGGTCTTGGACGCCTCCATGTCCGGAGGAGGGGTGATGAGGAGGCACCCCAGCCCTGCCCATCAACTCTAACCCACACCCTCCTGTAGATTCCCAAGCCTCTCACCATCGCCTGTCGCTGACTAGTGCATGGTCGCATCGCCCGGGAACATATATCTATGGTCAGTTTAGAGCGTAGGGCCGCGGGCTGATTCCTCCAAATGGACAAGGTGGCTCTCGCCACCCGCCGGCCATCCATTCATGTGGTGGAAATGAGACGTGAGTTTTTCTGATGCGTCTCCGTAGCACTCTGACATTTTCCCCGGCCCACTCGCGATATTAGCGCCCCCAGCGGCCAGAAAGACTTCACCCGCTTGGCGGCTTGGTGCCTGGCCAGCCCGGCTGTCCATCTAATTGTTCGCCTGCCCCCGCACCATCCGACGGAGGAAATGAAAACTCTGAAAAGGTAGGCCCGGATAAAGGCCGAGTGGCTGGGAGAGCGGCTCGACCGCCCGGTGTCATTGTCGACGTCGTATTGTTCTCCGCCCCGAGACGGACTACTTTATTAGCCCAAGATGGCGGAGTAATACATTTGTAGCGGAAATGAATCCCGCCGAGGAATGCGCGCGACAAAGACGTAATCTGGTCAGCTGAGTGGACACGTTGACCAAGTGCCAAGGGTCATCAAAACACTTCTAAAGGCGTGCTGCTCGTGGCTATGGACACCACCCTCTCTGACCTCGACGTTTTCCCAGGGACGTTTACACGAACTCTCGCGAGAAGGGAAATGATTGATGATAGCAGGCTCTTCCGGTCGACGCCAAGTCCTAATGGAAAGAGCTGGGCGAGATCTCGGACAGGGCGAGATCTCGGACAGGTCAGTGGGATCTCACTGTGTCACCTGACGTTTTGATTCCAAAGTTCAGCATCATGCATATAGAATGGACCGGAAATAGCTATGCCCTGACCTTTCCCAACCACTCAACCGGCCACAAAGAACTCAGGCGTTGCATCAACGCACGTGTATATAAAGTGGTATTTGAATATCATGAGGATTTGGAATTGCTTACATCGGTTGGGGGTTTATCGATAGGTTTATTAAATCATTCAGGGCCAGTTTTTACCATATCTTAAGCTTATAATGCAGCTTTTTACTACGTTTACCGAGAATCCAGGGATATTCTCCCTAACCATCGCTGATGAATATAAAGTATCATGTATTGTTTGATATTTCTAGTAGTAATAACTACTCCATATGTGTTCAAATAACAATAGACATGGTATGCATGCAGTGAAATAATGTCATTACTACAGAATCGTCTTGGTGGGGGTTTGTGTATCTATAGATTAGGCCATGGGCTGAGGGTATGCTACATGCATAGTTGCCATTGTATAAACCTCAGAGGGGGGGGCGTCATCATCTTAGGGCCAGGTGAGTCGTCAAGTTTTGGGCGCCATCCTCCGCCTGTTTCTACCCTAACCTTCCGCCACTGCTGTCTCCTGTCGACAATGCCATATTTGTCCGCCAGTCAATAGCCTATCTGTATGGCTGCCGGAGACTGCCTGGTATTGTCTAAGAGCTGCTCTGTCTCACATACACCATATGCTCACGCGAACGGCTTGGTATTCCCACGAAAGGCAATATGCCAGTCTCTGACTTTGGGAGTGGTGCCATGTCGCACGCATGGTCCCGCAAGGCCTCGGCCAGTGGTGCGCCGGGTTAGGTATTGGTCACATGTGTCTGTCTGTGGCGTGCTTGTACCTACCCCTCGTGGACTCTCATGTTTAACCGGTTCCCATTGACACCTGTAACTGTAGCCCTGCAGCTGCCCTCTGCAGCCACAGGTAGGGCCGACAGGCAGGTAATGCTAGACGATGGCAGAGGAGGGTCGCCGGACTTCCTAATGGTCTGTGCGTGATAAACCCCATGTCTCTGCGCTCGCTGGAACAAGACGTCGCTAGGCTGTGCTGTTGTTTTACCCAATGACTCACTTTATCTGTCGTGATTGGAGGCTTCTTCTACTCCAGGACATCTTGCCCCCCTGCGTATCAGGTATACCCCTCCTTAATGCACCCCTTCCGCCACACGCCCCTTGTTTGGGCCAACCTAAACTGCCTCTTTTTTGTGCTTCCGTTGTTAGTTTGCGTCACCGACCTCACTTCCAATAGCTCCGGAAATAAGTGTTTATCTCTGAATGATTTAATTGCGTGAGTCGTCTAGCAAACTTTACCTGTCTTTCCCCAGAGGCCTGCCATGCAATCTCCTCTGATGTAAATTTCAGCCAGGAAAAACCTCAAGCCGCCTACGAGTAAGGGAATGGAGAAAGAGAGCGGGGAGTCTTGTTAGTCTGTAGCCTTAAGGTGGATGACCCCACTGACACTCCACGACTCAGGTAGGGAGCAGGGGGCCGAGCGGGGCAGCTGTAACGATGGCGGGATCCCAGTGGTCATTAGCCGGGGAAGGCGGGCCCGCTGGGCATTCACTTACACGGACGCGTGTCAGCCTAATGCAGTTAGCGTCGTCGCTGGACAAACGGCCCGGCTTCCTGTTGTGGTCAATAGCAATTTGTTAAGGGGGCAGTGTAATAGAGAGCCGCTGAACTGCTTACTCGGGGAGCCACCAATAGCCAGCTAAGCCAGCAACTGCCCTTCCCCGCCCCTCACTCCCCCACCTCCAGCCACACGCCATCAGCTCAGACCAGGCGGTCAGCAATCGACGTGGGGCAATTTGGGGCTGCAGATAACAGGCGGGAAGGGCGGCGTGGCATTTCCTGCAAATGACCAGCGTGTTGCGTCTCTGTGGTCAATCTGACGACGCCCTCCGGCGCCTAAAGCAGCTCGACCGATCCTACTTAAGGAAGCCCGGGGTCGCATACGCGTAGGGCGGGGCGAGGGAGTGGTGGTAGCCGCTAGGGACCTGCTCGATGGGCCAGCGAGCTGCTCGCACTTAAAGGCCAGCCGCGCGGGGAGAGTGGGCAGTTGGCGCAGTGGACGTGACACATCGGCCAAATGCCGACCGGATAATCATAGGTCACAGCCAAGTGGAGGTCAACTGGTAGCACTCAAATCTCTGCCGGTTGTTTATTGAGGCGCCAATAGTCATATTTACCACGCGTAATGTCGGAATAATTGTACCTAATTTCTATTCATTTTCTCTCCAATGAAATGACACCCTAAGGTCATCAAAGCTGCATAATTCAGTGGCGCTATTAAGTGTGTTGGCATTAACCATTAATTTACCTTGAACCAAATTACTATTACTACCAATCGCCTGGTATCTCCTGGGTTGTAGACGGCCCATTCTTTTAACCCCGAGCCCACTAGTAATTTAAGAGCAATCATTTAACACAATAGTAGTTATATAACATTCGTGCCAAGGTCACAAAAGCACTGCACCTTACAAAGATACATGACATTGAGACAAGTGTAGATCTCCGAGGAAAGGTTATAGGTGCCACGGAGTAAACACACAGGCACCAGTCTTTAAGGACCCCATATGGTTGGAGGCGACGTCTTTTGGAGCGTCCATTGGCCAATCTTAACAAGAGAGTGGTGACCCTTGGAGCCGGCCAGAAATATACCAGATCAAAGAGGCGCCCTGAGCAGGGCGGGCCGACGCCCGGGAGGAGCACCCGGGCCTCAGATCTCTGTCTCCGCCGGCGGAGGTGAAGGAGACGGTTTGACCTCTGCTCAGAGTCGCTCGTTGAACTGCTCGCCCCGCCCGTCTCGTGTCCTCAGAGCTTGTCATTAGGCGCTGGCCTGCCCGCCCCTGCGTAATGGCGCTGTCCATTGACCTGCTCCATTGACGGGCTGAGCCTATGTAATCCATTGAGCCCCTAAACGACGCACACGATGGCCCAGCGATCACCGGCGCACTAGGAGGTTATGGGTTGGAATGACAAGCGCAATTACGTGCCCGTGCCTGTCGTGGGGGCGACCGGGGGAGGCCGCCAGATGTCAGTAATGATCGTATTTACGACGCTTGGGGCTAGGTGTGGACATCAGAGCGGCTTAAGGCGGCCCTGGCGACATGCTCCAGCACTTAATGGTCATGTCAGGGCCGCCTCCAGCAGCCTTAAGTCGCCGCCCCCTCCCACTAGCCTTGCACCCCCGCCTACATTAGCTGACCGGCGCCTCCAGGGCACGCACAGGAGCAGTGTCGGTGACCAGTTATCGTGTAACGGAGGGTGTGGGTGTAGAGAGGCAGGGTTGGTGGGTTGGTGTGTGGAAGATAGGGTGGGTGGATGGGTAAATGGGGGTTAGGGCGCGGGGGTGGTAAACGATTTATGCTGAGTGGTCAATAAGTGAGCGCTCAGTAAGGGCGGTGGAGGCCATCCCCCTGTGGACCCATAGGAGCACAATGGCGGCCAGCATTGCAGCAACCCGCCCGGGTTAAAGCAAGAAATATGACACGCTGACACGTGCAAGTGTATCACTGCATTAGGAAACATTGCGAATCGCCACCGAATGATCCCCAGGCGACCCTCGGGGGCGTCGGGGATAGCGCCCCAAATTGGACGTATTGACCATGCCACCCCCATCCCTCCCCACCACGGTAATTGCCCTCTTAGTGTCCACAGGCAGGCAGGCGGCTATTCACTGCGAGCACTTTTCTATCAAAACACCATTTACCTAAAAGAAAAAAAGAGTCAAAATAAGACCGATATGAAACTGTAAATTATGGGGATACAATTTATATTTCGAACTTTATCTCAACAGTAAAGTTGGTTCTAAGTGACATCCTCTCGTGTTGAAATATGGGGGCAACTGAATAGGTATTGTTATGGTAGAGGATTACGTTGCTGCGTATTAATCTTTAACGGCTTCTACATCGACTTCATCGCCTTATATTTACGCGGGATTTAAAGTGACATTGGTGATGGGGTGTAAACTTCAGTTGGGTATTTAGAAAAGGATTTGGGTGTGTATAGATTAACCAGTAAACCGCTTCTTGTTGCGTTTCTCGACGCACTGACCATCCCCGATAGCACTGCTTGAACTTTACAAGGGTCTATAGATGGATGGGTGAGAAATCGATATAACACGATTGGTTCGGAAGGAGAATCCTCCGTCCGGTCCCTTCTGGTTACTCAATGAAGGAAAGTGGTCAAACTGGCCGGTCACTGCCAGAAACCCCACTGGGTGTCGATAAGGCTGCGTGTGAAGTCATGGCTTCCTCCAGGCTCTGTCGTCTGGCCTTGCACTGGGCCACCAAGGAGGGTTATTGGGCTTTGAACCGCTGCTGCCCCCTGTCCGCCCCTCCCTCAGTCCCCGACAAACCTTGCGGTCACTGCAGCACCCGGAGGTGATGGACCCTACTGGAGGGGCACTGATGTTAGGGTGTCGCTCTGCTGGGTGGGTATGAAAGGATTTGAGGAGGGGGTAAGGTGTGGAAAGAGTGGGGTAATGACCATTTGTGTCAGTGAAGGACAGACCAAGGGCCGGCGATCCCATACCCTGTATATGGCCACCCACCCAAAGCGACCTTCTCCACCTCCCCCCAACCCTTATACCCTCTCCATCCCCTTTCCCTTCCCTCTCCTCAGCCACCATAGACATGGTGATCAATGGGAACCGACGGACTCTAAGTGGCCCCTTCCTGGTCCCTGTTGGCCCCTGGCCCCGGCCACGCCCCACACGGATCACTGCGCGCGTCCACTTTGATCCCCCGCCCTGGAGGCCACCTCCTAACCCCACCCCCCATCCACACACACACACGGACGCGCGGTCATACACACCAACACAGACTGAATCGCCATTGGTGCCTGCTGTGTAGGCCGGACTGTAAAAGGGCAATTGTGACTTAAACTATTGCATGGCCACAGGCTAATATAGATTGTTAGCTGTAGGGTAGGACCAGCGTTGCGCATGATGAATTCCACGTATGGAGGTCAGGGAAGAGGAGGTAAGGTATAGGATAGAATTGGGTGGGTCTACTACTGGAGGTGTAGAGGCATTGGAAAGCTCTAGTAAAGAGGGGGGTATGTCGAATGTAGGTATGGGTATGAAGTACAGCAGTATAGGTGAGTACAAGGGAGGGGAGAGTTTCATATATATCTATAGGTTTAGGGGATCAGAACAACTTGTAGGACAGATTCCAGTGTAGGACTAAATAGGGTCACTGAAAAAGGTTGGGATTAGTAGATAGCTCATTCCGGCGGAATGGAGGGTAAATGTGTATGGAAGAGTTGCAGGGGGATAAATGATAGCCAACAAATGGTCAAGAAATGTTTAGAAGCTACATTGACAGGGAAGGGTTGGTTGAGGCTATGAGAAATGGATACATGGACAGGATTTAACACCGAGAAGCTATAGGTGTGTAGGGAGGTGTTTAGGATGGATACGTTTAGGTAGGGGTTTTAATTCTGTAAGTAGAACATGTTACAGTGCTAGAAGAGGATTATACGGGGCGAGGGTATTTAGGGAAGTTAAAAGGGGAAGTTGGTCTGAGAAAGATAAATGTGGTGTAAAATATGGAGAGGAACTGAATCAGTCGGTTGAGGGTGGGGCTAAGGGATTTGTTATCCATCGTATACCCCATCGAAAATGTATGGTCTAATACCATAACCATTATATACAGATTTTAGCGTAATGTATTCAAGAATATGGATGATAAATACAACAAAATAGTTTTATGGCTAGGCAGTACTTCGGGAGCGATATATGTGTGTGGAATGAAATAGGATAATAAGTGGGACAACGATTTTGTTGTTGTGGACAAATTTTTCTCTTTCTCTCCTGTAAGTTCCGCATTCCTGTGGGGGTGTGGGAATAAACATGGTTTAGGAAAAAAGTAGTCGCTCAAGCCGATCGCTCGTCTTACAACGATTTTGTTGTTGTTGGGGGAGGGTGGGCAGCGGGCGAGAGCCATGAAAATGGCGGATGTTATGGATCACTCATCGATAATTATCAGTAATGACCAATAGTAACCGTGGGAGTGTTATTGGGGCCCGTCCATGAAGGGCACTAGATACACTAGCCGGGTGACCCTCACTCCGCCCCGGGCTAGCGCCACGAGGGTCGGGGTGAAGGGAAAGGGCGCCTACTGCCACGCTAATTGATAGATCAGTCAATGGGAGGAGGTCGGGGTGCGGACATTCTCGACGGTCACCATCAGCCAACCTTGGCTGAGGCAACACCCGCGGCTATAGATAGATTTGACGTCACTATTTACTTGGCAGAGCATAGATGACCAGGTGACCTTTACACAGGTACGTTGTGTAATAAGGTGATGATGTCCTAATGCTAGATATGTGCAGGGATAGCAAACGTATAAGGGATGCGGTTGATCAATGTTTAACCTAATACGGTATTCTACGATAGTCTTCACAATGTGCATTAAGAAGGTCAAGATGAAACATAAAATTTAAAACATGCAATATAATATCGACCATAGTGTGATTATCATCACTCTTCTCACAATGCTTTCTCCAGACAAAGGCCCAAATATTGTTTATTATTTATATACGTTATTACCACCACCAATAAGCGAAATAAAATGACAAAAAGTGTATCTCTATTGTGTGTCATATTAACTTTACAGGACAACATGATACCACGCCTGAAGCAAGGTTCACTTTTTACATACTACTTCCAGTGCAAAATGTAATGCTCCTGTAACTTAAGAAGGCCACTGTGAGAGGGAGGCCTGTTTAATTGGGGTGTGCTAGGCTTAGTGAGCATTAAGGGTCGTCTTGACGCTCCTTAACGCCTACCATGCATTGTGACCTGGTGACATTGGAGAGAAGAAGCGTGCAGGTAACGTGAGCCTGAGACAAAGCACCATTGCGCTATGCTGCATGGGGACGACGCATGGCCGGGGCAACGGGCCAGCGGCGGCTTGCGTGTCTGCCCGGGCTCGCCGTGACCAGTGTCCGCGGGGCACGTGGCCGAGGGGCCGGGAGGCCTGTGCTCCGGTGACCGGTGGTCAGTCGGTCGGTCGGCGGCCGCTGTGCACGCTGCCTGCCCGGAGGCGGCGGTGCATGGGGAGCATGCCTGGGTGCTGGAGGGCAGGCGGGGGCGGGGGCGGTCTGCTCGGCTAGTCATGCATGCAGCTACCGTGGTCAGTCACCGCGCACGGCAGGTGACCCGGGGGTCACGCCCGGCGACACGCGACACGGACGTGCGGTCATCTTACGTCGGGGTGACACTTTGATGGTGCGGCACACGGCGGCACGTCATGATCCACACCCCGGTCCCTCCCCGCGCCCCCGCGCCCCTGGGAGGGCACGGGGCCACGGCCGCCGGTTGCACCCGGCCACACCCGGCCAGGGCCCAAGTTCGCCGACCTAGGCCACGGGTGGAAGGCGGAGATCAATGAAATCCCTGTTTCCAGCCCGGCGCACCCGACAATACCCAATCCCATTTATACTTTCCCCGCCACCTCCAACCACCCACAACTACCCAAACGTATCTATACACTGATCCGGAACGCACCTCTATATTACATATTTCAATGCAGCGACATTTTCTACACTAAGCACTAACCGTGCATATTATACATATGTATATGTTAATAATATAATATTATTAGTAACATTGAACCATTCAAAACGAATGGGTTTTTTTCTTCTTTTAAAGGGCAGAATCGCCAGACACCCTGGTGGGGCTCTGCGAATGAATTAAATCGGCGAGACGGTTCGGGGTTGTGAGGGGGTGGGTGCATGAATAGAGGGTGGATAGTGGTTGTGCCTAGGGGTGTTAGAGCCAGGTTGTCAGAGGCACCTCAGAAAACCTTACGAGTCCAGAGAGAGATCTCCAGGCGTTGCTTCCCGTTGTCCACTGCCCCGTGTCTGCTGCCCCGTGTCCACTGCCCCGTGTCCACTGCCCCGTGTCCACTGCCCCGTGTCCATTGGCCATGAGCTGCTCTCTCGTGAGCTGTTCCTGGTGACAGCTGATCTAATTGTAGCGCGATGAGACGGCCTAATGGCCGCATAATAGTCACAGAGGACACGCTGCCCCGCTCCACACAACGGTTAAGTCAACGGCCAATGCTCCGTGTGCAAACACCGCTTTGTGTGAGGCGGGGTGCTACCTGCCTATTATGTCACCATTAGTCAGCTAAAGGGGGCCCTTGCCAGCGTGAAGTAATTACCGAAAGTGGGTTACAGGGCCACAAGTCAGGTGAGTTCAAAACTCAGGAAACACGGGAGGAAAAAGCTACCTCGTTTTAGATCAATCCCATGACGAATGTGTTTCTTTGTGTTCGTGCTATTTACGTACTCAGCAGCCAGGTACACATAGTCCTCCCATGTCGACGGTTAAAGAGCCTTTAATGGTAAGCTGTTGTAATGCGCACGTGAATGTGTTGACATAATACGCGCTCGCATAATCTGTGTTCATAAAAACCAGCATAATGGATACAGTTGTTCACTTAATTATGGGGCATACCTTTACAAAAAGGGAAAAGTCATTTAAACAGGGGGACATAATTCAGTGATAGCAATTATAGTTGTGAATTTTATTACATCATTGTATATCATACATATACATAAACATATACATGTGATATTATGGCAGATACTCACGGTAAATATCATATATCTTATAAATAGATAACTGATATCATGTATCAGATATCATGCAAATCATGAAATTCATACAATACACCGGAAATATCTATAGTGGTCTTGATATATTGGTTGTCAGGAATCTTAGTTTGTATGCACGTTTTCTTTTGTTTTCACGCGGGTTATTAAGCTCTGAGCAAACTCTCTGTTTCTCTGTTTCTCTCTCTCTCTCTCTCTCTCTTTCTCTATCTATCTCTCAGTCCAACAACAATGAGAGATACAATTGTAGGTTGTCACTGGTCGTTATAGTTGATACAGTCTTCTCTTCTCTTTGAATCTATCTGGTGTTGCAGAATTTCCCAGCGATAAAAGATTACAGGCAAACCTGATGTTTATCAGCTAAAAGCAACATAATCAATGTACACAGTCAACAGCACATATATATCGTACACAACTACATAACACGTATGCTATATATCTATAATATATGTCCATCGCCGTCACACTCGTAGAAGCATGAAGTGCTAATCTCATTTTTATTATTCGAGAGGATTGCATATACTTGTTGCCCTGAAATGATGTCGATGAATAGACACCCCATGACAACTTTTATATGGGTGAGGGAAATATACATGTATAAGGTTTATACATGACATCAATATAATAGGATCAAAATTGCTTAAGGAATGCATAACAACATACACATATATGGTTAGTACGAGTTAAACAAAGTATCGCCCTCACTTAGCCCAGGAGCAGCTCACCATGCAGCACTGTCCGGCGTGAGCTGCTCGCTCAGCGGCAGGTAGAATTGGTGTCCGGGTGTGGCCGGCGTCGGGCGGAGGCAGCACCGTCTATGGCGCCTGGAGGAGCCAGCGATCGCCGCGACACCAGGTGTCGTCCGTCTACACTACTAAAACATGGCAACCGGACCCCCCGCTGGAGCAACCCATTGCTTCGGGTGATAAGTCTTTAGTGATATTAAAGCTAATTGGCAACGCAGATCGTGATATATGGGGTGAATATTTTGTGTTTGCTCCTGCAATAGTGTGTTTATCGTTGTAACATGGCTGCGAGTGTTGAGAGATCCAAAACTACATTGTGAAAGATACTTTTGAAATCTGTGATTGTCGTGTACTTGATAATATGCATAAAACAGCTATAATGTTCAGAGAAACTCCTCATAGAACAGTTTATTTGTCTCTTGGATAAGGATTGATACTATGACTTGATGACTGTACATGCACCTTCAATGACAACACGACTGATGAACTTTGGTTTCGAAATAAAACATGACTAACATGCAACTTTGTGAAGAGACAGAAAAAGGGCCCAGAGACATTGACACGTTCATGTAACTCAAGACACAAATCGAGGGGCTAGAAAGAAGTCTCACATCACAGCACTGCCCCCACATCGAGCACCCCTCCCCACACCAGTTCCTCACTGGTGGGAGGGGGGTGTTATGAAGGAATGGGAAAGGGGCGGATCAGACCATAGAAGGGTGGGGGTGGGAGGTAACATGTAGATGATTCATGCTGTCAAAATGTGTCCCATGCTGTTGGCGAGCTGGGAAGGACCGCAGACGTGGATGAGGTGCAGTGTGGACGGGGATTGGGAGGGGGTGCATGAGCTGCTCACAGATGCCTTACTCAGAGTTGCCTCATCTCGAGCTGGCCTGAATTACACAGGCGAGTGGACACCCTAAACGCCCAGAAATAACACTATTTGGCCTCGCGTGCCCGGGCGAAATTGATCAGGCCTGTGAATCAGGGGGTGGGGTGGGGGTCGGGCCCTCTAACAACGCCCACTCCCTTCACTGAGTGGACAGATCACCAAGACTAGAATCAGGGTCGCTGTTTAAAGGGAGAAGGACATGAACGTGTGTACGTGTGTGTGTCTTGATGTGTGGGGGTTGGGGTGGGTGGGTAATAGATGATAGTGGAAATAGTGGTGGTGGTCAGAAACTTCATGGATATGATTATAGTTGGAATAGATATGTATCAATATGTACGCTAATTGGTGCGTATTTGGCTGCACGTTCTGAAAAAAAAGAATAAAAATCAAGTGTTAGACTTATCATTGAAGCCTGGACGCTAAAAATAAGTGTCACTGGCTTCCGAATACATAGGGATCAATATGCTGCAATCCTTGAGATAGTCCATGCGCTCTGTCCACCAAGCTCTCACAATACCAACTACATCCTCACTGTTACCCGGGCAGTGCAGCACCACCTCCTATAATCACCACCATCACCATCACCACCCCCATGCGAGCAGCTCTAGAGACCGAAGGGCCGGCAGCGTCCGCGCTGGCGAGCAGACCGAGGCCTCCGCGAGCCATCCATCACCTTAAATTGCGTCACGATTTCATTAAGTTTGAAAAATTACTTTAAAACGTGGTTTAACTCAGGCGGCCGGACCAATAGACACTAATAAGAGCGACCGGCCGGCCGGGCTTGTCCGGGCCGTCTGTTAGGGCATGGTACGCCGCCTGATAAAAAAGACTAGCCTGAATATGACACTAATTTGCCCAGGAAGCCTGATAGATGCTGGGGATATTAGGATGGAATGCAGATATATGATTTTTCTACACTGTCCTTGCATCCCGTTCGCCCCCAGTTCCCCACTCTCTCCCTCTCATCCACACACAGTCACTCCCTCCCCCATACACACATTCACGGCCTATTGGGATGTGGGAGGGTGGATTGGGGGTTGGGGTACGAGGAAGGGGGGGGATAGACTCGATGCCCTGCTCTCTTTTCGCCAGAATGGATTTCAATATTTAACTAGGTCACGTCCATGAGGACAATTTGAATGCACGTGCTGAAGTCGGCGTCCATTTCCTAGTGGCATTATATCGGCCAACATTGTGCCGCCCCCGGAATTGGCCTTAAATGTGAGGGACATTGGGCATTCATGAGGCAAACTTTCAAATCGGCCTTCGTCTCCATCGTTGTATTTCCCCAGTGAACCGGGTGGACACATGCACGGAATATTATCAGTCAGGCAAGGATTTGAGAGTCTTTTGTAGTAAGTCTAAGTTATCCGTACTCTAAAGTCCTTCTTCTATGTGAAAACCATACTCATACCATTGATAAAAGTTACCGACAAATTCCCTTGAGCATGGAAAATTGGGCTAACTTTTGAGACCATATTTGTCTGAAAATTCAGATCTTTACTGTCGGTTGCCTTTGACGCAGCCCCTTTGCCTAACTCGGCCTAAATCTGCGCTACTTTCGCAAAAACGAACCCAAATTAGATTTTAATCACGTGTCCTTTTGTCTAAGAAAATGACGGCGGACATGAAAAGGTTCGCTGCCGCTCGGAGAGTTCTAAATAGCCGGCGAATATGGTCTAACGCAAAATGCAATTAACAGTCGATTCCTTATAATTATCAACTTTAATCAGCTTTGCCCAAGGCGTGAATATTATATGAGACGGCTGTGCCGGTGTACGCCCAGTAAAAAGACACGAGGACTGCTTGTCCGCGCCACCGAGCCCAAGGAGAATCGAGAAAATAGTCCGGAGGTAGAGCATGACCGCCCAGGGCAAGACCGTCTTACGTAATAAGGAGGGGATCAGATAAAGATGGTCTTCAAATACCATTTATTATGCTAATGGGATCGGCCGCGCCTGCGATAAGTTGGTTGGTGGATAATTAGTCTCATCTTCACCTGGTAATGATGGATGCATTTCTGCACACACACGCGTCACTTTGTGTCTCCCTCCAGTGTGGCTGACCCTCCAGTGTCTGCCGTGGAGGTGGGTGCCCGCACGCAGACCGTGGAGCTTCACAAGCCACCAGCCACCCAGGCAACCAGCCCCCAAACTTCTGCTGAGATTTTGTGAAGGTTAAATGTCACTGTTGACCCGCTTTTGCTACGCCTAGAGGCCAGTGTCGACTAATGAATTGTTTTGTTTTAGACACCGCTATTTATCAGTCTTTTTTTTCTTTATATTCCAGAAAATTGACCCCAGAAAAGTTTCCCAATCGTCCGGCAAGAAAGGTCACTCATGCCTAATGTTAGTTCAATCTTCTTTTCTGCTGGCATAATGATATTGACCTATAGTTTCTTAGTTTGTCGACCGCCTGTTATTGACTCTTTACGGTGTACAAAGTTTACATTCCGTATAGGAACCCATACTTTTGCTACATTCACTTCTCCCCTCTAGATGTGAATGTCCACGTATATTTCCATCTATTCCCCCGTTCTAAGAATGGTCTAGTGAATAGAATAAAATAGAAGTCGCAAGTTTTTCTGGGTGGGACTTTTGTGCCTGACCCCAATCCCACCTTCTCTATACTACTTAGCCGGAGCTGGGCGTGGAGACTAGCCGCGTGGCCGAGCACTCCAGGCGGGCCCAGCAGGCCGAGCGGCCGACGCGCGACACGAGACACCTCACGGGGACAAAAGTTTGTTTGATCATTACAGTGGGCGGTATACGATCCGTTGGCGCCCCATCCCCGGGCCGGTCGGGGACGTTGGGCCCGGGGGTCGGGTCGGGTTCGGCCGGAGGCTCCCACGGGGCGTCCGCCACCCCTATCCGAGGGTGTGCAAATCTTGATTGATTCCTTACCCAAGTCAGATGTCGTCCATCAATTATACAAGTTTGTCGCTTCCTCGCGGTGTCACCCCAGCACATGTCAATTGCATAGGGTGGGGGTGGGCTCCCTCCCCCTCCATTTCTCCCTCCAGTGCAACTGTCCTCCCATTCCCACAGCCGTTCAGTGATGTCCGCTGATTGCTGGACCTGCTCCTGAGCGACTCAATCTGTACAGATAGCAGGGCAGATTGGGAGATGGATATGGGAGAGACCAAGCGGCGAGCTGCTCCTGCAAGGGACAAGTCGCCAGGCCCTCGGGGAGCTGACAGCTCGCGACCACCCGAGAGAAACTGCTGGCCTAATTATGTTCTCGGTTTAGCACCCCCAACCAATCTGTCCCCTCTATTCCCTCGACCCCGGGCAACGCCAATCTGCACCACACAAGGGTGACTGGGAAGCTCCGATGCGCTCGGTCTGAATTAGCACCGAGAGAAATCAAGCGCCACCGTTGTAGCCCATCCTGTTCTTACTCCATGTGTTTTCATCACATGTACCGCATCCCATGTCTCAATCTGTCTCATCCCAAAACACATACACTGAGTCACTCAGTCTCATACAGTGTAAAACCCCATGAAACCCCTCTCTAATTACTACTGCTCCCTCATGAACGTCATGCCTTTTAGTTTTATCCTATGTCTTATTTCCATATCTCGGCCATAGTTCACACATTGCTTTGTATCATGCATCACACTTGTCTCATTCCCTGACTTGATCCCTATACCTCAGCCTTTGCCTCAGTCTCTGCCTCATCTCCTGCCTCACCCATGTCCTCGTACCACACCGCTGAATTATGCAATGCCCTCGATGGTCCCTTCTCTATACACAATACCTCATCCCTTGACTCACCCTCTGTCTCCTTGACTTGACTTGCCCCCCTTCATCACTCACAGGCCCACTACACACACATGTAGTGCGCATCTCTTCCGTACAAATGTCCTCGGTGTGAGGGTTACCACATACGCCACACATATACGCAGCCCCTTCGTTCCATCACCTCTACTAGCACGCCATCAGCATCGCCACCAGCACCATCGCCAACCCCGGTAGCCATATCGGTTACCACGGCGACCGGACGCCCGCCAGCTCCGGTCAATTAGCGTCCTTCCGGCGGGTGGCCGACTGACGCGCCACCTCGTGGCCACGGTGTGAAAGCGGCGTCTCGCGGCATCTCGTGGTGTCTCGCGAAGCACGGTGTTCACCTCTCGCGCCCGGATTATTTCGGCCCCGCTCGAATTAATGCGCGGCCGGCTTTGTCACCTGGGCGGGGGCCCGAGCGCGCAAAAATGGGAATTTTCTGCTCGGGCTCCCCCGATCATTGAACTCAGCGCCGCTACTGAGATTGGACCGGCCGCGGGAGGCTGGCGCCCAATTAGCCCGGCCGCCCCGCCTAATAGCCCCGGAGTCCGGCTGGCACTGGGCGGGTGGCAGCGTCCCCAAGCCATGCCGTTTTCCACCCCGCCCAGCCTTGTGCCCGCCCGACACGAGCCTCACTGTGCGTCTCATCCCCGCCCACAATGGCCGTCCCACCACCCACCACCCGCCGCCCGCCGCCCACGCCCGCCCACCGTCGGTGTCGCGGGACATATCTCGACTCTCTGTACCCTGGAGGAAGCCCGGGTAAGAAGACGAGGTCATTCTCCGTCTTCCCGCTCCCCCCGGAGGCCAAACTGGGCCGCGGCGACGACGCGTAGGAAGTAGGCGCAAAGTCGGCGTGAAGTGATGTGATTTGCTGGGCGGGCCGTGCGCCCGGGCCGCCTTCGTTGACATACATCACACGGTCGACAAGAGCGGTAAACGCCTAGTCTCGCGCTGGGCAACTTGCCGCCAAATTACGGCCTTATAACACGGAGGACACGGTCGAAAATAGATTTCCCGCCCTTTTTTTCGCGCGTTTCCCTCGGCGGGGGTAATCTAGCGTGATCAATGTCCGAGGCGACATCTATCGGCAGGACGGGACTACATCTATCGCCGGACAAATTTCATTTGTATTCATCTGGTGCGCGAAGATATACTTTATCGACCGGTGGGCGAATGTCTTTTTGTGGCACCGGCAAGATCGCCTCTCGGGCCAGTGCCCGCCCGGCCCGCCCGCCTTATCAGATGGCAGCCCCCCTATCAGCGGGCGTGGGCAGTGCAGATACCGCATGCTGTGCCCAGATGCATTTAATTAATATCAAAACTGAAAAAGTTTTAAATGGTCCCTCGGTCTCCAATGAAAAGTGATGTATTTCCCCTTTTTCTCGGGGTGGCCTCTCGACCTCTCCATTAAAACAAGTTATTCTGGTGACAAGCACCGATCACGCGTATCTATATCGAGACAGCACAACTGAGTGTTTTTCTCGAGCTCATAGGAATAAACAGGAACAGTTTTCTGCCGAGTTCTTTACATGCATGCGTCAATGTGGCGTATGCTGCTTGAAAAACTACACCAAACGACAGAGTCATTGGTAGAACTGATAAAAAAATTGAGACTGCTTCTGGTGATCAATGTTTTCCGCGCTCGGCAGGCACCTATAATGAAGAAACGCTTGTGATCGCGCAGGTAAAACAACGCCGCCGCCGAAAGAAAGTGTGTAATTCATTTTTAATTACAATTTCATCAGGAGCATTGCGAAAAGGAGAGGAGCGGCGCGAAAGGGAGAGCGCTCAATGTGATATAAATGGTTCTAGTTGTGCCCTTAAGCCCGTCTCAATCTGGCCACACACGTCTGTTCCGGTCTGCTCTCATTATCGCTCAGGCCGTCGCTCAGCGTCCGCGCGAGCGTCGACCACAGCCCGAAAGGTCAGCCTTTATTCCGCTAAGAGTCAAATTAATCGGGTTCGTTCACGGGGTGTCGTCCGAAGGTGTCGTCTTCTCGGCCGCTCTGCGCGCGCACACTAATTAAAACAGAACGCTGGCCCATTCACACCTCCTGGTGTAACGTTACGCGGCCTTAATGAGGCCCCCGTTGTGGGTGTATCAATGCGCGGCGGTAGGGACGGCAGGAGGGCGGTGGATGCCCATTCAACATGAGCTTGGCGGCGTTGAGGGCTGGGTGGACGGCGGTGGGGTGATGGTGAGAGGAGGGTGGGGGTTAGAGGAGGTATGGAGCTGCAGGAAGAAATGATGGATTCTCCTGGCGTCCGGTCTTCGCCCCACTTACCGCTACCGCCCGCCCGCCCGCCTGGCTGCCCGCCCACGGGCCCAGTGACCTCTGACGCCGCCCCAGGTCTGGACTCGCAAGTACTGCTGGTACCGAGACGGCAGCATCTTTCCCTCAGGTCTCAGCGAACAAAGTGTGTCCCCGCAACCATCGCCCACTCTACTGCCACTTCCTCCTGTGTCCCCGTCCTCCTCGCATCCCGAGGGGTCCCTCCTTCTTTCCTTCAACCTCCTTTTGCCTCCTGCCCCTCCCAGCTGGTTCCCCCGGTTGGCGCCTTACCACGTCACCTGCTCACGGACCTTCCGCACCCCGGGCCCCCTCTGCGCCTGCGCCGACCGGATTCTCGGATAATGAATCCGGATGCGGCGTCCAGAACAAAGCTGGCGGCGCCTGGCGTTTCCGCCGCGCCAATCCCTGCAGGCAACCATCCCCACTCTCACCTTATCGCTCTGTCTAATACACTACGCCCTCTTGCCTGTGTCCGTCCTATATATTACATATTGTAACCTATAGACAATCTCTGCCCCACCCACACAACTGCACCCCATACAGACATTATCTTTATATGACATACAACATCTTGCAACATACATGTGCATCTCTCTCTCTCTCTCTCTCTCTCTCTCTCTCTCTCTCTCTCTATATATATATATATATATATATATATATACATATATATATAAGTATGTATGTATGTGTGAGTGAGTATGTGTGTGTATGTTTGTGTGTGTTTGTGTCCGTCAACGCGGGGTGGACCCTTACGCGGGATGTCCGTTAGGCAAAGGGTCCTAATGTACATGTATATTTCCTCGACAATTTCTGCCTATTGTATCACCCGCAAGTTGAGTACTCTTAAACGCAATGTAATTCATTAAAACATATGAATTTGTCCTATCTTGGATACGATATTCTAAAAATGTCCTTACTTGTATGTGAGACACGTGCCCCTCCTCCTCATGGGCGTGTGGTCAGCCCCTTCCCCCATCCAGAAAAAACCCACATTGAACAGTCGCTTGAACTTATTGACGTCTACCACGATAATCTAATCCTACATGAATTTCTATATTACTCTAAATACCAACGTACTTACCAATACTTCTTGCAAGATCTTCTAACGTAAAACATACATTTATCAAAAGATCACAGGTCTACATGACCTCCCCATAATCATTTTTATTTTTTCCTATATATTGGCTAACCTAGCCTATACAATGGCTGAGTTTCGACCCTTCTTTCAAAGCTTTTATTTGCCCTAACATTTCCACAGGAGTCAGCTAACCTTGCTGACGATAACGGCTAATTACAGTGACCGCGGGGCCTACGATTGAGCCCCACCCCTACAGTGAACGCCCTCAGATGCCGTCAGACATAAAACGGCAGCGGAAATAAGCCTCCTGTCGGCAGAGGGACGCGCACATCCGGATCCGGGTCGTCTGCGCAAGTCTCGCGATCTGCAGTATGGGTAAAGAAAAAAAGGTCAGACTACGTCAGGGCTAATGGCGGGCAGGCGTTATCAAAGGCCTCGGCCCAACGCCGAGTAATGCTGGCATGTCTGCACATCCTGCTAAAGAGGCACTTCAGAGAAATGTCCATGGTCATGTAATCAACTTGATAGCTTCATACCTCCTCCTACTTCTACCTGAGCGACCGGAGTGGGCGTGTTACAGCAGTGGTACTGAAGTAAGGTGTAAGTGAGTGTCCCCACCCCTACCCCCCGCCACTACGGAGAACCACCTTCTCAACTCCCCGCCGGTCCTATTACCCAAAACCCAATGCTGCGTGGTGAGGGTCGGGGTAGAGGAGGGGACAGGGCCGCTGGAATCTCACAGGGCCAAGATGGTCGTCATCTGAAGGGACTGGAGAACAAACATCAAGAGTATTGGACAGCACTCGGGCTGCCTCTCGAGCGGTCTCTGGTTGCCGGCGGCCACTCAGCGCCGGCCTTGGCGCCGGCTGGCGTCTTACAGGGACGCCCGGAGAAGTCCAAGGTCATGGTCAGACGCAGTGGGAACCATGTTCCCCGTGCCCCTGATATCTGATACTCTATAGCTGCCTAGTCTGTGTTTGAAGCTGAGCGCTCATTAAATCGCCTGTCTTTGTACCTGTGAATTCAAAATGAATAAACTCTTTAGAAAGACAAACAATATTGTGAAATATTTCACTGAGTAGCTTACAATCCAACATTGAGGCAGTGTGGAATATACGGATCCTTTAATCTTTGTATCAAGCAAGGACTAGAATTGATTAACATTAAACAGCATAAAGTCTATGACATTACCATTGTAATATTCAGCCTCAGGCTACACGTTTTATCCATTGACGACTAAGAAGTATAGATCAATATGAAATATTTAGACTGCGGATTTGATTGATACCAGTTATATCCTAAATAAGTTAACAGCTAGCATGATTCAGCTAAACAAAACAGCAGATCACAGGTGATTGTTGGAGTTTTGTACATTTGACTGCAGAAACTGACTACATCATCTGTCACTGATTTTGTGAAAGGGATCGACGAGGTGAAATTCAGACGAAATGAAGCCAACTCGGCATTGAGCGATGGCTCCTGGTCACTGTGTTATCACCCTTGGTCGGACCCAGGTCCCCGGGAGCTTTTTGATCATGTCCTCAAAGACGGACAAGTGGGGCTGGTTACACACTGAGCTACAATAGGGGATGTGGATGGAAACTGGTGGGTATTATGTGTGCCTACTCTTGTGATGAAACAATACGCGAAGTCTTGGAAATTTTGAATCACTTGGACACAGGGACATCGATATTCTCTAGTTATCTCTTACTAGTCCTGTAGCCTTGTCAGTAGGAACTGTACTCATGTAAGAACTTTATGGAGAGATTTCATGTTAAGTGGACATTTCTACACTTGCTGAGTTGATTCCAAATAAGTTCGAGATACAATAGTTGGGTAAATGTAGGTACGTGTATTTTTAAAATGTGTGATGATGTTACATCCACACAAGTAAATAATAGTATACAGAGGACACTCTATAAAGCATACCTATCTATTGTGTAAGTGCAATATTTAATACAAAATAGGTCAAGCAACACTCACCACCAAGTCTTAGCCAGGCATCTGGGCTTTAAGAAACAATAAGTCACGGTATAAAAGACACTCTGAGACACCTCCCGAACCCGATGACACGGAGGTAATCTATTGTGTGTAGCCTCTGACATCAAAAGGTGATCTATTGGTTTAGCCTCTGACCAGAAGGAGCATGGGATCGCTAGCCCAGACTGGACAGCCGAAGAAACTATGGCAACGAAGGTACCTCCCCCAACTGACATGGCCTTCCGGGGTCAGCCTTCGAGACGATGCCACGGTCCGTGTCACAACAAAGCCAATCAGCCGTGCAAGGAAACTAGTGTTCGCATGCAAGCTTTTTTCTGACAGATGCCACTCTTACCATGTAGCGTGGGACTCTCTACTTTGTAGTCAATGCCTGGCATGCACCACACTCCTGTACCTAAAACTTTTGTGTTGAAAAAAAACCGCGAACTTGGAAAAAGGAACTTCATCGCCAAGATTGAGTGTGATTTTATGGTCTTTGATAAAAAAAAACAAGTCCGAGGTTCACAATGGAAGATGATTACCTCACAATGTTGAGAGGGCAGCGCGAAGGGATAGGGGTGGGTGGTAGGGGAAGGGGTGTTTTGTCTTTCTGTTTTTCCCACAAAGGTGAGAGTGGCTTCGGCCTGGTTAGCGGCTGATGAGTAACACACGCGCACCTAACACCTTTCTGCGGGACAGTGCTCGCGTTTCTGCGGTCCTGCTCGTCCTGCGCACTCGCCACCTCGCCGGGTTTCAAAGACGCGCCGGCTTTGTTGGCGACAAGGAGAGCGGCAGCAGCTAGCAGTCAAGGCTTTGTTGTACATTATATCCCCATGCAAAAAGCATGAACTCAGAGTGCGCTGGGAATCAATCTTTCAAACCATTATCTTCTTCAATGTAGTATTATTGGGTGAGATAGCGGGGTTGAGGAGGAGGATGCATAGTCGTGGTGGGGGAGGGGGAGGGGGCGCCGCCTAGTTTTGCCTCTAGGAGACAGAAGGGGAGGCGCAAATCGAGTCTGTATTAGAGCTTTTGTCCACATGAAAAAAAATAAAGCTACCTTTCACTGGGGCATCCTTCATACACTCCTGATACGGCTCTGTGATTCGAACTGCAAACAATCGGGAAACTTCAGTCGAGCCTCTGAGCAGCGCGCTATGCTATATTTTTCCCCTGCTTCCTGGGACCTCCGTGGGTGAAGATTCACACCAATTGAACCGAGTTACAAGAAAGCAGACGACTTTGAAAACGCGTCACGGCGATCGGCGCGAACGGACTCAGAGAGACCAGCGCTTATTGTGCTCTTTGGACGCGTCCTTTCTGCTTCGTGCAACTTGTAAAGTTCCTTTCGTGCGCGAGGGAGGATGGCTTCGAATTATGGGTGGCGTTTTTGGCATTAATTGTGGGCGCCTATGGGGATTAGGCCGCGTATGGCAACCTCGGTCCGGGAGCCACGTCCGCCTTTTAGCATCGCAGCCAAAACATGGCGCCGTAGCATTGTAGCGCCTCCGACCCCATTTATCGCCCAGGCGCCCTTTCATCAGTCCACCCGCGGGAAAAAGTCTATGTAAGCCGTTCGTCCATTAATTCATTTCTGCCAGCCCAAGTCGTGGACCGATTACCACAGGGCCGTAACCTTTAAAAGTCCCCACCTCTGATGTAAATGGAATAGGGAGGGAATAATATAAAAGTCCAGGCGAAAGGGACTGTATATGTGGAGGACGCTGAAATGATGGCCGACCTTCCACGACCGGGATTAACCCCAGGCAAAAAGCTTTTGTCGGGGATCCATTATGTTGAGAGAGCTGTCAACGCCCAGTCGGTGCCAGCGGACGTTACTCCGACAGGGGCTATTAGATCAACTACACGGCGAAAGAAGCCAATCAGTCCATTGCATATCAGGATAATAGTTATAATTAGCCGCGCTACATAAATGTGGGTAGTGGCCCTGGCCAGGCCGCCCACAGGCTAAAATCATTTTTTTCCTGGCATAGACACAAGATAAGCAGAAGCACTTGGGTGGACCACGGTATGATAAAAAGGAATCCACGTCCATTCCCCCCTTAATGGAAGTATGCTTGCCTTGCAGGATTTAAGGCCTTTTAACTCCTGACCTACGTGGCACCGACTTCCTCCAGGAGATCACGTGACACCTAGATTTTTTGTCTCTGCATCCCCTGCCAGAGAAAACACGAAGTAAAGGTTAGCAAAGCCCCGTCTGTATTGTGGTACTGAATAATTCAAGCCATGCAAGCTTGTGATCTACAATTAAACCGGAATCCCTCGGAAAACAGTGCATCTCTAAGGCGATGACTTATTCATACCAAAGCTCCCGTCATTGCAGCCCTACATTTATAGGGTCCGGGTCCACTGCACAGTAGGTCTCACTGTAGTACTTTGGTGGGAGCGTTCTCCTTCACATGCATCTGAACTTGGAAATACAATAACATGACTATTTTAATTACGGTTAGATTGTTAGGCAGGTGAAGGGCCTTCCTATATCATCAGATGCCACATAATCATGCATGCAGGTCCACCCACCCTAAAATCTTAACCTCTCCATCCCTTTTCTTTTTCCACTACCGGTAACCTCTTAGAAGCCCCCTCCCACCCCTTGTCCCTTGCCCCTTGCACCCTACAGCTCCTCGCCCCACCCAACGTGCCCCGCGGCCCGACCCCCGCGCTAACATGTAGAGGGAAATGATGCGTGGGGTGCCATGTCAGCACATGTGACCTGGGTCCGTGTAACGTGTATTGTGCGACATGTCGTCCGGCGGTCACCCGTCCGTCACCCGGCCTCACCTAGAAGGAGTGGCGGCCACCGAGCAGGGTCCGCCCACACCGCCACCCCTCTGACCAGCTGCTCTCAGCCTCCACAAAGCACCCTGAATGCTGCCTATCGTCCGGGGTCGCCTCCTTGAGATGCTTATTATGAAAGTTTGTCAGCAGCCACAGCAAGGCCTTCTACCACATAATGCCGTATTTTGACAACTGTCGACGCCGACCCGTGGAGGGCAGTCTCGCTGAAGTTTTTCAAAAAGATAACGATTTTTTTTCTCCACGTGCATGTCCAGGACACTAAGGAAAACAGTAAAAATCCTCACGGCGCTCACCTCCATTGTCCAAACTGATTACAGTCGCTGGGGAGTAATTGTGTTACGGAAAGATTAGCGGGCATTCTGGCAGTTATCTCATCAAGAAAGAAAACATTTGGCCACATGGAGTACTACAACTGCCCCTGTCAACTCCCCATGCTCCACATGCCTGAGTTCTGTTCTAGGAGGGTTGATATTAGTGGGGTTAACCTAATCTCGGATAATTAGTTTTTTTTCTGTTATGAATACCACAAAGTATATGTCTTTGAATCCCTAATATGTGTAATTAAATAATGACTACTTTCTTTTATTAGGCCTAAAGTTTGTTCCATGTATTTGAATTAGACTAGCTTCTTCTATATCGGACACCGCGTACAACCATAAGAAAATATGAGAGCCACATAAATAATTCATGGCTATTACAAGCTGACACGGAATATAACCCATGAAGATGGAATGTCAAGCCCTTTGTGCATTATACTCCATGGCAGGAAAATGTGACATGGGTCTTTGACCGGGGGAGTATCTACTGGCATCGACCGAGCAATTTTGACTTTGAATTCCTGCCAACGTCCTCACAATGGTTCCAGTCATGGCCAGTACAAAGATGCGCGTCCTTGGCTATATCTAATAGCCTATTTGTATATTGTATGCAAATATCATGTATATATTATAAATCACCACGCTGCAATGCGCATCGAGATGCCATGGCAAGCCCCGCAGCCATGCTCCTTTTTTCAAAACCAATGTCATGTAGAAGGCATGGCGAGAGGAAGGGGGTGGGAGGGAGAAAGGGGTCGTAGTGACAGGTTGGCACCTGTGAGCCCAACTTTGGCACCTGTCGGCGTCTACCTGGCCTTTTGCACCTTCAGACTGGCCCTTGAATACCTGGCAATGTAGACGGTTCACAAGACACCACAGGAGACCTCTTCTCCGCGCTCCCTTTGCCCGGTCTCAACACCTGGAGACGTCGCACTAGAAGGAGAGATCAGAGGAGCTCCACCAACGACTGTTTGACAGGTCAAACGAAACCAAGCCGCCGCACTTGATTCCAGGCTGACATTTGGCTTTTGTTTTCTTCTTTGGTGTCATCTGCCAAAGGTGTTTGTGTTCTCTCAGTAAACACGATGTTGGAACTATTGTTGAAACTGTTGTTTTCTACACGTGTAAGGTCGACCTATTTATGTATGCAAATACGTTATTTATGTATGCAAATACGTGATACATGTAATGTTTCAGATATACCCATGCCCTCAGAGTAGAATGATGTTTGATATCCAATTATCAGTTGGTTACAATCAATAAAGAAAAAAAGTTAAAATTTTCTAATTGTAGAAAAACAGTTTCCAAATAGAAGAGAAAAGATAATCTCGAAACAAAAAGAAATCGGCTTACAACGAGAATAAATGGCATAGGCATGTTTATTGTGCCGCTTTTTAGCTCCACTGCCCCTACTTTTTCGGGTCAATATAAAGAGTGCAAAATCAATATGCCTGTCCTAACATATCTGACCTAGACGTTCCCTAAAGCCCAGAAGCACTCCAGTTGAGAGTTCTCCCCCGGTACGGAAATGTCCAGGGATGCGGGCTGGCCATGTTTAGTGCACCGGGCCTCCAAACAGTTCTGTTGGCATTAAACCCAATAAGACGAGTCTATATCAACAGCGATCCGTGGTGAACGAAATGAGTCACGACTTTAAACCCAGGCCTCATGAGCGCCCGGCTTATATAGAATAATGAATGGCGGCTCAGTGAAGCCAGACAGTGTTGCTTTTCATTCCATTACTTTGTGCGTGATATTTTTTTTCATTCTTAAATATGCGAGCCTCGTGCTGCACTGTGTTACCCTACATCTGAATCTAATGGTAATGACATCAAAGGGATTAAATCTCCTAGGATTGTCTCCATCCCTCCTGCCTCCCCCTCTCTATCACCCTCCCCCTGCACACCACCACGACAACCATACCCGCCAACCCATGCACCCAGGTCCCCGGGACTACTGTTCTCGTCTACACCACAACCCCCTACACTGATCTACCCACACATGCACACACTTTCATCGTGAGATTGTGACGTCATCACCTCCCTTAGCCCTCCATCCAGGGCATGCACGGACGGAGGCGGGAAGAGTTTAGGGACAACGGCAGGGGCGTCTATAATGTATGTTTGACATGACCGAGTAGTGGAGCCATCTCTACCACCACCACCACAACTACCACCACCATCGCCGCCGCCCACCCCCATCGCCCACTCACTAGAAACGTTTGTCATCGCCCAGCAGTGAGCAGCTCTCCGAGCAGCTCCTCTCACTGCTGAGTGGAGTCAATCAGAGCCGGGGTGGGCGCGGAGACGACCAGCGTACTCCCTGCTCGATGAGGTCATAATGACGCGTCAAGTTCACCGCGCATGTAAATAAATAACAACCCAGTGTGGCAGTAGGTCCCAATAAACAAATACCAACGGAGAAGTCAAGGATCCCTTGACCCAGATTTAATTCCGCCTCCCTCTTGATTTGACATTTTCGTTCTGCGTATAGTTCCATTTACACGTCGTTCCCAGAGTTCCTGCTAGTTTTCAGTCATAAAACTAATTTGATTACCAAATGCACTGCATACTAATTTTTTTTCTTTTATTGTTTGACATTGATATCCCATTTTGATATGCTACATTGATACAAAATAAGGAAAATATATCTTTAAATCCCAGTGCATCAATGTCAACCACTAGAGATTTGTATTTCTGTAGGATGACCATGCGTCGGGAGAATGTCCGGGAGTACCGCGCATAGGAGAAAGAACTATTTCCGGTGGTCAAATAAGTAATTTTGTTACAACTGCTCATAGCATGTTTTCTTGGCACTCGTGGCTATTGTCGCGTCGGAGCGTCTCAGTCTGTTGCAAAACAGACCTTGAAATAAGACCATTCCCACCCACAGACAGTATAGTGACAAGAGCAGCTCAAAAGCTGCGTGCCCGCCCCAACCGACACCCTCCAGCCCTCGCGCCCCCCTCTACCTCAGCGCCGGGCCGATATGCCATCCTTGAGAGCTACTCTGGACACAATACAGCATGACCTAATTTTTTCACGACGCGAGCGGACCGGTGCTTGCTCGCCGTGAGTGAAAAATCAATAAGGTCATCAAGCTTTCTCATTTATAGCATACATCCGAGCATGGTCGGGCTGTGTGGGCCCGTGTTGATTTAACAGTGTCCGTTGCGGGGCACGCATTCCATCAGGGCACGGAAGGCGGTAGAGGGGGGTGCTGGAGGAGGTGGGGGTTTAATGTGAGATGGTGTGGACAGTACTCTTAGTGCGCCGGGGAGAGCTCCAGTGGAGAGACCTACCAACCCTTTCCACTCCTCTCGTCTCCCCAACACACCCACCCACTCATCCGCCCGCCCGCCCTCCTACACGGCACCCACGCCCCACGAGCATGGCACGGACGGTGTTGGGTAACGGGAAGCCACTGCCAATATTAATATAGCATCCCCGCGCGCGGCCGGCAATACGTCCGGCAGGCCGGGCGGACAGGCAGGCGGGCGCACGACGCAATCAGCGCCGTCTTGCCGCCTGATCGCTGGCCGCCGGCTATCACCGCGCCGAGCTGCTCGGATGATGCGCTCAGAGTCACTCACCTACCAGCTGATCACCGGTGACTCGCTCGGCGAGAGCAGTGGGGATGGGCGCCATACAGACTATACAGTACCCCTGGCCACCGCTCTATCTGTCTCCGGAGAAATTCGTGTCATTTCATATCATTGCATATTCAATGTCTCTCTTGTTTTAGTTTGGTCCACTGCAACTCTCTGTAATAGCAATTTCTTCACAATATGAATATTGCTAATTTGAGCATGAGTATTACCAATGAGGGCTTGGCAACTTACGTGTCCTATGTAATATAATGATAAACTGAAATGTTGTAAACGAAAAATGGAAGGGTATGTAAATTAAAGGATAGTAGGCATTGGTGATTAGAAGGTAAGACGTCAATGTGAATGAAGCTTGTTCCGATAAATGAACAGTTTCTTTTTCTTTTTGCGATACAGTTAACATTATAACTCCCGGGCATGCCAGATCTAACATTTTTTTACAGTAAATAGAGGATGCAAGAAACAAAGAGTCAAGGAGCACGTGCGAATCTTCCTTTCTTCATCCCCACACCTCCCCCATGCCCTGTCTCCATATGTTGACGCGACAAGAGGCATAGCGACCATGACCTTGGAGGCGCTATGCGTCCACCCGCGGCCTTCATCCAGGGTCAACCATACCGTGGAGGACGCTGTCCTGCTGTACCCAGCGGCTCCTCCATTCCCAGGGTCGCCCCAGGGATCCAACTGGTCATAATTGAGCTGGTCTCTCCCCCACGTCCCCACCTAGCTAGCTACACAACCCCTACCCCTTCTCCCCCACCCCACCCCCACCCCATGTCTCTAGCCCACTCTCTTTCTCTCTTGTGCCACCACCACCCCAACACACCCGTCGCACCCACTCCCTTTTTCCCTCCGTCACCCCCCCCCCCCCAAACCCCACCCTACCACAAGGGTGGGGAGAGGCTATTCGAACTGTGGCTGTGGAGGATGGGGTGTTTGGTGCTCCCGGGGGTGGGGTGGTGGAGAGAGGGGTTGTTTGTTGTGTAGGAGAAGAAGAGTCCAGGGAGGGAGAACCGTAGCAGCTAGTAGTCGCGGGGAGGGACACGGCGGGCACGGAGTCCCCTACCGGCAGGCTTGTTTAGAGATACCTCTTTCTATTAGAGCTAATCAGCAGTAGGATTGGCTGATCGACCGGTGCGAGCCGCTGCGTCCTCGGCGATCCCCCCAGCCCTGGCCGCCCACCACGCCTCACCCTCCCCGGCCCGCTATCCCCCGGCCCCTGCCCGCCATTCCCTTCTGCTGGGGATGAACTTAGCAAATTTACAAATAGGCCATTTCCTGGAAGACACAGGCGCGCGTGATCTCACCGTGGAGGTAATCGATGCCAGCGCGTTTTGCACGTCCCCATTAAGATTTAATCAAACGAATTGGGTATGTGATCATCTTGTGTAGATGACGCGTGGGTCGAATATATCACTTGGACGAGGGAGTCCCTATCCGATCAGGATAATGCACCCTAAAGGAGGGTTAAATGGACGTAACCCAAGAACGGCTGGTGGTTCAGAACGAGATGGGGTAAATCTCCAGTTGTCTAAACAGTTCACGAAAACTGTTAAAATGATGTTGAGCGAAAATCATGCAAGAAATCCATTAAATATGGGGTAGAAATACACCAGGTAGGTCATAAGATAGTATCATAAACGTTTATTATCTGACAAAGATAAATCCCCTCAGAATGTACCGACGTCAGTCAACATTGCATGTTCGGCTTCGGTGTACGATTCCCGAAAAATGTCTAGTAGCTCCAGAGTTCATACTTGACATATATCTCATTCATGAATCATTGAATTAATACCGCATCCTTAAAAGGTACATGTGTTATTAATAGATATAATATATTCCACGCGATTCTACATTCAGCTGTGTAAATGCGCAGGACACTTGTATATACATGTTCAAGTAGGAATCCCGCGAGGAAGGACGGGAGGTTGCATACGCCGTCTCCTGTGAGACAGACAAAAAGGAGAAACTGCTTGTCATTCTGTTCGCCTCCAATGGAAATTGGTGAAATATAGCCGTGGGTGCGGCCTGCGGGAGTGTTTGTGATGGAAGTTTAATCTAGGACGGACTCAGGTTTGCCCAAGTCATTTGTACAGTGCAGCTGTTGGGGATGGCGTAACCCAAGCACTGGGGCCAAAGGTGGACTCCGGCAAGCACCGTCTCTGACCAGCGCGAGGTAGCAGGGCCCCCTCTCGGCTCGTCCTTATTTGCCTTCTCTATTTATCGAGCATCAACAACCCCGGCCTTCCACAGGACGCCCACTTCCATGTGAAATTAAAATATATCGCCGACGAACATTGCCAGCGACATGGTCTCTGAAGTTGGGCGCTTGGTCGTAGAATGGCGCGGACATCAATCTAACGGCGGTGACGTCGTGAGAAACGTCACGTTGACGTTAATACGTCGCGAGGTGACGTTTCGGTTTTAATTTCGCTCGCAGTATAAAGCACATCTCACCCCTGCGCAGCCACTGGAGAGGGCTCTAGGGAGGGTGATCGTGTTGCTGTTGGCTTTAGTCAACTGAGAGGGGCTGGAGTTCTCCCTCTCCATGGTCATACATGTATGCGTTACCCACCCCGTGCCTGGAGTGTCTCCACTCCGGATGAGCATTCCCCTCTATATGTATGTACATAGGTCACGGTGATGCCTCATCCAGCAACCCCCAACACTCCAACATCCGCAACCCCCAACACCTTAACTTCCTCCAGGGCAAAACAGAGCCCTGCCAGAGGTGTCATTAGGAGAATGCCCATAGTGGAACTTCATTAATTACACCGCCAACATGCAGGGAGCATGCATTATAGAGTTATCAATTAAAAACATTCCTCCCTCCGCCCACACCTTACCCCAGCCGCTCTCTCACACCCCAGAACCAACTCGTCGCAACATGTCGCAGTCATCTCGGGCAATTATCAGTAGTCTACACTCACTAATCGGCGCGGATTTTATGTTGTGCACACTTTTAACCCCCTGTTCCTCCAGCATTACTCGGCTTAATGGTGTAATCTAGTGTGGCAAATTTGTCCTATTGCCGATCATTGCGTGACATATTGGCAGCAATTAGCAACCAACATAAACTTGATCGTCGCGCCATCGAGGATGATCGTAAGCGTTGACATTTATCTCGTGTTTAACTTTTGATGATATTCGCGCTGACAATAGGGTCCAATAAGCACTGGTCTATGCTTCTGTGAGGAGGAGGTGGTGAGGTGGTGGTTGGAGCACAATGTAATCTCCGTGGCGTTGTATTTCAGACCTGCCTCTACCTGTATGAAACGAGTCTAGAATATATTTATTCTCACGTCGCTTGTGTAGCAAGGGAGGTTGGTATAGACTACTGCTATCTAAAGGGAACACAGAGTTTATTTCGGAGCACTTCCCTTTTCCTATCTAGATTACTAGTATAACGCCCCTATTGATGTTTTGCCTTTCCCTATATAAGTCTACTCACCTCACTTTGGCATTGAATCCCAAATACTCATTACAGCTATGTAGCCTGCAACTCAGTACTACTACATAGCTCAGTGTCACTTGGCTTTAGCCCAGGAGCCCATAACTGAGCTCCTTCCTAATGAGTCACATACCCTCTAAAATTATGTTTTATTCCTCCATTCCTATTTTTTCGCAGTTCAGCATTTTAGCAACCATGGCAACACATTGTATTCCCAAATTCCCCAATGGTTCAGCTCCCCTTCCTTATGTCTCAGTTTCCCTGTCTTATACTCCCTCCCAAGTTCATATAACTCAAAGTAACCGTTTTCTTAGCTCAACTCCAAACTTATAACTCATCACCATATATATCCCTATACCCCTACAGCGCCTCCCCATAGCTCATCTCCAAGCAGCAGTAACCCCTGCAACACAAAACAACACCTTCCGCTCGCCTTCCTTCCACACCCAACCTCCCTCCATACATAACGATTAAGCGTTTAATGACCCCATCCTGTATGGTCCAACGTACGCGGCACCACCGCCGCCGCCAAGCCGGCGAAATAATCTTAATTTCTAATGAAGGCAGCCTGGCGGCGGGTGACCATCAAGGCTGTGACGGCCTTCCTGATCCCGAATCACGAATTACATAAGTCGGTGATTGCCTGGTGCTGCTCTCTGGTGGTCGACGCAACCTGTTCTCATTAGCCCACCGAAGGGCTGACAACACTAATGGGTATACATGACTGCTAATTGTCCCTGACAAGGACATCCGTCCCCCCGCCAGCTTTGTCTTCGTAAAGCCCGATGACCAACTTATCCATCATAACCGGCCGGGTAACGCCCGTCGGCGCCGGCCGCTTGGCGTACCTATTACCACGGGGACGACCTGCTAAGACCCCTATTGCTGCTTCCCAGGCTTGACCATAATGAGATCGTTGTGTGAATTAGGGGCTCGCATGTCCATGGCCACAGTTCTGTCCTGCTCCCACGCTCGGCTCATCGCTGTACGGCATTAGGCGTGTTTTACATTGCATATGGTTAGTACCGGGTGCCATCCACAAGCATTTTAGCAACCATGTCACAACTGGGAGATGTACCAGGTGCGTCCGTCGGTATTCCACACGCTTATGCCTTTGTTCTGGTGTTTATTTACAGTGTTTAGCAATTCATACAAGAGCTTACTTGAACAATATACTTCACGACGGTCTTCGTTCAAAGGGTGCGGATACAATACAGATCTTTGTTTGAACGCACGGGTATATAAATTGTGGACAAGCGCCTATTACATAGTGGAATTAGAATTCCATTTAGGAAAATCAAAAGGGGGTATATATACTGGAATATGCATGGAGTTTTAATTGCCTGTAGAATTCGGTATCACAACGTCGAAACACTTAAATCTGATTGAATCAAAGCGCTATCATCCAGTCACCAATACAATTCTTCAAATAAGATATATCTCAACATGGTAGACATTGCATATATACGTCGTATGGCATGACTTATGGATATAATTACACAACCCCTATGAAGTGATTTGCGAGTATGCTACTTCGGTAATTATAGATGGGTAATTAGCACAGACAAGAGGGTTGGTGTTGGTTTCATGGTTGGTATACTGTGGCAGGTGTTATGTGGTTTCTGAGGTAAGGTGAACTGTTCCCAGGTCACCACACACTGAAGCGATAGTAGGAAGACACAATATGTGTCTCCCGCGAGCGTGACGTTGTTTGACATTGAAAGCAGTGCATGCATGATATCACACGCATCACCGTTACCTCCAGGGTCTCATAGGGTCACATGTCTACCATCCCCAACAGCTGTTACACTTCCCCAGACCCCGACCACGTCTCTTCCAGGGTATAGGACGCGGGCAAAGTGACCGTGAAATGAAGTCAGGGCATGAGGAGGGGGTTGGTATGTATTATACCGGTTGGGAATGACGTACATTGACCTAACCGCTGGTTGTAGCATCGAAGGTGACGATGGTGATCTGTAATCAGGGTGGGAAAAGGGCAGGGGTATTGTAACGTAACAATATATGAATTTGATCTTCATAATCTACAAATTAATGGGCACTGTCTCACATTCCTGAAATGATAATTTGGCCCATATCCTCAAATGAATTGAATGCATTTTTGATGAGGTAATCATTATAGAACTTTATGATTTTAGTACAAAACTGACAGTGAATCTCAGCCAGTCTAAATAGAAGGTCAGCCAATTGGGTATACTTATTTATGGTGTTTTATCTCAAAGCAACAGATGGGCTAGGATCATAGCAAGGAAAGTCCAAAAGAGGGAATTGCGCTATCCTGCTATCCCCATGTATAATTAATATATTAAACGTAAGTTCCCAATAATAGCAGAGGAATTAGCACCACGCGACCATTACAAAAATAATATACACACTAAAGAGATAATTTATGTGCTAGAATGGTGCCAACTCAACCTTTATGATCAGGACATGCAATTGGGTATTATGTGTCGTTATAGCACGGCGCTCTGAGCTATAGAGAGAAGCGACGTTGTCAGGTAATTTGCATGCCATGTCGTGGCCCGTGGACTAAAGGGGGCCCGATCATAAGACGGACACATGGGATATGAACTGAACATGATGGCCGCTGCCCTACCTGTCTTTACCACCTTCCCGCCCGCGTAATTGTCCATAGATCAGGCGGGCACTGACCCATGCTGTAATATCAAGTCCTCGTAATGGCGACCAATTTCAGGCAATTGCATACCAATGACATCCTGCACAGGCCGGCGGCTATGGCCTGTCGGAGCCAGGGGCAGGGGTTGGCGGCCGGCCAAACCAAGTCCACAGGCTGAGTGCGCATGTAGGCCGACAGGGCATTAATTAAGCATGTGATCTCCAGGCAAGATCCAGACAAACCAGACATTGTCGGAGTGGGTTTCCCGTGGACACGGCATTCTTCCCCACCTTTCCACCCACCTCCTAAACCGCGGGCACAGGTAATGGGCAGCTAGGCGCGGTCATAGGTGGAGGGGGTGAAACCTGACAAGGCCAGGCCTGTGTCGAAGACCAGCGTTAACATTCTTGTGTCTATACCTGCAGGTGTTTCTTTACCCATGTTTATGCATGGGCGCTAACTCACAACCACAATTATCGTGGTCAACCCACAGGGGGATGTATTTTTTCTTAGCAATTTAACATAAGTAGTACATGTATGATAAAGGATCATATGAAGATATCTATCTAAACATGCATGGTATACCTCTTGACCACACGGCGTAGTATTTCAAAATCGAAAGTTCATTAGAGGCTGTTTTTATGATTATTTCATATTCGTGTCATAACACTTCCGTGTGTATTTTGGCAAGACTAGGAGGTCTGTAGACAAAATGATTAAAAAAAGGTGACTGAAATATGCATATTAGAGTCTATTGTTACTGTCAGGAACTTATATCATACAAGTGAGGCATTAGTATACATGTATTGTGTGGCCAAAAGAGCCTTATTTAAACGGCTCCAATTCATTGAGTTCCCTATAAAGTCTGTCGGTGGAGCTACCCACTACACCACTCTCCCAGCTGATGATTCGCGGTGCTTGCGCTTTCTAATCTAATGAGTTGGGAAACATAGGAATCGTTGAATGAGCTAAACCACTTTATACTGTGAATCCACATTTGATTGAACTGCCCCTTAGAGTGAGTACATGTGGCATGTTAACAAAGGAAACGCTTTAGCACATAAGGTACTTTCCACTGAAGAAAATAATCTTTTTGACTATGTCTAATTTGACATAACAAAAACAGAAATGAGTGCATATTATGACCATAAATATGTGACACTATATTTACGAGTAAAATATAAAATATTCCCCAAAGTGCTAAGAATTTAGGATATTTCAAACACTGGCGTATGGGACAGATTCTGCCCCAAACAAGCAGGTTGGTGCAGAAATATAAGCGACCGCAGGAAGTTGAGCGCAGTATCTGTGCTAGGAGAGAGCCAGTAGTGCACTGCACTTCAGTATCAAATAATCAGTGAGGGTGCTGCTAATGCCTTGTATCATCTGCATTTTATTTGTCCAATACCGATTTTTTACTGGAATGAAAGAATTTCAACAATAAAGTTCACCAAGGTGGGGGAGCCATAGTAGATATTCACAGTTAGGACTTAACAATATAGAACACATGATGCTACAAATTTCGCAAAAAAATTCAAGCAGGGCTGTAATATCCTCCTTCTGAACTGGATTTGGGGGGAAGACCACGGAAGATTTCCTACCACACTTTGCCTGACGAGACTAGATAACAGTTGAAACCAAGAGAGAATTATGGGGGTAAACAACTCTCACCACACAACACTCCGATGTGACAACATCAGAGCAACACCCCAGGTTGATGTTTAATCAACAAGGGGCTGCAGTTAAAAGTGGGCTTCCTCCCTGTCCGAAATAGACTGGGGCTGGGGAACTTTGCTGGACCCCTGCTTTGGAGTTTACACTGCTTAAACTCTATGTAGGAGGAACTGTGTGGATTGACTCATAGCGCCCCATGCCATCCTGCCAGTCAGGTAGCATGACCGCGCTGAACGCACATGGCAGCAAAAACAATAACAAAGCAGACTAAGGGCCAATCAGATCCGCCGAATTGGGGTATGCAGATGAGGCCGCAGCAACATCCGCTGGCTGGTTTCCCTGTTCTCTCTTTGCGTGGTCACAACACAGTTGGACTAGGACCTCTCCAGAAAAGCCTCATTCAACATCACTGACTTAAATTTACCTTTAAAACCTTGAACTTCACCAATGAAATTAAAGTGTTCTGATTATGTCAGTTGTCGACCAAGTTGGTTAGTGGTGGTCTTATTGCATGGTCTACACACAATTAACAACAAATGCTGCACTGCCAAAAAAATTCACTAGAGAACATCACTGAATAAATACAGGTAAGATACACATGCAGTGATAATGGATAAAATACAAATGTAATGATAAAACTCATTCGTATAAAAACATGGAATGATTTAAGACTTTCCAGCCTAAAGGCTGATAACAGTAAGATGTCATAGACATTGTAAATTAGAGATTAGAAAATAGGTGGGTCGGTTAAAAATTATAGGAATCACGGAGACAATTTGTCGTGCGTGTGTGCACCTTGTAAAGTGGTGAAAAGATGACCGATAATTGGTAAAAGACATGTGACCAGGGAGGACAAATGACTAGAGGCATGTTACACAACATGTTTGATTATACATATATGTGTGAGAGTAAAGACGGGCATCCACCAACCACGACAAGGCTACGAGAAGCGCAGACAAGAAAGTTCCAATCGGCACTTGTCGCAGCCTTGTCGTAAGAAGGGGGGCCTTACAACAGCATTGTCGGGGCTTGTCGGGAAGTACACGCTCCACCAAAATTTCCTATCGTAGACCTCTGAGACAGGCGCCAGACATGCCATGACTCTCCACGACAAGGGTCCAGTCATGGGAAAAATCAAACATGCTCGATGTAGCCTTGTTGGAAGGCTCCCGACAAGCTTCCAATCGTGGCCTTGTCATGGCCTTGTCATAGACCCTTGTCGGGAACTGGGGTCCACCAACCACTACAAGGCCTCCAATTGTAGGCCAATTGTGGACCTTGTCGGGAAGCCATTGTCTTAGCCTTGTCGTGGTTGGTAGACGCCCCTCTTAAGGTTAGAGCAATAATAATAGAGGGGCAGTGCAGCGTCAGAATTAGCAACAATTTGCAATCACTACACAATTAATCAGTGAGCATTCAAATACCAGGCTTTTTCCATTCATTGGTACTGTATACCAATGCCATGTAGGCCTAAACCACGTGCACCTATGTGCACCATTCACATCTATATAGACAGTATTAAATGACTGCTATTAAGCCCAAACACCGAATAGCGAATGCACTTTTAGATGTACCTCTTCTTGGTTCAACTTTCGTAATTGTCGTACCGACTTAGTGCACCACTCCCAAACGGCAATGACCAGCACTGATCGAAGGTAATAAGCACAGTGGATTCTGTATGCAAGGTTTCAGTTTGAGCTTGAATTTCCTTTCAGCACCCATAGTAGAACATCTGGTGGAGATGCAGGAAATGGGAAAACGGTGGTGAGTGGGAGGAGGCTAAAAGAGAAGGGGGCGTTGGGGTTAGCGGTAGTACACGGATTGAGCAACACAAAAAAATAACCTGGGGAGAAGGGTCGGGGAGAGGCGGGTGTTGGGGGCACTCGGGGCAGGCCCGGTGATCCTCAGCCGATCCCGCCAGGATCTCAACGACAGGCCCGTGTCACGCTGGAGCCCTAACTAATAGTGATCCCGTGCTAATTGATCCGGCGGCCTGGCTGAGCCGGCCGGGAATGGGCGGAATGCTAACCACGTGCCGGCGGCCCTGAGCTACGGTCATCGGCCGCCCGCCCCGCCGCGCCCCGCCCGCCGCGCCTGACCATTAGGCCGCCCGCGAGGTGCCAGCGGCCCCCTTTATGTCCGGCCGATTGCGACTTAGATCACTTTTAGTGACGTGTTGCCGGGGCGCGCCGGCGTTATGGTCGGAGTATATCTTGGGTGACGGGCCGGGTGGCGAGAGAGAGGCCAGCGCGGGGTTACAGTTATCTCTTGTTCTACACACTCGAGGCCGGAGCCCAAGGACCGGTCCGATGTCAAATTTATAGGGTCGGGCAAGGCCCTTCTCGGGTGACGCGCTATTAGCCGGGTGCAAGAAGCAATAACGGAATATAACGTGAGGCGGGGTGTGGTCGTAACTCAGCGCCGTGCGGGCTGCGTCGACCGGCCCCTGTCACCCCGACACCCCGCCCGCCAGCCTACCCCCTACTTCCGCCCGCCCATAGGGCAATGGACACCCGGGTATGCAGGTGTGCGCCGTTGTAACGGGTATTATGGCCGCCATACTTGCAGCCGGTGGCATGGAAGGCGTCGACGGACGCGTCCCCTGGCGGAGACATCGATCAACAGCGTCCTCCTCCAGGGTCGTAGGGGTTGGCTGGTGTTGGAGGGAAGAGGGGCTGGTGGCTTGTGCTATGGGGCCCTTCGGAGGCTGATGTATCAGGGTGAAGGGCTTTTGTGTGAGGGTCCCACGAAGGTCTCCGCGGCCTTCTGATAAATGAAGCATCTCTTCGCCCACGTGGTAAGATCAGCCTCCATGGCCTTCCCTCTACCGTCCTCCCCTATTGTGCCCGCTTATACTTACTACGGTATCCCTAGGCCATGGCTACATCCCTAATCCCCTGTATACTTCCTGCCTTACACACCCCAGTCCCATCTACCCTCCTCGATAAATCACCCTGCTACTTATAAATATACGCGCTGATGTCTGTCCTGCTCCCATTATCGAATGCCGGTCAGATATATAGAAGTCGATATAAACACTACCGCAGTACGATTTCTGGCGATATACATGTACATGTGGCTTACAGTACATAAATATATAGGAGGGGTTGTTATTTCCCATGGTTTAACGATGGTGAACAGTGTAAGCGTCAGAGCGTCATTAACCAGTGTCAAGGTGTTACCCACGCAGGAGGCAGGCGTCACCGGGGAGTCATGGTGTACCTTCAGGGGGTCAGGGACCGAGGTCGCGACATGGTCCGAGGCGGGGACTGGAGGGGTGGCGGAGGTTCATGGCCCAATGGGCAGCGAACCGAAAAGGGCAGCATCCAGGAGCAAGCATGTATAGCATGCGGCTATTGTGAACCAGCGTGGCTGGTGGCCGGGGACCCACAATCCACGTCGCTACATTGACCTCCCCCGCCTTGAGTCCGCCCCCTGCCGTCAATAGGGCGGGATTCGGAGGTGTCATACCTTAATAACGCTCTTCCGGTCAATACCCGGCTGACACAGATCGAGACGGATGTCCAATGATCCGTGAACATGTTTCCCATGACAGACTTAACCCCGCAGTGAACGCGCAGCAAATTGCCCCTTTTTCAGTACGAGGAGTGACCACTGCAGGCTGTTTTCTTTTCCCTGGATAGAGGTGGGAGGGGGCCTTGATGGCTGCAAATGCTGTGGGAAAGGGAAGATATTCATATGAAGACCAACAACCAGTACATGTTTCCCTGGTGGAATTCTGATAATTTCTTATATCAAATATTTCATTTGCAAGGTCATCGGCGTAAATATTTCAAGAATGGACGGTCGGAGAAAGACTATCATGTAGACATCGTACATACTGTATGTATTATAGGACCTCCAATAGACAAGATAGATTGTATTGAAATATGCTACTCTAATGGTTTAGAGCAGAATCTCCTATACACACTGTTCCAATAGTTTGAGGATTCATCTTTGCAAACTAGCCGCCCCAATAGCTTGAATAGTATGCAGACAAACTACATGTACATGTACCTTGATTGATAGTGGACGTGTGCAGTTGATAGTAACGCAATATAGGTTAAAACATGCAACTGGAAGAATTGGGCATATGAACCTTCTGTTACTACTCCGTTAGAATATCATATTAAAGATACATTTATAATGTCACTATTTAATCAATTACATAAATTCTGAATGTGGTATCTTGCCACGAATAAGATAGGATGCTACATTGGAATAAACCGCACTCTTATATGTCAATGATTCGGTAGATAGACGCGTTTTCTCTCCTTTGTATGGTTAGTTGATATAACCAACTGTAGATAAATCTATGTGTTTGTAAGTGAACGAGTTTATTTCACATGACCTAGCTCATGTACAAAATTCTATTCTCCACCATGGACACAATTTATTCTATCACGTTTAATTGGCGTATCCCCAACACAAGTACATTTGTCTAGAATATGTCCACAATGTTATTTTCTTTGTACGTATCCGTATGGTTCATTGATCTAGTGATACACTTGACCGTGAAGAACTTCATGCGCTCATTTTAGTACAGAAGGATTATACTCTTTACTAGTTCCGATTTCAAATGTCATCATACTTTCTAATATCAATTCCTAATTTGATATTCTAATTCATTTCAAGACAAACATGATATATATCTGTACACAAGCAATGTAAGTAAAATCTTTAGGAAATGTTAGCATATTTTCATATCATAGTATCATTCAATATAAATGATCATTATTAGTGCAAAACTGGCAATTACCATCGATCACCGAGATGTAACGTAAAGTGTGAAGGTGTAAAATACACACCACTGAGTATCCTTTGACCTTGATGTCCTTGTATTAAGGCCGGCCTGATTTCAAAAGAAGCCCGTTCTGTAGAGCGTGCCCGTGACCCTCATACAGGCCCGTGACAGGGCATGATATACACAGGTGCGGTGAAAACAAGGAGAGCAGGAGGGGTGACGCCATCACACGTAACCACCAAGATGGCGGCTGCTACGAGACGCTGGTGGCCGACATAATGACAAGACGGTCAAGTGTGACAAAAGGAAGGTACTGCTACTGCGCGCGCTGACCTCGATGTCGTCTGCTTCGGTAATGGACGGCGCCGGAAATGACGCCACGTCCGCTGACGTAAACATTTAAAGGAGTTAAAAGCCATATCGGACAGCGTTCTAACGGTAGTCGTAGATCACGACAAGGGGACAGGTTATGGGCGGCTCTTGGGTAGAGGCCGAGCGCAGGGTGGGTGGAAGAGAATGGGGGTGCCCTGCGCGGACAAGTCACCGTCCATAGGCGCCTCCCGACCGCTCCGCAGGCCTGATATAATAACAGCTTCCGCTGGCCAATCAAAAAGCCTGCTGCCGGTCACGTGAATGGAATCCTTGCGAGATTTAATGATGGCAGACGTCAGTTTTTCTTTCCTGCGGAATAGCCTTGACGTTTTACGGGAAGAGGTCGTGGGATGGCGGGCGCGGGGGATGGATGGAGGGAGGGGGTGGTGTGGGGTGTGGTAGGGCGGGGTGGGGCTGGGCGGGCCAGGCTGACTGAGGAGGTGGCCGGGGCGCGGCTGGCTGGCTCCAACAATAGCGATGCTTGTCGTCTGATGCGAGCCACAATGCTGCTGTGACAGGCCCTTTCGGTGGCCATTTGTGTCCATATGGTCATTAGGGCCGGACACAAGGGGTGACCGGTGGTCGCCTCCCGACACGTCACGCTCCGCTGGCGCGTGCAGGCGGCCGGAACCGCGCCCACCGGAAGGGTCAGTGACAGGATCAGCATCCGGGCGACGCGCAATTGTGGAGCAAAGGGGCGGGCGGGGTGACCCTCCCAACCCCTCGACCCTCTCCCGGTCCCACACCACACGTCCACCTCCAACCTGCACCTGAGCTGGAGCTTTGATCAATGGCTCCTCTGCCTGCCCCCCTACAAAGCCCTCCCCCTGCACCGGTGTCTCCGGATAAGATCTTAGGCCTCTAGACCAGCAATTAATTGAAACAAGATCCATTGGCTTCTTTAGTGCGTGTCACAGTCCGGCTGATGATCACGGATGGCGAAATACCCCGGTAATCTGTCCGGAGAAGGGAGGGCGAGCGTGGCCGGAAAGGGGGTGGGGGTGGCAGGTGACCCCGCTACCTCACCCGGATCCGTGACGGTGTAGCACCTTAAACCGGTGTCGCACCATGCTATAATAGTGTCACTGTACACCCGTGTCTCCAGCCAGTTCTGGACCCCCACCGTATTTACAGGGTAGGGGAGAGGAGGGGTGAAGGGGTCGGTGCATGAACTCCACTGACCCGGCGGTCATTCTGTACATGCTTCTAGCATGGCTGGTCTGTGCTAACTACCTGACAAACAGCCCAATAGCACACCTGACCGTTGGTCACCTCTGACCACTGGATCACCCCCCGTGGACATAGCACACCTCGGCGTGAATGTACTCAGCATGTGGAACATTCTAGTCTTATTTTTAACCAGCCAACTGTGAACTACTTTATGCACATAACAGCAGAAACATTCCAAATTTGGTAATTCTATTTTCATTTTTTTTGACAGATATACATGTGTACATATGTGCAATCCCCTAAGCCAACAACATTTGTCTAATTAGAATAGAGATTCAAATGTCGTCTATCTATGTATATAATTTCACTCCACCATAGTTAAGGCCGTCTGTGTTACTTTAATGGCCAGTTTAATTACTGGATTTAAGACAGTCATGCAATTTATCCTGAGATGAATTATGTGAGCCAGAAGCACGAGTGACCTCATGTGTTATATACTGGCCTTTGGCCAAGTGGTAATTATCTTGCCCCAAATACACCTGACTGTGTACATGATAAGAGGTTAGGCAGAAACTGTACAATACTCTACCCATCTATAGCGGGTTGTCTTTCTTCACCTCTATTGCAATGGCATTGTTCGCATTAACTACAAGTAAATTTCAAGCTATATGCGTCCATGTTTTATCCATGTTACGGTAAACCCGGTCCATGTATTTGCAGTCAGAATAGGGGGAGGGAAGGGTATTTCCAGATGGTGTCCTCATACCTGCGACATATTGAATATGAAGTATATTCTTTACTCAATCAGGCTATCTTAGGTATACACACAACATATGGTTTCCAATTATGCACATGACATATATGTCTACACGATTTTACAGGTGTACATCTGGCCTTAAATGCACCATAGTGTCTTACGGTTCTTTTCCTTATTGATTCCAGACAAAGCATCAGAGTACACGTGCACGGGAAAAGCTCATGTATAGTGTGTGAGTTCACACGCCCTGTTACGCATCCGGTGTTGCATCGGGTTCGGGTTATCATGTCTCTACCGGGGTCAAGCCCTGTGAAAGGCCCTACTCCAAGAGGACAGTCTTTATGACCTTGAATATATTACTAGTAATAGGCATTCACATATAACAGATCCAACGGAATTCCTTTAATTTCATTTTCATTTTCATTATGTTTAGTTTTCCATTAAGTGCCTGAAGGACCTAGTTGTCGTGACCTTCCATGTATTCAGTTGAACGCCAATGTGAAAATCTCAGCAATATTACAAAACTGCACTACAGGCTCCATCGTATCATACTAAGTCACATTTGGTCGTATGGTGACCAATACAAATAAACATCACTGTTTACGTGTTTTCCCTGTTAGTTTTGACATGTATATAGAAATATCACTAATATTAAAGACTGACACAACAATCAAGATCACACATTTTTATCTGATAAACTACATTTAGCTAATATAATATATCATTTCAGCATTTATGTTGCATATACAGAGCTGTATAAATGAATCTTTGAAAATTTCATATAGAACGGAAATCTCAAAAGTAAACAGAACAGAGGAAATACAGTATGCTACACTCACGAACAGAATAGGCTTAAGCCATTCATCAGACGTTTTAAGACTACCTTGGACTTGGTCGACAGGGCCCCGCCTTTCACCCTCCACCTTCTGCTCCCCACGCGGAGTCATCCATCCTGCGTTGTCGGTCGGGTTCAGCCCCATCGGGCACGACACCGGCCTAGGGCCATCAGGGGCCGGTTGGCTACGTGCCGTGTCACGGGGTATACTCACCCCAAGCCAAGGAGCCTGTATAATAGCAACGCCCGTCGTAACACCCCCTTTACCCCTGCCACCTCTCCACCCCCAACACGTGCTACACCAAGGATGGCCTCTGTTTCTTTTCCATTCCTATTATCACCGTCCTCAGTTTCTATTTGAGTGACTCATGCGTTTCTTGAGTCACTCGAACATATTTGAATGTCCTCAGCTCCGCAAAATCAGCAGACGGGCTTATTTTTTACCCCTGTGGTTGTGAACTAATAATTTGCACTGGTTTTGACCTGTATTTATCAAGGAGGACTGAATACATGTATATGAGTAGTCTCAACTATATAATGGCACAACAAAAGAATACGTGGTCACAGTATTTTTTCAGTCATGGAATCCAGTGGTTTAGCTAACAACTAATTACCCCCCAGTACTAAAAGAAAAGTCACACTCGATATTCTCTTCTGGGTGGTGTCTGGGAGAAAATTGTCATTCATTTTTTATTCGAATGTTAGTTGTCTCTACGTAATTGTTTCACCAGCATGGCATTGTACAAAGCAAATCAATATTCCATTCAGAACCCCAATACGTAAGGCAATTGACAAGGCTGTGTCTCATCCACAAAAGTAAAAATACAACAATGAAGGACGATAATGTGTGTCACTTATGTAAACACTAGCTTCCACATTTTAGCACACCCAGTTTCGCATAGCCTACACTCTCAACTGAAACCGAATTAATACGTCAGTCTGAAGATATCAAAGCTAGATTCTGGACTTCTTGATTTAGGTATTCAAATAAAAGGAGAGAGAGAGAGAGAAAGAGAGAGAGAGAGAGAGAGATCAACTCTCACAGCTATGATAACATATTAATAGGTTACAATTACGACAGAACAGATTATATAGAAGTACATGTATTGTCAAACTTTTGTGAATTTGTCTTTAATTCTCTCAAAATCGGTGGACACATGTTAGGACTACGCATGTAACACAAGAAGAACCAAGGGCATATCAATAAAGAAACCTATGCTTATACTTTCAAGAAAATAACTTGCATATTTCTACCAAACTGGAGCGATTGTGTGTTAAGCCTGAATATACAGCACACAATAGTTGTGTGGCGAAGATCATATTTCAAAAGGACCTGCGTATAAGTACACATTAACAAGAATAACACAAGAGACCAGATTAATCAAGGCTCTTGATACATATTTTTGCTGTCACATTTACAGATCACCTCAAAGCACCTCAAGCATGCACGTCTTGGCGTCGGATGTTCATATATATACCTGTTTCAATTTCCCCATACATAAACGATCTTTCTAAACTAGAAGAGGCAACTAACAGCTAGCGAAAAAAAATTGTTCCAAGTTTGGTGGCAATCGCAGATTGGAAAACAATAAAATATGTCGAAATCGTGAGTTTTATGTCTCGTTTAGTAAAATAAGCATGAAAAATACCGACTAAGTGTCCAATTTTCATACTTGGCTACATATACTTTACCATTCACCTGTAACCTATCCTAGAATACAAGAGAACAGTAAGTGCACTCCCCTCCTGGTACAGTGAGCACCAGAAGGGAGCAAAGAGGCGGAACAATATAAAAAACACAATGTAAATTACCTAGATCTAACGATGAACGATTGACTACAGTCAGATATATCTATATTGGAGCTCAGAGTAAAAACGTACACTACGTTTGGATGCATGCAGACAGCAATGGAGGTCACGGCGTGCCCCACATAAGGCACCATTGATAAGAGGTCACATGGAGACAGGAGATAATCAATCAATGAATAGTGTCAACACGCGTAGTCACACGCAGGTACCCAACCAATGTGTCTTTAATGACACCTATCTAACCAGGATACTGAAAAGGTCTAGCAGAAGGTATCTGCAGGTAATGATAACTAACATTGGTATTGTGCTATTGTTATACAATATGTACCTATCGCTAGAAACTCTGACGCCAAAAGATGCAGATGGCTGAGGGCAAAACAACTGCACGAGACATAAAAAGAGTATTGCTTAAAATGCCCGTATATAGTAGAACCCCGACTAACGGATACCCCTCGTAAGCGGACACCCCGCGTTAACGGACACCTTGGCTGGGAACGGTTTCCTCTATTAGGTGTTTATTTTTACCATGTGTAAGCGGTCACCCCGCGTGCGGACGCTTTGGCCCGGAACGAAGGGTGTACGCTTACGCGGGGTTCTACTGTTAATACCTTTGGTGCATAATGTGTATTTCTATACGTACAGTAGTATGAATGGGGCAATAATTGATTTGAAAGAGAAGAATGTCCTCTGTCGTCCTGGATTTTTGTTGAAATAGAGATTTCTCGTAGCATCGCGTCGCATCTGAATCTCCTCCGCTACGGTTGCAAAGACATTAACATACCAGCAACGTCCATCAAACTTCAAGACACTTATATTTCCCACGTATAGTATTTTAGAGGAAGGCAGACAATAAAGAAGAAACCAACAAGTTTTGGTTTGGTCAAAGTCGTCGTTCTCCACGAGTTTGATGCAGGGTGATAAGAACGAGGCGACAGCCAAGTGAATATCATGTAGCATTCAAACGAGTTGCAGAATGACTACTTTGACCAAAACGAGTTGCTTTCTGTATTTATCTTACCCCTATACACATTAACAGAATGTATGACACACAGGATATAGACCATAGAGAACGGACCGCAATACTCGTAGGGGCATGGAGAACGAGTTCCCAATGCTAAGCCTATGGACATTTATTCCAGGGGTGAGATAATTCATAATTTCCATCGGAAGCTAATACTGATGCGTAAGCCTTGTGGTCAGAATCTGAACCAACACTTCCTGCGACGCCTAGATGTAGTGATTGATGCTTTATACAGCACATAGAAACATTGGCTGGTGGCCCGCTTCGACTGCGTTTAGAGTCAGGTCGTATTCGTTTGCTGAATTGCTGACAGGGGTTGATCGCTGGTGACTGACAGACTGGGCAACAACCTCAATTTTCAAAAACCAACGGACACCGCGCTGATGGTAGCGTGTGGTTCTCATGGAAATTCCCCTTCAATTAGGTATCAAATAGATAAAATGCATTCATAAGAGGTAAACATAACTAATGATATCAGATAATGACAAAGATTTAATTGGTGGCCTTGACGGCCACTTGGGGGATAACAGGAGCCGAACACACTTGACAAATAGTTTTGACAGTGCATGGAGTCCGGGAATCAATTATCAGTAAATGTAACATATTAAACAGTAACGAAATGCCTTGGTTCATCAAATTTCAATAAGATTCTCAAGATGTCTCATGCTCATACCAAATTGGCAATTCATCGATCGAGGCAGACACATCTGGTCACATTGTCCCCCAAAAGACCCTTCAGAGACACCAAACAACGGGCACGTCCACCATCTTGCTAGTGACAACAACCTGTTGCCAGAATGTAAAATTGTGAAAAACTGTGCTCATGGACTTCTTAATGTAAGATCTGTACATGTAACTGAAGCCATCAGATATTTCTTTGATCTGAAACTGCAAGAGCTATCTGATATTGTCAAGTGAAATATTTGAGAGGCACTTGACACAAATTAATGTCTGAATCGGTCCATAGGCTTAGCATTACATTGTTGCTTCAGCAAGATGGCGGCGCCCATGTTGGTGACTTAAAATTCACATATGCGAGCTGGTCAGAATCTCTCCAACCCCATCGGGCTGTCCCTGCGGTCTATCTATGCTAAGCCCTCTAGACTCTAGTGGATGACCAGGAAGCCAGCGTAATAGAAACAATGAATGGATCTTTCGGATTGCCTTTATCTTGGATCTTGGATCTTGGTGGGTGGTAGATGCTAGTAGATTTGAGAAAGTGGATGGGCTACAAGTTAAGGTAGGCAAAACAAGCGGGATGTGTAATGTAACCGGAGTGGGCTAGACAAGGCGGATGGAATATAGGCAGGGTGGGTAAGGTGGGTGAAGAAGGCAGGATGGGTAAGATGGATATAAGAGGTGAGACGATATTGATAAAAAGGGCAGAAAAGGTAGGATGGGTAAGGGCATCGAGAATAAATGAGCAAAAAGTAGACTAGGCGAAGTAAGCATGATGGGCTAGGGATACATGTCAAAATGCAATATAGATTAAATGGTCCGAGTGTGTATCATCCGTGGTGGATGGAGCGGGTGGAATGAGCCACGGTGGGCGGGCAGAACGGGGGCGGAGAGGGCGGGCGGAGCGCGTTGTCTATGTGGGCGTGCAGAGTCAACGGGCGGGTGCGGCGGTCGGCGGGCGGGCTCGGGGATGAAATAGACGGGGATGCCTGTCAGTATTGACAGTTAGCCGCGCGTTGGCTGGTGATCAGCAGCGCCTTATTGGGTGCCCGCGGGGCTGTCAGGGGCAACCTGTCCACCTCCGACCGTCATGGCCGCCGTAACGATCGCCACGACACCTGCCGGCAGCCTAATGGCCAATACAGAACACCACCCTGTCGCCCAGCGTCGGCCGAAGCCCACGGGCTCAAGGGGAACTATCAGCTTGACCAGTATTATTTTTGTAATTTAGATCGCGAAGATTTACACACCAGACCACAATTCTATTACGAAAAAAACACGTATCTTTTCATCCTTATAAGTCGCACACAAGAATCACATGTGTATTCTAATAAATCGAATATTAGGAATTTTAATTATCATAGAAAAGGATAAAAGCAAATCAATTAATCCCAGTGAGGAATGTAGCCTTGTGAGCCCCGCGAGGAGACTGGTGTATCTCGGAGGCAATAAGACGACTGTCGGGCGAGTTGGTGATTGCCATGCCAACGCCGGGAGAGATGACACCCCCTGTCAGCAGCAGGACACGTTTGACATGGCCACCTCTTAGGTGATGACCTCCGCCCCGGACGGACCTCCAGTCTCTCCTCCAGCACGGTGCGTAGCCCCGGGCTTGACCTTTGGATGACAGCCGAGATGCGAGGGTATTTCTAGGAGTGGCATTGATTTTCTCACGTCTTCAGTCCAGACAAATCCGAAGGCTCACAGCTTTACGTTTTCCCCAATGATTTGTCGATATCTTTACAGCCGTTTGTTCAACAATGGTGACTTTGCATGAATTCTAATATGCACAGAACGGGGTGTGGTAATGTTACATTGTACCTGCTCAGGAAATGATAACAGCACACTAGGCCGTTAACCCCTGCCACCCCAAAGCGTTCTTCAATCCCACAGATACCTTATTCCAGCTATGTAACACTGGTGTAATGATGTATGGAATAAAGACATCATATATATACTGTAGACATAGATACCGAAATAAAGCAATAAAATAAGACCCCGTTTATCACCTAATTGTAAAATGGATATCATGATACCATGATCCCTATATACTCACCTCCGATAATGCATGGCCTGAATCGGTCATATTAATTTCCATATTGCCAATATCATTGGTTATCCAAATTATGTTGACTAAGCTAATTAATATTCACATTAGCATAAGGAGAAGAGGAAATGGGGCCACGTTGTGACATTTGAGTTAATTGATGACCATCACAAGAACTGGATGTGAATAAAAAATACCTAAAAGATATCATCATTCCCGATAAATGCCATATCATCATTTGCAGAAAGGTGTCTGGTGAGTGGCATATTGGATAAAGGATAGCGTATAATTCGAAATTTGTCATCCTTTTCTGTTTTAACTTCTCTCAAATTTACCTTCTCTGGTTCAAGTATAGATATACTGTGTATATATATACGAGTGACTAGAAACCCTGTTACTAGAGTGGACCGGTGACTGTCCACTTATACAACAAAAGAATCGATTTCCTAGACTTCGCAGAGGGGTTCATGCCAATACCACCTCTTCACCCTTTCTTCATCTCACAAGGAACCTATTATGTAGTTACTGGGGAAACCTTTTCCTCATCAGTATACACAGGTAATTGCTACTGGATTCACAGGTGATAAATTTGTGTGCCACCCCTGTGGGGGTGATATGCATACCTGTCTGACCAAGACAGGTGATGTAGCCGTTAAGGAGATGAGGCGCCCGGCCAAACGTTACGGGCAGGGTGTATAACGAGCTCGCTGTCAAGGCAGGGCTGTCACAGAAGTTACTGTCTCACAATGCCCACCAGATACATGGCCAAACCATTGAGCTGTGAGGTCGTCGTAACTGATGGCACGTCACTGGTCCTCTGTGTTCGTGCAATGATGGACATGGATATGTCAACTGTGCAATTACAAGCATTTCACTATTCGTGTTAGCTGGTATATGAAGCCTTCAAAACCCACATCACTACCCTCCTAACACTCCCATCCGGCCAATCCTTTTCTCTATCATTGCCATTCCCACCTGGTCTCTTAAACGCACGCGTCGCACGCCTAAAACATATTAGAGAAACTGGTCAAATTGCGAAGGGTTTGAGATAACTGACCTCCCACCTGTTGGGGTGTAGCGTGTTCAACGGTATTTTACTGACTTTAATATATGTACCCACCACAGGTGTACCTTGTGGCTTAATTTGCCCCTTCCCCCTCCTTATGCCCCTCAACTCTGACCGCCATTAGGAATCCCTGGTCCTCGTCGCTGGGTATATAGCTTTAATTGAGTGATATGCATAGGGCTGCACTGCTTCGCCCCGGGTACAGTGGTTACCTCCTGCATCGTGGGGTGATTAGGTGTGCAAAGGGGAGCACTCAAATTTACCCCGAGTCCTACTCATTAAATCCACTCTCCGGCACCCTTATTTCGGACTTGATTTCGGCCATATGCCCCGAGGCTGATGATTTAGTGCATTGTCTCACACAGGGTATGGCGTCCATTTATAGAAGGACTAGTTCAAAATGGGCAAGGCCGCATGCCCCACCGATGTAAAGAAGCAAATTCACTTTTGTATGGCTGAACGTTTTATACAATCGTGTCATGTGTGACATATGTATGTGTGTATATATATATATATATATATATATATATATATATATATATATATATATATATATATGTATATATATATATATATATATATATACATGTTATCCTTGTATATATAGGGATATATATGACAATACCTCTATTGAAATAATAGATCTCAAACTTGATTAGCATTTTGTGCATTTGATATCTCAACAGATCACATATTATCCTTCTGTATCTATTTATCGTTCTGTATAAATGCTTTTGTATAAGTGTCTCATGCCTTACAATTGTACGTGGTATTTATATTGTGAATGCACTAACAAGAGTAGTGGCGTGGTGTGTCTAATATAATCAATGATATGTTTATGTTCATAGAATATAACCATTTTATCTCTTTAACAAAGGTGAGGAACATGAGATGATAAAATTACCTACAATATTAATGTCTAGAATGAGAGTGTTACTCAGATTAGAAAACCCGTTATGAATAGCATATTTCTGGTGAGTTTTCACTGCTGTTTATGGCCACACCTGCAAATAACCCACACCTCCAGAGGAAAACACCAACCAGTCACAACCATCGGAGACTTCATGCAGTGTACGCTCCACTACGTCTCCAAAACCAGAGGCAGATTTCAACTCGAAGTGACTTGATGAAATAATCCAATACCTGAGGGGCGAGGACTCGGTGGGGAATTTAACGAAGACCAATCAGTGTGGGGTGCTGGCATCAGCTGGCGGCAAGGAGCGCCAGCCGCTGACTCCACCAATTCGCCCGGATTATTACTCTGATGAAGCATTCTTCAATTTACCCACCAAACCAATCGAAGTCGTGCCGTACAAGAGAGTGACAGTGTCGCGCGTGGCCCCAGCCCCGCAGGTGATTAAATTGAAATCCAATAATTATTGGAGTTGGGGATGGGGGGTGGAGGGAGCCATCTCAGGCTGGCTGGCTGCAGGCGCTAATCAGGGGGCCGACAGACAGGCTGGGATCTACACACAACCCCAGTCCCCACGTAATGCACTCTCGTCTCACGTTCAGTTTTAGTTTAAAAAAGAGAGAGGAAAGTCCTCCCAAATAAAGTCTGTGGTAATTTTCTCTTTGTGTTCCAAGCAACTTTTAAAAGTTGTTGAAGTTTGGGCACTACATTGGCCCAGTGGTCGCAAAAATTGTAAGGAACCATGAGAAAATAGTTTCATTTGGGCTGTGATATGTATTCTGTTGCATATACGTATGCATTTATGTACAGTTTGTGATATATGTGTGTATAATGTATATGAATATGTATGGGGCCTATATTTTGTAACATGTTAAGATATTAGTGTAATATCACATTTTAACTGTCGTAAACTGCATGTATGTCTGTAAGTATGTGCAGATGTGCATCCTACTTGTTTAGAAATGTCTACAACATAATCATGTAAGTGCATGATTTGCTTCAACTAACTGTAGAAGTATTAGAATTAAATGATAGCTCATGTAGACAGAATCCACATTGAGGAGATGTGAGAACGGTATAAATACAGATTATCGGCAAGTCTACCACTCCCAACCACGTTGGTCGGCGATTCCCCAGTGTGGGGGTGCTCCTTAAAGGAAAGGTCGACAAGTTCACAAAAGAAGCCCGGTCGACTTTTCTTGCTTGAAGCCAACTTTGCACCGCGCTGTCGTTCCCCATTCCTAGTTTGGCGTTGCGGGGAGCGGTGGCGCCGCCGAGCGGAATGAGTTACGACAGCTATGTCAGACGGCGAGGTCATCTCCCGCCTATCGGACCTCGTTTTGGATATGATCATCCGGGACCTTCTGCCCTGGAATTTTCGATCCAGGCTCATGCGCACCCTGGGTGCTGATACGGGGGATTTCACGCCGTAATCTGAAGCGAAACGCGGCCGGCAGGGACATGCGCGGTCTACAGGAAGCGGATCCAGATTGCTATGACCCATGGGAAGGTTGGTCGTCGGCCGGCGTCGGCAGGCAGCCCGCGTGTACTCCTAATATCGCCCACCTACTGCCGCCACCTTGCGGCTGCGCCGGTAATTAAACCCGACGTGGACGACACATTGTCCGAAGTGATCTGTTTATGGTGGTGAAGGGGGGATCGGCTGCGCCATTAATCTAGGTGCGCCGACTATGACGGCGGGCGCTGGCCACGATGGATGGAATGTCCGATGGGTGTGGACAGCACAGGCCTGTCGCCGTGTTCACTACCCCCTGGGATCACCTCCATTGCGGCCGCGGGCGTCGCCCCGCGCGCATGCCCCGTTACGCCACCGCCTGGGATCAGCAGGGGATCAAACGCAATCCGCGGCTTCCGGTAGCGCCCTACCGGTTCCGGTAATTAAAGTGTCATTGTCCGCGCCGTCCGCGTCCCGTGAGCGCACGCGCGAAAAGCGGTGAGATTTCGCGGGAAGGGTTGGCAGGGAGGTGAGGGACGCATATCTTGTTTGGTGGGTCGTCAGTCCGCGCGGGGGCGCTGGTGGGTAAGCGGACGCAGAGCGGGTCTCTATTGGCGCAGGCGCAGTCTCCGTCACGCAGCGTTTCACTGTGGGTGGCCAAAATGGAGGCTCTGACCCAGCATGGGCTAATCCCCCAGGTTTAAACGATCTGGCCCCGTGGGGGCGCCACCAGGATTGGGTCCGTGTCGGAGCCTGGCGGCGGACTTAGTAAAACATGTCCCCGAAGAGCCGCTAATATCGTACACGGAGGCTGTCCAGAACCTACACAAACAGGCCGGAAATGGGACGTCTTGTCGGAGGCAGTGGGATGTCGTCTGCCATGTCAGACTAATCCCGGAGGCAGTGTACTCATTAGTTCTCCGCCGGCGTTCCTCATTAACACCGCAGGAAGAAAACAAAGAAGACACCCCTTCGGCTGCCCCCTAGCGGCATGGACGCTCAGTTCCTGCCGGTCCACTGGGTGCCTATGCAGTCCCCTGAACATTCCCGCTCAATTTCCATGAGAGCAATTTCCGCCCGACAGGTGCGCGCGCACGCACTACCATAGGGTACAAAAACATGATCAAACAAATGACGTAACAGGGACATAACAATGCTATACCAAGTCTGAGCCTTCAGCGTGCTTCCCGTCTCCGGTACAGGAGATATATAGCTGCTCGCAGCCCCTGCTTGTGCTCGTGTCATGTTTGCGAGCTGCTCCTCCAAAGTAGTCATCAAAAACGGGGTGTCTTGAGAAGGAAGGCGTGACAGGCGGGTGGAAGTCCCTGTGGATGGGCGCTGATCGGGCCTTACAGGGTGCGGTGTTACTGGACCTCGAGCACCTGTTGTCTTCACAGCCCTCACAAATTACCGCCGTGAGCTGCTCACTGAGTAGTTCACCAAGCTGCTCGGGAACTGCTCTGATTGTCTTGGGAGAGGCGAGACACTAGTGGGTGGGAGGGTGGGAGCTGTTCGACTGTTAATACAGAAGAAAGTCCTCGTTGCAAGCAACGACCGCCCGGATCCCGTCCCCTATAGGCCTACCACCTGCCGCGGCGCACACATATTTTAGCCGCCTGTCTTGCAAATTAAGGGTACCTTGCACATGTTGCTCTCAGCCGGCTCTCTGAGATAACGTGACACATGGCCAGAGCTTTTTATTCTATTTTATTTTTGGGAAAGGGCGGTGGTTCATGATGTGAGGTTTCTTAGTATTTTCTTTACGTCGGAGGCAATCATGTTATTTACCAGGCAGAATAGCAATTTTTAATTCTATTCAATTCCATGACGACGAATAAACGGGAGTTTCATCGTCGCTGTAAACCAAGGAACAGTGATCCCAGAACATTGCATAGTTGAATATATTCCAAGAGTCTACAGATATTGATTGAAGCCATAGAAAATGGAATCTTTTAGCTCAGGAGGTAATATGGATTCTCCTCCGAATCCATATTAGAAAATTATATTTTTCAGTCTCAGGAGTTCCTTATTTCCCGAATGGAGGGTGATAACTTGTTCTGCATGCATGTAGCTAATGATGGTTTGTGTGTATGGTGTGAGATCCATATGAATTTATTTTTATCTCGACCCTGGTATTTCCCCCCTTAAGCTTAACATTAGGAACTCGTTCTCCATGCCCCTACGAGAATTGCAGTCTGGTCTCCATGGTCTACATCCTGTGTGTTGGCCATTCTTTATTGTGTACTGGGGTGAGAGGAATACAGAAAGCAACTCATTTTGGTCAAAGTCATTGTTCTCAAACTCGTTTGAACGCTACATGATATGGGTTCTTCTTTAATCCACACTGGATGTGTCAACATGCTTCTTTACTCTTTAATACTAGAGACTTCCTGGTACACATGGATGGAAGGTTTAACATGTAAAAATCTTACAATTAGAAGGACTAGAAGGAGGTGTTTTTCAGTGATTCTCATCTCAAGTCGACTTTTTTTTTATAGAACTTTTGCAAAGGAATAAGCCTAATCTAATATTTTCCTGAGAATGAATGGACAATTTTCTTAGTCAGGAATTTAGGACGCTGGCCCAGAAATTTAAAATGTAGACCTACTTTTTCGTATGCTCGCAATGAGTCCTCACTATTTCAATGGACGCTCAAGCCCATTTGCAATTCTCTTAAAGCAAGAACTTGGGAAAGTAGTTAAGGGAGCTAAAACTTGCTTAATTGTTACCCACGTGACTGACGCCTAATTACGGAGGGGTTGGTTCGTAGTCCGTGTGTGGGGGTCAGTCTGCCACCCCCATCCCCTATAGGTGGAGCCACGTAAAACAGCAGTGTGCGCATCACCGGAAGTACTCAATGGCGAGATGTCGGTGTCCAGAACTGCCCCCTGGTCAGCGTCGCCGTGCCTGCGCCTTCTAGCGGCGCATTATCTCGGGGCCGGCCCCGCCTCCCGCCACCTCCAGTCACCTCCAGGGGGAGGAGCCGCCATAATCCATTTACCGCGCATGTCGCCGCAATTTTGGCGCCAATTCTTCATCGTTTTAGCGCTATTAATCGGTTCCAAGCGGCTGCGCCAGGGTGAGATGGTGCGCCAATCGGCCGCGAGGAGGCGCACCGATAGGACAGGCGGGGTGAGGGGCTGGGAGGACAGGTTCGGCGGCAGGGACAGCCCAGGAGGAGGCGCCAGGGCGGGGGGAGTGGCGGCGCAGGGGTGGGGAGGATGGGGGTGGACTATAGTAGAAGAGGAGGAGTGGGATGAGCTGCCCTTACACCCTACGCGGACCACTGCCTGCCTCCCTACATCTATCACTGTAATCACGCATTTCATCAACGGTGTCGTCATGCGCACTAACGGCCGCCGCCCCAGCCCCAGCCGCCATTGTTGAGTCGGCGCACGCGCGCTTCCTCCGGGACCGATGGAGGCGTCGGTGACCGCGGGACGCGCCCCCGACGCGACGCGGGCGGCGCCGGCCCTGCACCGGCCCCGGACAGAGTGCGCGCTTTGCGCCAAGATGGACGGGGCGTCCCACATCATTTTATTTGACAGATATTCGCCGGTCACGTGACAACCCCCCGTGATAGATGTTTACAAGGCGGAGAGGCGACGGCGCGGTGGGAACGAGGCTGTCAGTGACCTTCACCTTGGCTACCAAAAAAAGTTGGCGGATTTGGATCGCTTTGATGTATCCAGCATGATAGATAGTTATTGCCTACTTTTGCAGGGTCAGTCTAACTGCCGACTGGCAAAATCTTAGAGCCACGCCACAGGAAACTGAAAGAACTTGCTAATGCTAATACATTCCCAAATAGTGGCCCTTTATGGATGTTGCCCATCTATATTACTGCAAGTATTACACCCAACTGGTCTTTTTCTTTTTTACAGCAATAGGTAATATCGATCAGCAGACTATTTCTCCACCGAACCAAAATCATGTCCTGCCTGTGCTGATTTGAATTCGTACTGCGATCAAAATCAGGGAAATTAAACTGTCGTCCATTGTTCTCTTGTCGCTCATTTGTGATTCTTGATACCGATCCAAGACTCGATACGAGAGGACAGCCAGCATTGACGCCAAAAAGCCTGGCAAAGGTCTTTTTACATGCGGCCTAAAAATTCTGCCAATTTCGCTTTTTGATGTCTAGCACGTGTTCGATTGATGTCCACCAGAGAGAGAATCGATACTGAGTTGCAGTTGTCCAATGCTGGATGCCTGGTTTGCTGGATCCGGTCGACCCACAGACTGGTTTTTGATGGGTGACCTAATTAGCATACTCTGAAATATCAGTTAAGATATAGTACAAGCCATGAACCCCTGAACCCCTGAATCTAGTATAAAGTAATAATTTCATACATGTGTTTAAATTGTCTGTTTTACCTGATATGTCTGCCACTTTGCAAAGAACAAGTATATAAACCAGATACACATGCATTATATATATATATATATATATATATATATATATATATATATATATATATATATATATATATTTATTACCCACCTAATACGGAGTCTCCATACTAAGACTATGAAGATTACAGATCGCTACTGAGTAGAATACAGACCTCCGGAATCTCCTAGGAGAATACGGATTTTTTAGATGAAAGTAGTCCCATTGAGATGAAAGTAGTCCCTTCTTAACTATGTTGAAAAGTTTTCTAAAGATCATATTTATTGCTGAAATCTAAAAAATAAGTGAGTAATAAATACAACATTACCATGATTTCGATCTGTGTGGCCGTATTCTCCTTGTAGTTGACCCTACGCAATACTACGCGTCAACTACGCGGAGAATACGGCCACTCAGATCTAAATCATGGTAATATTGTGTATATATATATATATATATATACAGTAAAACCCCTCTTCCGGGACACCCCGCTTAAGGGGACACCCCGCTTTAGGGGACAATTTGCTCGGAACGGAAATTTTTCCCTCTATTAAGAGTTTATTTTAACCCCGCTTAAGGGGTCACCCCGCTTAAGGGGACACCCCGCTTTAGGGGACAGTTTTTCGGTACAGAAATGCCTAAAAACCCCGCTTAAGGGGACAGTTTGGAGGGACATCATATTAAAAACACTGAAATCCCAAGTTTATGGTGCTCGTTTGTACGGGACAGACAGGTGTCGCAACCAGAACAATAAACTGAGCATTCCCGGGCGGGCCCGGGCGGCCGGAGTGTGTTTTTTCATTATATAGAACTGCATCGAGAATCGTATAAACAGACACTACTCCACGACTTTGGATGTGCCCGAATCGTCATCGAGGCGAAGCCGAGTGATGATTATGGCACATCCAAACGAGTGGAGTAGTGTCTATTTTACGATTCGAGTGCGGTTCTGGATTTATCTCACCTCTTTCTATGACATTAAATAGTATCAGAATATCAGAATACTTCGAATATACCTAGCAAACCCTTATGAAGTCATCTCAAATTCACTACGCCACGGCCGTGGCATAGTATTGTCACTTTACGGGGGTGATCGTTGAGTATTTTTTTCTTGTGTTATTTCTATGGCGAAGCTTGTACCAGGGGTGAGATAAAGGTAATAACCACATCTCTAGCGGGTCTGGGCGGGCCACAGTGAGTGGATATTAGTATGAGCGACTTTCGCACCCTTGAAGGTAGGGGGTTAGAGGCCCGCTTACAGGTTAGCGGTGGGCGACACAGGGAGGGCGGGGGGCTTTGAAGGTGCGGTATTCAGTGAGCCGTCGCGGCTCACGGCGGCTCACGGTCATAGGGCTGCTGACTTCGGGGGGTGGGGGGGGGGGGGGGGTGACATCGAACCGGGGTGTAAAAAGGAGCAAATTTCAGAAGGAATGCATATTCATCTTCAACCTCTCTTATCTATTTATCTTTAATTGTTTGTACATTTATATTCATTTTTATTCATTTATATTGTATAATTTATATTTATTTGCTTATTTTTTAATAAACGTTTTAACCTAATAACCATCATTTCCTTCATTTATGTAGACCTGTATTCTCTACTTTATAACCACCAGCATCCGGAAAACCCCGCTTAAGGGGACACCCCGCTTAAGGGGACACTTGGCCCGGAACGGAGGGTGTCCCCTTAAGAGGGGTTTTACTGTATATATATATATATATATATATATATATATATATATATATATATATATATATATATATATATATTACATGTATATGTATGTATGTATGTTTGTGTGTGTACGTGTTTACGTGTGTACGTGAGAATATTGTATGTGTATCTTAATAAATGTGACCAATTCTTAAAGTTTTATACTGTGGGGTGTGTGTGTTTGTGAGAGTGGGAGGCCAAATACTACAAGAGTAAGTAGATAACAAGTAAAAGAAAATATATACAAGTAATCAGAGTAAAATGGAGAGGTATAGAATATCAGAGATTTTACTGGTATAAACATTTGGAATAAGATATCAAAGGAGGTGCAGTTCCCAGAATCTAAAATAATCTTCAAGAGAGGAGTGCTCAAGGTGATAAGAAATAGTATAGGGTAGATATAGTTACAAAAAGTTAGACTCATGTCAAAAGGTGTCCATTATGTATAGATGTTTTGCTTTAGTATACATTACATGTATTAATATCTGAGTATGTAGGGTCATAAACCCATGGTATTTGCAATGTTAAACACATATATATTACTAGTATCGAGAGATCATCATTGATTCGATCATCAAAGTTGATTTATGTTCACATGCAATGATGTATTGCAAGGTAGAACAATATGAAATTATTGATTGCAATAAAGACAGAAATACGCGAAAAGCAAGCAGTTTTTGCACAGACATTCGCAAATGTCCATAACGTATAGGGATGTAGGCTACGTTGTAACCTTGAGATTTTCTAGTTACTGTAAATTACTTCCTTGGCACGTGTATTTCATCTTATCGTCACATGTAATCTTGATGTCTCGTGATAATGAAATTCCAATGGTAATACACAATAACAATAACAGTAATGAAATGCAATGAAAATAAGGTCTGCAAACAGTACACAATAACCATAGATCATCCTACTGATAGCTCGTGTTTTTTTCTGTCTGAGTGCGTCATTCATAAAATGACCGGGAAGCCCATCTCAGCGTCGTTCCAAGAATGTCCGAGAGAGGCACCGGAAGTCGGACGTGCCTCTACATCCGGGTGACCCCAGGGGCAGGGGGCTGTGACAGAGACGCAGTCTGATCGATGCCAGTGTTTATCCGAGCAAACATGCCCCCCGTCGATTGATCCCACCTAATCGGATCGCCGCTCGGCCCTCTGCCCCGAGACTGTCGCCATGCGTACTTGGCGGATTGGTCACGTGGTTAATGGACACACTCGCCCCTCCCAAATGTCGTCTGCTGCCTGCGCCAGTTAGCCACCAACCCGTAAATCTCAAAATGGCGCGACCGGACGCTGTGTTTATGTCCTTTATGCGCGTCCCGCGACGCGAAGTCCGGTTTTATGGCGTTTAGAGACACGGCCATCGAGCGCGGGGCATTCTGGGGTCCGGGTGAGGGTCGTAATGCCCGGATGTCGACATCGTTGGTGAAACCTAGCGACGACCACGGCAACACACGGCTGTCTGAAATAGTGATGCCTGGGTCAGACACATCCTCGTCGTACTGCAGCGCCGGGTGGTTACGAGTATGGGTGCAGCAGATACCGATGACAAATTCCGCGTGTCATCATTTAAGTCCATTCTGCGAGGGGAAATAATGCCAAGAGCCGATAGTCAGGGTCTTAAAGACAATTCAACTTGGAAATTAAAACCCATGTCAATATCCTGCAAACTGAATATAATGATCTCCAAGTGATAAAGAACACATATCTAACTTAAAATTGGGGATCACCGTTCTAGTTTTTGATCTGAAGATTGATAAAATAATGATATTACAAAGAATATAGAGAGATTTGTTGTTTTTTACATAGTAAAACCCGTGCCATTTTCATCAAACTTCCACCGGAAGTAGTAAATGTATAAAAGTACACATCCATGCTTTAAAAACCAACCTTATTTTTGGAAAAATTGGGAAAAATCTTATTTTTCAATACATTTCCGATATAAGTTAACCAAATAAGAATACGCTTATTTTACCTACTGCGTTTGGTCAAACTAGACACAATTTTGCTGAAATCTACTAGATATGTATGTCCTTTTGGTTATCTCCAACTCTAGAATACAAATGATATCAGTATGATATTAACGATTCCATATTTCATAATGATATTATTTACACATATATGTTTATAATGATCGCAACCTTACACATCGAACTAAAGAACAGAATGAGTAGGCCTATAGTAATAATACTATTGTTGTGGTAGAATTCAACTACCTGCTGATAGTTAACAATGGCAATATGTTATTCTTATGTTGCAAAATATAGTGAAGTACAGTACCTTTGATTATTTCTTGTTCTATACATTTGTGTTTTGTCTTTCTATATAAGTAAATATATCTTGTCATAGTTATCCCCAACTCATTAGATAACATGCCATATCAGGAATGACAGTTGAATACCTTTCAATAAATTGTTATGAATAGTGGAATCATGTTCAGACAAGAAAATGCCACATTGATAATAAAGCCAGCTTCCCCAGGTCAGAACTCAAGATTTGAAGAACCTGATCTGTTTGACCACGTTGAGGCACATTCCTTCCTAAATTCAAATGGTCAACGCTGGATAAAATATCTGGTCTGCAACCGTTATATGGGCCTGGTCACGAGGGGAGGTCGAGGCTGGGCAAGAAGGTCACAACGGGGCAGAGTTATCACCATAGGACGTCTCAGTCATACCAGATTGCCGGGGAATATTATGACGGGTTAAATTCACTGATTACTTATAAAACAGTGCATGGCGTTCCTGCATTTACCGTGCCAGATAACTCACAGTACATCACCCATCCGGGGTGGGCCGAGGGGTCGGGCGGGGTCAGGGCCCCCACGAGATGGACACCACTCCACACACAGTGCGCCGAGTGACCATTGACTGACCAATGTCCAGCACCAGGGTTGAAGGCCGTGTCATGGTCCTAGGAGGGGGGAGATGGATTGAGTTGTCCACCTTGGTGGGGTGGAAGGTTGGCCTGGGGAGGGTGATGGGTTGTAGGAGGTAGATTGACCACTATGAAGCTTCAACCCAGCTTACACCAGTTTGGGTCATTTTGAGTCGGCGGGGGATGGCCGGGATGGGGTCGGCCTCGGGGCCGGCTCGTTTCCCCTCTGACCCCGCCTGCCTTGCCGGTCGGTCGGGCGTGTCAGCCCCAGCACGACCCCACTGCCCCCGCCCCGGCGCCCGTAACCGCCCGTAACGTCACCCGTCCACTGCCGCCGGTAACACAAGCTACGTCCACAGTAGGACCCGGTCACATCTGGCTTCTCTTCCCAAAAGGATGCCCGGCGATTACTTGCAAATGTTGTGACGTGCGGCAGTCAACAAGAGAGGATTGAATCAGGATGTGATGGAGAGCAGGGTAGTAAACAAGGATGGCATGGTATAGGATATGGGTAGAGTTGTGATGGCTTCAAACAAGACCACGATGATTCACTAAATATAATTTAAATGTAAGATTCATGTACATATATGCTACAATCAGTAAAATTGTAAATAATATACAAATGTCAGAGGTGAAGATACAAAGAACCTTACATTTATCCTGATCCGTGTCGGCATGCAATTTATTGCACACACAAGGAAATGTATGTCGTACAGGAAGTAACTAAAGTAGGTCAACCTTTATGGTCAGTTATCTATTTTCTATGTGATGCCCTTCCGACAGATGGACCCTTATTCCGAAACCCAGACTATCTCTCGACTACCATGGCTACAAACATGCAGTTAGATATATCTGGACCTACATGTAATGGAACATTACTTTATATAAATAGGTGTACAAGAAACACCTTTCAGAAGACATAGCTATCTATAGCAAATCTCCTCCTCCACACTGAAGAATCGCAGTCTGACCTAACCCCCTGTGGCTATTTATGTGTATGCAACATATACATAGATGGGAACATTTTTGGACAATTTCCTCTGACCAGCATGTACCCTACCGGGCATATACCAGCATTGTGGGTATCATTACTGGTGTTGGTCACGCCATGCCACGCCAACAAGCATGTAAGCCAGAAGAGGCTTGACCACTGCGTGAACCGGACGCTCAAACCCGAGGTGTGGACGGTCAAGATTGCTTCTTCCAGATAGATGCACGGGTGAAATTCAGCGTGCGTCAGGGCAGCGTGCTGGTCCTCGCTCTACCAAGGTAATTCTTACGGTCGCCTGCGTCGCTCTATGCATCTGTCATAGGTGGTTTGACTTAATACCCTGGGTCGGCAACTGGTCAGTGACTCTCTATGGGTTAACACACGTGCGACATCTTTGGTCAATCATATTGATAGTGGTTCTGATGATGGCCACATAAAAGAGTGTTTATAGTGAGAAGGCAGTATTACAATAGGACAGTCCTGCATGACACATGTCAGTAAAACGATGAATTTATCAAGGGAATCTGAATAGTCTGCGCTCTATGTAAGTCTAATACATAGTTATCAAATCAAACTAATAATGGGATTTCCTGTATTGTGCTGGTCAATGGCCTGCAAGTTGGACTACTTTGAATCGGAGAACATTATGAACTCTTCATGTTTTGATACCTTCATCCAAGTCAGTGAGTACAATATTGCTTTAGCCTCAGCTCTGAACGTACTGTTTCTGCAATGAAGGGCTATTTTCGGGTTCCCATAGGGTGTGTGAAAGGAACAACCAGTATGCATTCCATCCCTTGATCATCTGTGTAGATAGGCACATTATCTTTGAATTTTCTTTGCAAGGTGTTTTAGTGGTCTAGAAATACCCTGTCACAGGTGCCAACGTGTATTTTGTGCAAGGTCCAATAGGATCAGGGGCGATTCAACATCCCATGGAGGGGTGTCAAGTGGTTTCTCCACCTGTTTTCTGCACAATTGTATGCTAGCTTCGTTGAGGAGAGCCCTCATTCTTAATGGGGAGGATTTTATCACACTGGATTTCCCTTAAATAGTAAGGGGTCTGATGAATTTCTTGGATTTAATCTTAGCTTTAATGCAAATTGTAATCTAATCTCTCATGGCAATTGAAGCGATTCCCATCTCTACAAGTAGGCTTGAAAAAGGTGTGGTTCTGAATGCACCAATGCACCATAAAGTCATAAGGCCTTGTTCTGAATTGGTTTCAATCAGTGAAGGTAAGACTTTGTCGCTGAGGCATATAAATGGATTCGTAATCCAGTCACGACTCGGTGAATGTTGTGTACAGTCTTAGAAGGATCTCAGGATTATATCCTAAATTGGTATTACTCAATACCCTTAGAAGGTGCATAGCCTTTTTGCATTTTCGTCTGAGACAATCAACATGTGTTTTGAACAAATATGTGTGTTACCTAGAGTGAATTGAGGAAAGCAAGGTCAAAGTGAGTATCCTGACACAGGCCTGTGCTATAATCTAGGTAGAATCTGGGTAGAATGATATATCTATACCGTTCAAAAGTTGGTTCTGCGTCTGTGTGCATAAGAGTACCTGCTGTTAGAGCCAAGAACAAGAGGCAGTCTTTGCAGTCTATATCATCCACTTTAAAAAAAATCTATTCCACTCATTTTTTCCAATTTCTTCAGCAATATGTTGAGGGTCTTTCAGAAAGCTAATTATATTTTTCTCATGAGTAGTCTCAAAAATATGTTCATGTTGTTATTGATATTCAAGGGGTTTTTTTCTACTTCCTTGAACATGTTGACAATTCAGTAGGATATGGTGCACAGTTATAGGTATACATGCTGCATGTTTGACACAAAGGCATTTGTCTCCCACCAGCAGGTATTCGTGTATGTGTCTTTAGTGACCTATTCTTAGATGGGCCAATTTCAATTACTAGCTACGATGTAGACCCCCATAGTTTCTCTTCCCATTGACAGTTGTATGAATGCTGTAGAGTGTGGTAGTTTACTACCTTGATGCAACAAGACAATGAACTGATAATTGGTTCATTGTGAATGTTCTTATTGGGTCAACTTCACTTGTTGAGTCCGACTTTATTCCTGGCGAGGGTGTAAGAATGTATAATAACCTACGGAGGTCATGAATTCCTGTAGGCATTATTAAGAAAATTCACAACATTTCAATGAATACAGAAATAACAAAACAGCTTTGATAAGACACGGACAGAAGACATTATTTTGTTCTGAGACTTTTCAGCATAATAGTATGTATAGGGAAATACCATACGACAAGGTTTATTGCAAACAATTCCAGGAACTATCTGAATAAATCCATTATTGTTCCTGGAGCTAGGCTGCTCTCAAACGACCTATTCCCTGCGATGACATCATCTTTGCCTGTTGCGCACAATTTTGAAGGAGACCGGAGTTGGATCTGATACTTTTTACCATAGTCACATCCGAGTGAGACCGAATGTAAGAGATGAGCAATTGTATAGGTGGATATACCATATACATATGTACAATTGCACCAGCATTCAAACTTCTTACTTAGACGAGAAACTGTTGTCGAGAACATTATTGCCTAGACTTGCCTCAGTCGCTGAGTTGTATTCATACCCCCACCAACCCCTCAACCAAAATTCCTACTACGCCCCTACTCGAAGGCAAACTTGATTCTTGGACCTACATCATATTGAAAAGTATATAGGCCTACACGTACATATGTATGCGTTTTCTTGATATATGTCTTATCTAAATAAATATTCACAAATAAAGACCTGGGCAAGTCCAATCCGTGCCCTCAAGGAAGATGACAGTTAAATAACACCTCACAATTTCACTATTTAATTAATAACGCTCCTAGTTAGTAGAATTTTGTGCAAATAATGTCACGTCACATATTTCATGTTGATCAACACAACTGTCCGCCCATAGACAATGCCTTGGCTTTTATCACCACGGCCTGAGTCCATTGCTTCGAGAGGCTGTCAGCGGGGACAGAGGCCGGGCTGGCACTGACCACTGGCCGGCCGGAGGCGGCGGGGCCCGCGGGCGGACATTGACCGCCGCTCGGTCTTCCGCTGACCGGCGGACTTGGTCATCATGGACAGGATGCTGCGGTCGGAGCTTCTTGACCGCCGTCCAAACGGGAAGCGAACAGATGTAAGTGAGCCCCGCCAAAAACAAAACGGTGAACGGTCAACAGCCTACCGATTTCACGGGGTTTCGGGGGACAAAGGCCCCTAGTGGGCGTGGCTAGAGCGTGATTGACATGATCCACTGATCCCTGGTCGAGCCCTCTGACACACAGGTCGCCACCCGGTCCCCGGCGCTGTCCCCTCCCCGCGGGCCGGCCGGCCAGCTGGTCAGTTACCAACAATGCCGTAAAATGTCGCAAATAAGTTGTAGTGCACTGGGAGTGACCATTGGCCATGACAAGGGGTTGGGCGTCATTGTAACCCCCATGTGACGTCTGCAGGTCCTCCTCCCCTCCGCATGACCCCCGCCGCACCCGGGAAGCGCTGAGGGCCCCCGGGGGGGAAGGACACATGTCCAGGCGGCCTCGCTGAGTGGTCAGTCGGTACAGCCTCCAGCCCATGCAGTGGTCAGTGGGAATCACTGCTGCTCGTCCAAACATCACGCCATATGCTTGTCCGTGTCAATAAGCCTACAGAGGTTGTGTGGGTAGGCAGAGTTGGGGCCTGTTGCATATGCCTGTTGCGATTTGGTGTTTGACGTCAAATATTGCCACCGTCTGTGGAGGTATTGTCAGTGGCGGATCTGCGCTTTGGATACTGACCACAGCAAACTGTGGTCTCTTGCCCCCTGGCCTTGAGCTCATATTCCCCTAATCCCTAGTCCTATATGTTGAAGGGATACTGGACACCGCCTGCGAGTGGTTTGGGGTTTTACTGACCACATCGGTACCGGTCATCTAGAAGAGCTCCCACGTTGTCGTGTCATAAAGAGAGAATGATTTCTGAATTGAAGTGGCATAATCTGAAAGGCAAATGCAGATGGTCTTAAGTGGAGAAAGATGGGTTATAGAGTACCGCTGCATTAAAGAGATACATGTACGTCTTGATATTACTGAATACATTTTATAATTTGGATACAAGTTTATGCCCTAGGTACTAGCCGGTATTATACGAATGAATTCACACTATAAAAGTTCGAGGCATTCGGTCACAGAACTATAGAAATATAGTGTGTATGTAACATATCATATCTTTATACGGTGGGTAATTGATTCAGAATTATTACCCCCTATATAGCTGTTGTTTTAGATGAATGACCGTGGTTTGACATTGGTCCACTGAAAAAAACTGCATCTTAGGTTTTTCTACAATTCTTATCAAATACATTTCCACTATTCGTGTCCATTCAAAGTTTTCAGAACCAAAAGCAATTGCTTTACTCTTATTGAAAGAAAAAGAAGAAAACGTATTCCTTTTTTAGTTCATTTGTAACAATGCGTACTTTAAATACACATCCCCCTGCCATGCATGCCTTCTTCTTCTTGTGTTCCTTCTTCTGCTACTTCTTTTAGATAACCTTTGCCTTTGTTCTTATTTCTCTTTGCATTGTGTCATCAAGTTGCCTCGCCTTTCGCACCTGTTGTATTGCCACCTTTTTTCGAGTGGCAATAATAAGAAACGAATTCATTACTGCAATGAATACTATGAAATTGAGCTTTTAATTTTAACCGCGCCCCTTTTTATGGCACGACGGGCTGTTTTATTTGTTTGGTAGAGCGGGGAGGGAGGCGCGGAAAGGAAAAAGGAGCAGTTGGGAATCAATTTGCGATTTGATTCGGGGGCCGCGCATCGCCAAGCTTGTCAGTGTCGCGTTGGCCAGTCGGGCGAGCTTCGCCAATTGCTAGTAGTGGTTACGCTTCAAATTGGTAACAAAGAAGGTCCGAGAGGCCGTGGCCACCCTGCTCCGATGCCCTGGACACAGGCATGGTTTTGGAGTTGCCATGGCGTGGGTGTAGGGGTCGGGGGAGACGAACTGACCGCGAGACCGGACGCGGGGGCCGGGCGGCCGGCTGACCGAGCCCCGGGCGGCCGGCGCTGACCCCGCCGCCTGACCCGTCCAACTGTCCGGCCGACCCCGCCCAGGTGTCCACGGCCGAGAGGGCACCGGGCTCACGGGCCCACAAAGCCCCCTCATGTTTACCCCGGGCCACCTTCAACCTGGCCACTCCACCTAATAGAATTTCAGGTCCCCTTTTAACCCGCGCTGTTTTCTTTTTTAATTAAAGTCGGCAGAGGCAAAAAAGCACCTTGCCGATTTGATGGACACAGTTATAAGCAGACGGCGAACCCTGGGCCCTAGCGGCCATAGAGGCGGGCAAGACGTGTCACAAGGGTGAATTCCTGGCGCCATAATCACCACCGGTCCTGACGACACTGGCCGTAAAATGGAAACCCATAATTGTACATAAAACAAGATGGGCAGCCCCGCACTTCCCTCCCCCGCCACCTCCACACACCAACACATCATGGACACACAACCCCATGTGAACAATGCACCCTTCATGCTGTGCCCGTCTATCGGTCACAACTCCGTTTATACCGCCCATATTTACGGCCGAAAGCTCGGACGGGTGGCTTCGATAATCAGTTTCTCCTCTAGAATAGTTCCAATTTTACTTTCATTAACTTTTTTCAGGCGCGGTCCGAGGAGTCCTGTTTCAATTTGCCGCTCGCGGCCGCCGCCCGTTCTCCGGTCTGATTTTTTCCAAAGCAACAATCAGTGACGTCACTTCCTCCCGCTGCAAACGCGGCAGGAACGCGGGCACTCTCGCGAGACCTCGAACGTGATCAATGGGCTTCCGGTCAGGCCGGCACCATCAATACTTAGACATAGGATTCGCTTTTTCGATGACCACGGAGGAAAACAATTAGCACGTTAAAAACTATAAGATTAATGATTCCCTAAGTGTCACTCCTGATTAACACATGTGATTCATTTGCAGCTCCCCCTGGAGTCTTCGACGGCGGTGTCGCAGCCGGAAGTGACCTTGCGGTTTTTGCGCATGCCCACCCGTGATGCATCGGCGCAGGTAATTTGCGTCGGACTGAAGTGATTCCGGCAACAACAGTGTCCACTCGGCGCTGGCCTAATGAAGTTTGATTTTTTTTTGCACCCTTAGAATGAAAACTGGTTTGGGTTCACCAAGAATTATGGTTACCCATTACAATTCTTCACTGGTGTCAACTTTGGAGTTTCTAAGTACAAATGTAAAGTATACAACAGTTGACTTTCCTAAATACATGGTATAGCTTTTGTTGTGAAACGCCTGGTGATTTGTTTAAAATTTGTTAATTCCACTCAAAACCTGCACAATGTAGATCCAATATACCAATTAATTTTTCCGTTTGATCTAAACCAATCGACTACTTCCTCGATTTTCACCAGCACTTACAACCCTACACAATATTCACATAAAGTCGATGTTCATATTGATTAGATTATGATTATGAGAAATAGAATCAATGACTCTTGATGGAAATTAAAGCATGTGTGCGCACAGTTCAGTCCAACTAGCTCATGACCCCCACCGCCCTTTAACCTCCAACTCCTACCCTTCGACAGCCACCCTCCGAAGCCAACCCTCCACCCTCAAACGCCCACCTCAAAGCATTTACAGGCTCACAGAGTACCCCTCTCCCCTCCACCTGCTGTAACCCACAATAACAGTGTTACCCTGGTCCGCGTAATCCGCCTTGGCCCGGGTTCAACTCAGTCCGACTCATTAGCTCGCGTTGCCCGCTGCAGGCCCACTGTCCGCATACTACTCACACACCGTGATTTCCCGGCCGCCCGCCCCCTTTGTCGGCCCCGCACAATGGCCGCGGCGGGCACAGGTGTGGTAACGTCCAGGGGGCGATGTTTAATGCCGGCTGAGACGACAGCCCTAGCGTGCTGGAGTCGGTAGATGTCCACAGTACTATACCCCGGTGCCTGCATGAGTTCGCGCCGCCTGACGGTAGACCTTCGCCGCTGTATACAACTTTGGGGGCACATACAATGTGAGGACAGCCCGGTAGAGGGGGTGACATGTACACACTGGGCTCTCAGTCAGCTGAGTGACCATGCGTTCAGGGCATGGCGTGCCAGGAGTAGAGACTCGCCAAAAATGTTAATTTGGGGCAGGTGAAGGAGTTGTTACTGTAACGACCGTAAGACCAGGTCAAATGGCAAATGTTTCCGACAGGAAACATGCAGGCATGCGCGCATGCCTATGAACATGTATGCCCGTTTGCCAATTATCTCTTATAGTCCTACTAAGTGTGTGTGTGGGGGGTGGGGGAGTCGCCATCTATCCCTGGTATATCATGTTCCTAACTGCCGGGATGTAGAACACATACTGCATGAAGATGTCCAATTTGCATAAAATAGCCATGCCTTGGCCCCATCATCTCACCTACTTTCTCAAGGTCGCCCCATAATTATACGTTATGCTGCTTTTGTTATCATGACTGACAAAATATACCAACCACTATTCATCAACACCCCAATCTTCAATACCCGAGCTGGTTCAAAACCCAGGTGAGCAAAGTTTGGAATACAAACGCCCTTTTTGTGTCCCATTTGCCGGCCGAGCGAGGTCCAAACCACAAACAATTATGGCGTAAGCTCTGAAGAACTGCATAACAGTGGGACATTAGAAGTCAGGCTGGTCCTACTGCACCTGGCCACCCCACTCAACCACCCCTGGCCTCACCCCACCCACCCCCTGGCCTAGAAGGGTGCAAGATGGAAGTGGCAAAAGGAGCGATGGGTTATGGAGTTTTATCTCACCGCAGATATTTTTTCTCCATAGACTTAACATTGGAAACTCGTATCTAACACCCATTAGATATTTAAGAAATATATCCAATGGGGGATGATGTCACAAATGTTAGCCCATTAGTCAATATTAAGGGTGAGATAAATTAAGAAACCCATTCAAGTTTAGGGTCAGAGATCGATCTCATCTCATTTGAATCACATAGCAATTCACGCGGCTTCGCCTTGTGAATTACTACGTGATTCAAACTCGATGGGATACGAGCTCAGACCCTAAAATTTCATGGGTTTCCTCTATAGGAAGTTGCAAGGGTCGGAAGAGAAGGTTGAAAAAGGGAGGAGGTGGTCGCTTGGGTTTATAATGGGTTTCATTGGTTCACTTCGATTTTAAGTCAGATGATATATGAACATAAACATAGCTACTACGCGACATGTAAACCCAATGGTGTTCTTTACGGTATAGCATGGTAGTGGGTTACTCATGGCTTTCGTGCGCAATTGCTGGGTCTATGAGGTCTGAGCATCACGAGTGGTTGTGGCTAAGGAAAATGGCGGTTTGCCCTGCCACCGTGTGGTCAAACCGAGAACCACAGGCCACATGCATAGCAAGCCGTTTTCTGGACCAGTGCGCCACACCATATGATCTCCAAACAAGTTCTACTCCATAACACAACCCGTGGGTTCTGCATACTCAATGGGCTTTATTCACTACGATCAAGATATAACACCTCGCATACAATTCAACGCTATTGATGGCTTCCCTACACATACACTATGGTGGTTTGTAGCCTCCAGCTTTACGTGAAACCACGGAGCTCAAATCCCAAGCCTCAGTCCCCTTGTAACAATATCGCAAACACAGAGGAGGTAAATAAGTGGCTGATGATAAGTTGGGGCTCGGAGTATCTCGTTTCTGGTTAACCAGTGTCTACACTGGGTGCTCTGACAGGTGAGAGGAGGTGACGGGCCGGGTGACCACCCCTCCATGCCCAGCCAGGTGCGCCTCACAGTCGGCCAAGCACAGCCAGGTAAGGCCGGGTAACAGCCTACAAACAGGACAGCGAGCTGGCTGAGGCATACCTCGAACACCTATGTGTAATGCTATATTGTATACACACACACTGATGCCAAATGCTTTAAGGGTCACCTACTCACACCTTCACGGCTGGGTTATTCCCTCGCGGCACATGATGTGATTAATGAAGAAACGATGATGGTAATTCGACGTAACGTCTCTACCCGATATCAAATTTATTCTCGTGATGTGTATATGTATATATGTATTAGGTGGGGAATTCAAATGGTCGATGATGTATAATAAACTCATGAGGGTTTTGGCATGCACACCTGCTGTGAAGTATACATGCAGCATTACGGGTTATATTTTCTACAATAGGCTCCCGTGGGCATCTGCCAGCAGTGGACAAATAGTAAGGACATGGCGCCTTTTAAAATGTATACGTGTTTATGTTAAATACTAAAGCACCGGCAAATCTATTTGTCGCTAAAGCAAGTTATAGCCTATTTGGTAGGTCTGTCATACACTTGTAGATCCATATAGCTCCCAACTATAGACTACTAGACATATCAATATGTACACATGTATATCAAGTCTACAATGACAAAGTCTAGTCTCATCCTTGTCCCTTAAAAACAAATAGGACATCTGGCAAGTGCCATAGACCTGTATACTCACTATAATATCCCTAGAATATCTACCATAACGACCACCACGAGAGCATTAAAACTACATCCCTCTCCCAACCCTCACCTACAGTGTCCACCGTTGCACCTGGACGTTTCAGCATATCATAAAAAATTCCCGGCTTTGTGTGAAGGGTCAGCTTTATACGCAACGACCTATAAGAGCACAATGCGCCCAGACGTCACCGCGATTGCAAAGGGGAGAACACACTCTCACGCAATTAGTACAGCTTGCTGGGCTCGGACGGTGTCGCTGGGAGCGTATGAATATTTCAAATCGCCCAGTGTGGCCGAGCGCATGCAGTGCCTCGTTGGTTGCTGCGGGCTCACTGCATGGCTGGACCAGCGGTCAAAGTGGTGATACTAAAATGCTGCCGCTTTTTTCATGTCCTGAGTGAACTCTGTGATCTGGGAGGTTACGCTTGGGCTTTCAGTGGTGTGTTAATGATAATTTATGGGGGACTTTAGGCGTAGCTGATTAGTGGAGGCTGTTGGGGAATTAGCCACCACACGCAGGACTGCCAATGCATGCTTTTCATAAGGAAATTATTTTTCCTATTTGCACTCATCCCTGCTTCAGTATTATCGACTCAGAGCTGAGTATAACCTTCCTACACTCACGTTCATACAGAAATAAATGTAGGGTATTGAAGCAGAGCTGATTCCATATTATCCAGCACTCTATATCACTAGTATCTAAAACCATATGCTTTATTGGAAATATAGGCTGAAGTATACGATGTCCATTATATTCTTCTCGTGGAAATAAATAAGTGGCATAATTCAACAACAGGGCGACACAACTCTCTTCATCTGTCAATATTGTACAATTACCTCAGCGGGTCTGGCACTTATCAAGAAAGCTGAAGTGATAATTTGCTTTCTTCTCGACAGTTACCGTTAGTGCCCCCTGGACTATACACCTGTCGCATTTCCCAGTTGAGTTCACTGTGGCAAATTAGGGCATCCTGGTTAGAGATGCGTAATATACACCTGCCAAAAGACCACCCCACTGAAGTTGCCCCCTCATGACAACCCTACACCCCCATTAGGCTTCTCTGGTCAGTGGTCCAACCCAGTTGGCATAAATATGTTCATAATACAGTAAACACCCAGATAGGTGAGAATGCCAAGAGTCCGCCATAGGTGGTTAGTTTTGGTAAGGTGAATGGTTTCAGAAGTTTCACAAGGACATGCATGATAAGCGGACACGTATGGGTGATGCATGAGCGGTTATTCCAGAATTTATCAAGTGACTTATTTTAGAGTCTATTGAATTTATGTATTTCCAATGGAATATATGTGAAATACCTTGTCAATTATATTTGCTTATATTTGTTGTCTACTGCATGGAACATGTCAAACCATGGTAGCATTTATACATTCACATTGACATTTAAGCACATGTTCAAAAATACATGATAGTTTACGTTTGACCTTAACCGATGTTTAGCCCTACATCATCAGTGTCCGAGAAGGAAGCTGAAACTTCTTTCAAGTTTTTCTATCTGAGCTAAAATAGTAACTACTGTCCATGCCACTTTTAATATCAGAATTCGAAGCTTAAACATTAAGGGCTATGAAGGACTATAAGGTATACCGTACATACCAGCTTAAAAAAACCTTCACCAGAGAAACATTTTATATGCTTCATCAACTTGGTGTTGATACCACCGATGAGTCTACTGTTCCCTCTAAATTCTAACTCATATATGGTGAGAAAATCACTTCGATGCATTTTCAACCCCTCATACATCCTGTCAGGTAAAACTGTAACTATTTGGGCATAAATTCCTGACATGTCTTTGGCCTGGAGGTTTTCAAACTTTATGTCGCTCACCTCAATCATGGTTTAACTGTCTTTGACATGGCCGGCATTGCGTGAGTACGGACTGGGGAAGTTACTACCCACCACCCCCACCCCCAACCACCTTCCCTTGCCCCGCCAAACATTAGCAGCTCGCCTGCAATGGCAACATTTGCATGTGAGAGGGGGAATCTCTCTGCTCACGTGCGCCAGTGTTTATGATTTCTAATTTGATGTTTAGAGTGCCGTGACAGTCACTGCCACCATGCGGGTGGGGCCAGCCTACCAGCCCTCAAGGTGTAGTCTCATTATGACCACATCGCCACGAAACACGTGACTTAACATGATATTATGACGTCACACGATGTACGGCGATAGCAAATACAAAGTGATTCGAAACATTAAGGACTTGTCAGACAACATCCTTTCTGATGGGAACATGAGAAGTGGACCACGCAGAGAAAGATTACTGACAAAATAACTTCTCTGTCTATAGTTTCAGAATGTAATATTCTCTCATTTCTAAATTGAGCGAGAGCTCATGTAATACCTTATAGGGATTTGTACGTTTACGTGGGAATTTATCATCGACAAATACAAATGAGGATGTACAATATCTATATAGGCTTGAAGATTAAAGTGTTTACTTACTCTGGCAGATCCAATTACAAAAATAAATATTACACACATGTATATAAAAAGAATTGATTATGATATGACGTCCATAAGGGAATTTCTTTTCTCACACATGTAAGTCCTGGAAATTCTTATGACTTATGTAAGTTTGGCATGTGTAACTGGCAACTCAACGGTTAGAACCTAAACATTCCACATTCCACTACCACCCTAGCCAAGTCCACACACATGTGACATGCAGAGGGCGGCCATGTCACCCGTCAAAGCAAAGTTCAAGTGTGCCTTCTCCTTCAAGACCCCAGCACCCTTCCCATCGTGTCCGCTGCCCTTGACCACTGGCTGGCCACCCTGGTGCCGCTCGTGCTCTGAACGTGCCACTGTGGTGACAAACGGCTTAGTTTCTCGGTGTTTACCTCGCCCCACGACCCCGGCGTAACTCTACCCGCGCTCTCGGTGTTTAGGTTTCCCACGACTTCCCCCGGACGAAAGTCGTCTGCTAGCTGACCTTGACCTGACCTGGAATCGCGCCAAAGTCCGGTTTGTATGTGTGTGTATACAGCGTACACCGACGCCGCCTGACCCGGTGCGGTCATTCCTCCACTACCATCTGCCAGACGAAAGGAAAATATCTCCGATCCCTGAACTGGCCCCTAACATGTTTGAAGTCTTCTGGTTTTCACTCTCCCTTGGGTCCTGTCTGAAACCAACCGTTCACGAGTGTCTCCTGCAGCGCGGGCCCTGACATTTCCACTAATAAGGGCGGCAAAGGTCAGGCAGCAGACATTTCGACCCCCAACTGGTACACGTCAAAAGTTACAGACCAAGTTACTGATATGCCGGGTACACACCCCCTCCCCAGCTCAAATCCTGACCCTTTTAACTTGTGACCCATATAGGCCTACTCTGATAGCGTGATGTAAGTCAGCGTCATGATTCAGTAATAAATCAGTCAATTCCCACTGATAAGTGATAACCATTTTATTATGTCCATTTTGTGAGTGCACGAGAGTATAGTATTGTATATTTATTTGTGGTACTACTTCTTTTACGCATGTGTGGAGGGGATACAGAAGGAGATAGACAATGACAAATAAAATAATGAGAGAAATGAATAAAGTAGAGAAGAAAAGAGTAGCATATAAATCAAAAGGAAGAGGATAAAGAGACTGAGATCGTTAGATTTTTGGGTAAAAGGGTAAAATGTCATTGAAAAATGTCTATATATGCAGACGACTGTTAGCAACATGTAATAAATCTCTGAAATTACATCTACTAACAGAGACTGGGATTAATACTAACTTATCTTGAGCTGCTATGTCTATCACTCTTTCCATGATCTAGATTTTCACGAGTCTTTAAGCTTAATCTGGGGTTCATCAGCGAGGGGCTGACCACGTCACCAATACCACATGACTAGCAGGCGGCCTTGACCACATGGTACTTGAAACTTTCTGCCTGACCGGATATCTCCAGAACCACGTGTGTGGTCACGTGGGCTGGAAGCCATCACATTCTGTCAAACTTCAGCGCAAAAGTTTGACCATACCTAGGAGTGATTCCTATACAGGATACCCTTAGATCTATATATTGGCTCTATTGAAGCTTCAAAACATGTTAGGATCTATAGAGGCTATCTGATGTAATTGAGTAGATTTGTGTGTGTGTGGATTAACGTCCCAGGGAACCGTGGACATACAAAGGAACCATCAGAAGTTCATGATTTTATCTGTGTCCCACTGAAGTTTGATAGAGACTTTCTCTCACAATGTTATTTAAATTGATTCAAGGCTATGAGTAACAGAGTATAGGATGTCATTTTCTATGGGACTCACTGGTAACTGATCTGACTTTCTATTCTCAACTAAGATATGATATGCCTACATCATACTGATAAACAGCTAATGTAACCATACTTTGAAAATTTACAGGGGCTTGCATTTATTTAGAGGTATTGTTCAACGTTGGAATGTTCACTTGTAGCCCTTTGGATACTCGATTATACAACGATGGATAGCTCACATGTTATCTAGTGATAGATTCTGATGTATACTGTCTCAGTTCAATAAATAGAGCCAAGCTCGCCTTTAAAAAAAAAAGTTCATGATTTCACGTTTGTAGGCTTACTCTCGTCAATTTCGTTCAGGCATTTCACCAATATTCATAAACAATCAAGGAGATGCGTCTTGTTTAATAACCTTACTCTATATCTTTCTTCAGAGTAGTTTAAAACGACATTTCTATGTTGTTACTGCTTATCAAGTATTTCCGCTTATCTCTTGCACTCTTTGACAGTTCAGCATGATGTGCTGGTCAGATGTAGACACATTACAAGTTTTCGGTCATAATAACACATGGCTCAGCACTTACCTATCCCCATTATCTGCAGACCTTTCGCACAACAGCTGAACAACGATCCAATAAGTAAATCATGTCTGAGAAGTCATATACCTAACTCATATAAGGCTAAGATTCTCTATTACCATTTCACATTTTTTCGATGAATTAACTTAATTTTCATATGTAAACTCATTATAGTTCTAATTCCCAGTCGTGGGTTACGATTTGTAGTTGTACAGTGTCAACTGAATACTAATGGCCCGGTCCCACTGGTGCGATGCGATTGTCGCACATGTTCTATGGTCCCATAAACGTCACCTCGGCGGGGTTTATGATCCCTATTGCGATCGAATCATCACACTCAATCCCATAGAAAATCCACTGATGCGATGGAATCGTCGCATCACTTCTGGCGCCACCTATGTATAATATGCCTAGGTGTATAACTTAACTTCTAATATTTATGAGGTACTCCCATCTAATTATAACCATATCACTTCTCTACCACATTTTTACAAGGTATCAGAATAACACATAGGCTACAGCCACAGCCTCCTGTTTTCACAGCTTTCACACCTCCTGAGACCTGGCATCCAAATGAATGCTGTGAGGTATGGCGGTTATTGACTGTTGTAAGCCCAGGGTATCAGTGGTGAGGCTGGCCTTTGTAACTACATGTACATGGATTCAATGCAGTATATATAGTTTCTATGGAAATAGGAATTACCCTGTACCTGTACCTGTGCGACTGACAGGGATGAATCCGTCGCACCAGTGGGATCGGGCTTTTAAAGCCTCAATAAAGAAGACCAGCTCGTGACTAGTAGGTGGTAATACAAAGCTGATGCACCACTAAAAACCTATAGGCCTACTATTCATACTCTATCGGGCCATATTCGACAAGCCAAATCATTTCCCAGGAGCGACGATACAATGTGGCACCCAACAGAGGCCATTTGAATAATAGGACAGGTATGGTAAACTTTGAAGCGACCTTGAACTTAGGCTTGTACTCTGATGATCAGCAGCGGAGGTGGGAACCAGCTAAAGATCGCGGGGCCCCCTAGAACTCCGGGGAACCAGTGGAGGAAGCAGGGTAGACTGGCCTGAGTCCATGTGTCCTACCCACCTCTCCCTGTCAGCCTACCGCCAGCTTTACCCATCCCCCTCCACTCCCCTCACCCTGAGTGACATCTTTGGGAACCAGCTCGATTCTACAACAATAGGGACTATTTTTTCTCAAAAGCACAAAGGGACTATTTTCCCGTATACAATCGCTTTGAGGCCGTATACCACGGATTTCAAATTCGTATACCATGGTTATGGTGTCTGACAGTTCTTAGATAATAGGTAGTTGTTTATTGAGTCTCCATATATATTCTCAGGCTAATTTGGATATCATGGATAATAAATCTATTGCTATGCATGTATCTAGTCATGTATTTTCATTTATCATAGCTTCATGTATAAGATACTGGTAAACATATAGCACCTTCAAAGATAAGACACTAATTGAATTATCTTGGCTTCATATATAATTCAACGACTGACGTATCGTGGCTTCAATAGTAATGTAAGACACTAATTGATATCGTGGATGATGCTCAAATATAGACCAATGTCAATAATGTTTTTGACATGAATTGAATGAAGAATGCAAATGACTCGGTCTGGATGTAGAGAGGTAGTATGTCATTTAATACCAAATACATAAGTTATCCTCTTTATAGCAAAATTTAAAATGTGACTAGTAATTGTTCACATTAATTTAATTTGTAAATCTGCAATCCTCTCTAAAGGGGGACCTGTGTTATTTTTAGTGAATGAAAAAAGAAGAAATTAAATTTTGCCTTCAGGTATCACTCATCTTCATTTTAGAGACTTACCTTGTCCTGATCTTTTGACTCGCTAATGATTGCCCCAATTGTAAATTTTTCTCAAAATCTGATTTGAATAAAGTTCAATATTTATCGTGTTATATGGATGACCTAAGGCAAGTGCATTATGCATCAATGGATTCTGAGTGCAAGATTAATGAAAATCCAAGCCAGATAAAACGAGTGGAAAAATCTTTAAAGTGCTTCCATCGCTTTTTTTCTTATTTAATTTGAGTCTGGGACGATAGATTTTCTCTCAACGAAATCCATGTCATCAGGGTCGGATAGCCACTCCTAAACCAACCTTTCCTCCGACGCACCCTACACGAAGTCCATGCCCACTCACACAACCACCCAGGCTTCCCACGTCTTGCATGTGAGAGTCGAACCTCGTCACACAATTAAATGGAGCCGCAGAGAAAGTTGCATGTTTCTGGCCGGGTCCCTTCCCCTTTTGGTCCAGAACATCGACTAATTTGCCACTTCGGTTACATCCACGATCAAATGCCAGTGCTAATGGTTTGGTCTGCCTCCTTTTGGGGGATCGAGAGACTCTTCGCTAGAGGCTGTTTTTATTCTTGCCTACACTATTTTCAGAATTTCACCATGGTTTTTTCTCACCCCTTTTCTCAACTGTGGTCCCTGCTTCTATCTGACCTTAATGGCACATCTAATTGGAACAGCAGGCTGAGAGAACTCAACGACACCGAATTTTAACATGAGTCATCCTAGAAAGAGGACGGGTCATTCCACATTTTTAAAACTTTCATGAGTACCCCCATCCCCCTTAATTTACCCCTCTTTTCAACCCCCTCCCCCACCACCTGACCTCGGCTGACTGCGTCCAAGTCACCTGCCCTACACTCTCACAGGAAGGAGTCTATCCTCTTTTCCCAGCCAATCTAATCACGTTCAGGTTTCTTCTTACATGATCAAAGTAAGGGGGGTGATTAGAAAAATACACATTAGTGAGTTACAATTAACACAAATAATTCATATGTGATAAAACAATACTGTGGGAACCTCCAGTTTTAACACAGGCTTGTTTATAAAATGTGTGAAAATGGAAACTTCCCACATCCATGTTCATTATTTCACCATTTTCAGCCCATATTTGGGCGTGACGTTTAGAGTTTGCCTCCCGGTTCTATCCGATAATATTTATTTCTCAAAATAATTCACTGTTAGAAACATTCGGACGAGGATTCTGCATCAAACTTTGTTCTAATCAACACGGACAGAAAGAGATCTCTTTTAATGTTTTCGAGAAAAAAAAGTACGGTTGTAGTTGTTCATTCGCGGAGTACTCGAAGGCAGGGTAGAAGTATATGGAAAATAGGCTTTGACTAAGGCGAGTGAAACACTTCGGGGAAATCCTTGCATAACTTCCTCTGACCAGGGGGAGGAGTTCGCTGCCACTGAGTGTGATTTATTCAAAAGGGAATTAAAGATGACTGTGACCATGAAAATCGATCGACGTCTGAGGGGGTGGGCCTCGTCTCGGCGTGTGCCCTGCGCCCGCCAAGGCCACCCCCAGCCCCCTGTCTCTGACTCACCCGGGTCGGCCGCACTCACTGCCCATTGCGTAATACGCGTAATATTACCCAACTGGCCGTGCGTGCGCATGCGTAGTCCAGGCAAGCGGACGGAAGAACAATAGAAGGCGGCGAACGCATGATCTAGCCAGATGATTAGCAGCTGCCGGGCTGAGCCACACAGGCAGCCACAACAACAAGGCCAGGCAAAGCCCGCAGAGGCAGTTGGAGAAGCAGGCAATGGGAATTGGGTGAGAGAGAAAAAAAAGCAGCTTGAAGTACGGTTGAGAGCGGGTTGGAATGCTATTGCAAAGAATCCTGTGGCTTTGGCCCCGGTTGCCTGCTTGCTGCTAATTTTTCCCACCACAACAGCCATTCTGAACCCTCCCGCCCACTTCCAGTCTCCCTGGCCTCCTATTGGCTCGGTCAGACAGTTCCCTGCATTCCTCTCTCTCTCTCTCTCTCGGCCTACTATGCTCTCCAGGTTTTATGGGAACAGCAATGCTGTCTGTATATGACCAGGTGGCAACTTCCCATGCCGTCATTTCCCAAATGCTGTTGTGACTAACCATGTGCTCAGTACCAGCCCAACCTGCTTAATTTCTCTCCTAAACAATGCATTAGAGCATCTTCTCACAATACACACGTTGTGCCTTTTTAGTGCCAGCCATTCATAGAGTGAAGGCACGCTTTCCCTTTTTTTGGCCTTATATCCTCTATCCTTTCTGTGCTCAGAGCCATACAGATTCCATCATTTCACCTGCTCACATGAATATAAGTATTATTGTGATGCATGTTAATATGTCTTATTGAGAGAATTGTACAGTGACCTCACGTTTAAATCCCCATTTTCTGATGGCTTCATGAAAAATTATTGAAGGTAACATATTTTAGCAAGCTCATTAGAGAACCCTTCTTTTTTGCATTAATGGTGGGTTTTATCATTTGATGGAGCAGAATAGATTCGTAACAGTATTGACACACGGAACACGCATAAAGTATGTTGTTCTATAGGCCATTATTATTATTGTCATTATGAACTACAAATTATTTTTGCGTCGATAGATGACATACGTGTGAAGATTGAAATACTGAGGATGTATCTGAACAACCAAACTGGAATAAATAAAACCTTATCAAACAGAAATATGAATAGATAGATCTTTTTCCATATACAAATGCTGTGTATTCACTTTATGCCTCGATCCCTACAAGCAAGGCAAAACTGTTCATAAACTGGTAAACTCAAAAACTTTTGTTTAATTTTGATTTTGAGTGGTGTTGATGTATATCCAACAATAAGATTGTTTTCTATTCCATTAAGGCTATAGATCTATATATTATATGATCATCTGACATAGAATTAGAAGAGTTTATTAAATCTAGGTATACGCACAATGTTCATCGTCAGTGAGCCCTAGCTAATATCTATGCCAGAAGTACCCTCTTGAAGGGCAAAATACCTCTACTGACATCCTTAAGATTCCAGATAGACATAAAGACGGGGATTTATAGGTACTAGTAGCAGATGGATAGGCGCTAACCTGCTCGTCAGGACTTATAGTGTTCTAAAGGGTGTATTTGCGACACTACGATCAGATTAGAGCCGATATATTTATAGAAGTAAGGTGTTTGGTTATCCATAACAGAAGCCACGTTTGAAGTGATGGCATGCTTTGGTTTATTTCACTTGCTAGATCTGTATTGTGGGAAATCGTAATCGGTAATGACTTTCTCACAAATAATACACACATCAGCTCCAGATAGAATTTCCAATTAGTTTAGAATAACAAAGTAGTAAATTCGTTAGCCATGATTTGTTATTTGTATCTTATATCATTTCCAACGTGGCTTAACAACCCATACTGTATCATATTGTCTTAAAGTTTAGATATATTTTACAATGTAAAGCTTTTATTTTCTATGGTAGGCCAATATGTTATTCTGATCTTGCGTACCTTTTCATTAGATGATGTGGATAACTGGCTGGATATTTATGGTTGGGCGTTGGTGGAAATAGTGATAGGAATACAACAGATCTTAGACATGCAACCGGGAACCTATAACGTGTAGCAGAGGTCGGAGAGGAGGCGCGGGGGGAAAGGGTTAGACAAGAGCGAGAGGGGCTGATGAACGATGCAGAAGGGTTTCTTTACGATGGCGCAATAATAATGGCCTCAGAGGTGCCCGGCGTGTGTATGGCTTGGCCGTTGGGCGCGGCCGGCGACCAGCGGCGACTGGGCTCGCTGATTACCGGCGCACCCTGATCGTAAACACTAAGTGGTTTGGTGTCAACACAGGGCGGTGGCCAAACGCACCCTATGCCAGTATAACCTCGACACGCGAGTGGGAGATCAGCCTAAAAACGGGCCCCTGGACGTGGGGCGCTGCAACCCCTGGACGTGGGGCGGTCAGAGGGACAGGCACTCCATGGCAAGAGAGGGGGGAGTTACAGAGGGTGGGCGGTGAGTGGGTGGGAGGGAGGGTTAGCAAGGACAGGTGAGACAAACCGCGGGAACACTGTGCTCACCACACCTGGATGGGGAACGGGTCACTTGGGGAGTTTACCAGGGGGTTATCATGTCATGCCGACCCAGTTATCTCGTCCCATAGAACCCATCATGAGCACCCCCCCCCCCCCCACACACACACACACACACACACACACACACTCGCCCCAGCCACGTACTCCTCACAACCCACCGATGCTGCATGGCTTTATGTTATATTGCTTTGTACCGCGTAACACTGACTCACTGACTGAGCGAGGCGAACGCCAACATCAATGAACCCTCTCCGTTTACAGTGCATAAAAAGTCGTCACCGAGTTATTACTCTCCAGTCATGCATACGTAATGGCATTCAGGTCTAGACACGTAAAGTGTACTTCCTTATGCCCAACCATGCATTCTATTTAATCAATAGAAAAATATTGTTCTTGTCCATTTGAATTAACCATGCCTCAAACGTAAACTGTAGTTGCATCAGATGTTTCTAGGCCATCAGATATTTTGAAATCGACAGGGACGATGCTTTATTATAATGCAGGAACCTTTTGAAATAGAATCCCTGTATCCCTGTTGGGAATGCGCATTAGTAGAGACACTATCAAAATAGCATGCGTTCAACCGAAAATCATTTATTGGGTTTTGCCATAAAATATTAGCACATGTTTGGGTTTCACGTGCTTTGAATACTCAGGTCTTACTATATATTAAAGTCTTCCCATGCATGCTCGAATGCAGTGAGCAATTCCTTATATCGATGTCGATCAAAGAAGCACCCTTGCTATGTGAGAAAATTAGTTTATTTGTATAGCTTCATTTCTAAACATTGGTGATAATGAGCACTGCAATGGTCTCATCTGATACAAACATAAGAAATATTGCGATGAGCAGTTCGCCTGTAGACTTATTCGATGAGTTGTCGTCCTTCTTAAGGAGCAGTTCAGTGCGAGCCGATTTGAACCACTGGCGGGTCTGATGGGTTTAGTCTCGTGTGTGGCTCGTCCAGTACGCTCTTAATGTTATGTAAGCTTGCCACCCTGCAGCTGCAGTGCCGGCCCAGATCACTAATAAGATCAAAGCCACAGATAGAGCCATTGCTGTCCGTCCGATGCAAGTGCATGACAAACACGGAATCTAATCGTTTCAGTGTCTTTTTGGGGGTAATTAAGCCATGGCGATTGAGTTTCAAAAGAATGACCGTTTCCACTTACCTTAGCTTGATATGATTGCCGAGAATTTCTCTCGGGATAGAAGTTGTTATCAATTTAAAAGAGGTTATTTAATTTTCAGGAAATCAGTGAAAAGTTGGGAAGTGATTAAGAGGAGGTGTTCACTGAGGAAGGGTTTAGATGGTGAGACTAACCACATGGAAGTTGTAGATGTTTGAAAAGGCAATTTGTAATTCGTCGAACTGGAGGGAGTCCAGTAATTGGATGTATGTGAGGTACAGGGTGGTGTAATGATAAGTACCCCACCCCAGTTTCTGTTCGTTTCCCCTCCCTCCAACAGACACGCCCTGCAGAGGGGCGGGCCACACTTGTTCACCTGTAGATTTGTAATCAATCAAAAGAATCCAGTTGGAATGGCGTGCGAGTTTTTTGTCAGGAGAATTTCAACGGAAATCGAACCAGAGATGTAGTTTGTTAAATTCACTTCCAGTCCCATCCATACTTGTTCATTATCTCGCCAAAACACAAAAAGCAAGCCGAACACATCATTTCTGGGGTTCATTGTCATGTGTATGAACACCATAAAAGCTTTGCAAAAAAGGCAATTCATACATAAAGTATATGTTCCAGGTTTCTGGATTTAAGTAACATGAACTATTCGTAGACATCCAACACACATATAGAAACATATATACACTGATATTATTGAATGGGACACTTGGCACGTTTGATTACATGACTCATCAACCCTTGTCTATAAAGCAATTCACGAGCCTCAATATGACGACCACTGTCACGTGCGACCCCTTCAATCTCCAGCCACGACATCAAACATGTAACCTAGCGAGCGCGTCGGAGCAGGGTAACCCACAAGAGGGAGGGGAAGAAGTTAGAGGGAGAGTGAAATATCGGGCATCGTGTTTTACCAATTTCCTTTGTTTTGCTCACATTCCACGGCAGCGTTTGCCATTCTCTCGTTTCGTCCATTTGCTCGCACTTTGAATGCGACTCGGGCCCGCGGGCAGTTGGATGGTGTGTGCTTTTTCAACCCCTGCGGCTCGGGTTAGACTGCGAGGTGTGGGGAAGTGGAGGGGGAATCAGGCGCCACAGAGAAGGCTAGTCCCGAGAAAAGGGGCTGAAACGATAGACAGTGCTGATAGGAGCGAGACATAAAAAAACACCCGTTAGTACTGCAGGAACAAAGGGAGGCCATGCATAAAGCCCAACATGTAATCACTTATCAACTAAAGCGCTGGCTTTTGTGGTTTGTGTTGTCAGAGACGTGCACTTACGTTCAGCCAGAGAAGGGGCTACTCTTCACCTTACAGGCTCATGAATATTAAGTAGGCCAGGTGTAAGCTACTTATGGGCCAACTCCTACTTGTAACCAGACATATTTACGTGTTCTTATGGCCGTGTCCCTTTGGAGAGCTGCCTGTCCAATTAAAGTCCAATTGAGAGCGGGGAAAAAGAGGAGAAAAAGTCAAGATGGCTGTTCGGTGGTGTGGCCAGGGCTCACCGCTGACATGTTTGCAGTGGCATCACTGGTGCTGACAGGTTCAAAATGTAGGTCAAATGTTTAGCATGCGATTCGGGTCAATGGTAGGGGGACCTGTGAGAGGAAATCTCAACAAAGGGAGATTATTGTCAAGACCTTTCTGCCTCATAATCGCCTCTTCAGACAGGAAAAGGGTGCAAATTCACTCCTTGTTTTAGGATTTTCTCTTTGATGCTCTCCAGTACCTGTCATTTTCCAAGAACACCTTAGGGAATTCAAAAGTGGGTATAATAAAGCAATGTGGAAAACACCAACGCTAAGAAAATAATGAAAAAACAGTCATGACATTTGATATACAAGTATTAAACATCTCCGAGAAAGTATCTTACGTATTACATAACTTTGATTATGGAGATTCTCTGGTGAAAAGGAAATGTCTCAGCTTAGGTTTCAATCTGAAAAGTGGAGATATAACAGAGAAATGCATACATGTACATGTATGGCCATGTCCAACTTTCTTTCCATGGCTCCTTTCCCGCCGTTACCCAGCAGGGGTAACGGTTGTAGGATAGCCTTGCCCGGAGTGACACCATACAGACCGTGCAACGTCTCCCTGTCCGCCCTCGACCCCTATACATAACACCCTTAGACCAAGGGCCAATGAGAACCAGACCTTGAAAGAATGGGGCATATCCCTATATGGCCCTACTGTCGATAGTTCTCACAACACTTAAGACCTCGTTTCCTTGTGAAACCGTTAACTGGTGATCAGCCGCTGTACATCTAATGATAAGGCGCTGGCACTATTGTGACAATGTTTAAAAACGATAATGGTAATTCCTTTTGGGGTCTATAAGAGATGAAGGACGCATAGCAATGTTATATCTTTTCAGTGACTAAAATATTTTGTTTTTCGAGTACTCTTTATCATGCTTACATGCCTCTTTTAGTTGAATACTTAATGGAGTGATTGTTTCCTCTTTGTACTCTTTATTGTTGATCCTAAAAAGGATAGACACGCTATTTCGAAGTCGCTGCATGGACACCCGGTATTCTTTATTCTGGGATTATTTGCACATATCTCTTTTCGTTGCAGCTGATAGTATTAACCAGTCTGTGTTTTTTTATTGTGGTATCATAAGTTGTATGTGCGTGTCTCCCTGACCAGCTAACGACCATAAATAACGCCCCACCTCCAGGGGAGCAGTGGCAGGCTTCACGGGGCAGACAGCCGGCAGATAAGGGGTCAGCTGACACATGTCCTCGTCGATGTAGATATGGATTGTAGCGATATACTCCCCATGTTTACTTTTGACGTCTGCATTTGATAAACTCACAATTTAGGTGTTTTTGTAGTCTTGCTTATCTCTGTGATTCTCTTTTTTCTTCAGTCAAATCAGGTTTTATTTTAAGGCGTGTGGAATTAAGAAGTATCGATACCTTTGAGTCATTCTTTCATATCGTACACTTTACTTTGATTGGGTCTAGAAAAATTCGGGTGTTGTATTGAATACTTAACAAATTGTGTCCTATATTGAAAAGAAGAACAGAAATTACCGATATTTTGTCATTCGGGGATATAAAGATACAAGTTCCATGTGGTTAAATTCGACTTACAGAAACCACCTTTATTGGGTATCCCACAACCATGTACTAACCACAACACTATTACCGCACTCCGCTTTTAAATGAAAATGAACATACTTGTATATTCTATGGTAAGCCGCAATAAGGAAGTCTGACATTGAGAATATGGCCACCACCCCAAACCCCAGAGCAACGGGGTAACGTGGTTAGGGGTGCGGTCGGCTCGTTTGGTGTGGTTTCACCCCTTTGTGGTTTAGACCGTATGTAAGCATGGATAACCCCCAGCGCATGCCCTCTCCTCTCGCCTAGTCCCCCACCCGCCGACCCACCACAACCCCGTCCGATCTCTCGACCTACTTCGGCTCTGACAAAGACGCCTGCGACCCAGACTGAGGCCAAGGCCCTCCACTGAGGGACGTATATCTCTAGACGGTCTAGACTTGACCTCTGCCCCGACTGCAACCGAGGCGGGTGCCCATGTCAGTCATGCCTGGGTTCTGGTCGAGGACGTGAAGGGTAGCTACAGTGAAGATAGATGTTTGTTGGCCCGCATACGAGAATCGCTAATAACGAAACAGTCACTAAGTTTCAACCACACTGCTAAATGTTATGCGTCATATTTTGGGAGATCTCTAGGTGGGAAATATCCCTGTTGTGTGGTCCAACTAGGCCTCCTACCTTTGCTTTTATTGGCGAGTTGCAGTGAGTATAAAACACATCTCTCCAACAGAGAACTGACATTTTGGAAAGGCGATTAGAATTCGGGGAACTTATTACGTTCATTTCGCTTTTTCACAAGCTTGAATTCGTGCCCATATTCGAGAGAGAAACTTTGGCGGAGTTGATAACTTTGGAATGTCCCAGCGCATATTAGGATTTACGCATGTTTTGTGTGGTTTTGGTTTGGCAGGGATTTTTCAGCTACATTTGCAGTCGACTCGACATGGCATTCACAATGGGAGATTAAAACTCACTGGGACTCCTGAAATGGAGAACATCCGAGTAGTTTCCCAGAATGCTTATCCCATAATGGCAGGCAGTCGTGATGGGTTGTTGACAGCACAGAGCTGCCATCTCGCGGAGTTGCGCCGAACTAGCACCATCTATCAGTACTGGTGTTGACAGAATGGTCATCAGGGGCCGGTGTTGAAGCTCGCCCGTTTTCATTTCCGTGGTCATTTATATGAAGCTTTTAGTCGCGCAGGATGGAGTGATTTAACCTTTCATTTAGCGGCGAAAGAAGTCTCATCCCAACTCGCCGACCCCTCGGCGTTCAATCTCGGTGTGTTGTGTCAGCTCCTCGCCCAGTCGTCGCTAGTCGCGTTCGCGGCGCTCGATTGGACGACCGTCGTTTGATCTTTGTTTGATGTCACCCGATTCCAAACGTGGTGAGACCGGGTGCGCTCACAAGTGGTTCTGGAGAAGAGGGAGGGGAGGGCACTCGGCCCCTCTGTGCCCGCCCACTCAACTGACCACGGGTCGATATCCACCCGGCCTCCTTCTGGTCTGAGTCCAGCGCGATTTGTCGTCTGCTCGCTTTGATCGGCGTCTTGTTTCCCGCGTTAAGTGCTCCCCCTGAACGCCGGAGGTGTGAAAAATGGACCTCGTCTCTCAGCGAAGGGCTCTCAATGAAGCCCCTTCATAAGACGACTCAAAGACGCCCCCAACAACCGCCATAGACACCCAACTGACCAAACCCAGCGCCAAACGACCAGTGCTCAGTCAGTGAGGAAAGGGCGGAGTCTTGCTGAAAGCTTGATGAATTAATTAATTTCCCTTTTTATGCAAAGAGACGGGCTTTAATTGCCTTCGTTTTGTTGACTGTGAGTAAATAATTCTCCAGAAAAACATGACGAACCGCTTATCATTGTTCTTTTTAGGTGTGGTTTTGTCGTCTGCGGACAGAGAGACCGAGCTCGCACCAAGTGCTGTAATTTCTCACTCGCCTCGAGCTACGGGGCTGATTAAAAGCCGTGAGGCACTGGTGGACCGATATGTTTGAACAGGGCTAGATGATCTGTGAAACCTTAAGACAAGAAAGGGATTGAATTTCCCGCCGTTTCGCTACATTGAAAAATTACATTTTGTGCCTCAATGGAAATTAAAATATGCTTCTAAAGTTCTCTTCCAAATCAAAGGGTGAATACAATCAGTTGAAACCGCAATTACAAAGTTTTTTTCTTATCCTTTGGAACCGAATCAAAAGTACAAATGATTTTAATATCTGATCAATTTTCCCTTTGCAGCATTTCTCGTCAATGTAACTGCTATTTAGACATTATAAAAGGGTTTGTTGTGTAGATAATGTTCTCTCATAGGCCTTGACACATTTTCTATCGACACAGACTTCTGGCCACAATACATCCAGGTGCAGTCTCAGTTCTTTGAATGCTAGCCAGTCCCTAACAACTAGCCTCTCTATAATGTAATAAAAGATTAGGTTTGCACCACCTCAGTAGCCATAACTCACCAGGATACACTCAACAAGTCGAACCCTGTAATAAATCTTGTTTACAACGGACATGCCAGCGGGCATGTACAACTCGGTGTAACTAGCGAAATAATTAGTTTTATCTCTCGCGGAAACCAAAACCGACTCAAAATCGTACTCAAGTACGACTAAAGGCTTGGAGAGAATATAAAGGCGGACAGCTTGATGAAATGTTCCTTTATAAAGAAACATCTACTGAAAGAATAGTGCATTGGTAAATTGTGTTGTGATTTACTCTTGCCTCGATAAGTTTGTGTAAATAGGGAGCAGTTTATAAAATATAGGTTTGCGTGTAATGGAAAACCAGTCACAAACAAATAAAGCCACTCAAACACTTCAAATATAGTTTATGTATTCTGGGGATGAAAAGTGGGTCAGTAAGAGCTCATGCATTAACCTCTACTTTTCACAACCTGTCGATTATTCGTTTTTAAAAATACCACCCTACCAGTAGCGCCCCCTATACCCCTCTTTGAGGCGCACCCTCTCGGACAAAAGAGGGCTCTTCACCCATAGACCTTGACCATAAATAGCGGAGCGTAACGTTGGGTAATACGTGACCTTGGGGTTATCGGCGCTGGGGGCCAGAGGTCAGGAGACTTGAGAGGCCACATTCTCCGGCAGGTCAGGAAAGGTCACTGGGGCTACCTCCCTGCCACAGACCCATAATGTACAGCTGTCGGCGGCCAACCGCGTCGGTTGGGGGGTTTCAAACGAGCAAAAGATGAAATATGGAGTTATGTAAGTGTTAAAAGGTCACCATAGGGAGATTGGGTACAGCTGGAGGGACTGTAGGGGTGGGAGAGAGGGGAGGAGATGGCCGCAGCAGGAAACGGACCCAGGGCAGGAGAAAATGTGAGAGTTGGTGGTTAGCTGCAATCAAGCCATGCATAGCACAGTTACTCCGGAGTTGTATACGTCGCCATTTTTATACATAACAACGACCGCAATTTGTCCGGTATAGCTCTGGCCGCCTACTGTTTTATATATTAAAGTTGAACATTTGGGAAAAGATGGGAGTTCTATGGCAGTCCTATAGCTCCATGGATATTTTTGGGGGTATTTCTCTTTGTAACTCGTACAGACAACATATACATATAAGTACATGTGTAATACATGTAGACGTACATTTTCGGGTTAATCGGTGAAGCTTTCTATTGCCAACCACTAGTCCGGCAATTGAATATGGCCTTTCTTTATGCCTAACTTCAAGAAAACTCCATTCGAAACATATCAAAACTGTCGAGTAAATTTAAGAGCGTCCTACGTTCACCCCTGTCCAGGTTGAACTCGCTGGCCACCATCTGAGGACCTATATTAGTTACCCCAGGAAGGAGATGAATGGTGGTAGAGACGGAAACAGACTCACGTCCTCAAAACATGAAAAGAGTCCACACTTACAAGTCTTCCGACCGAGTCTTCTCAGAGGACGACTGCATGCTAATTGGCCGGAAAAGACATGGCTGGTCAGCATGCTATCGTGAATTCATGTCACCCGGGCATGTCAGCCTGCTTTGAAGTCTTTCCGCCGTCCACGGGGGTCAAGCATGCGGGGTAAGAGGCCGGGTGGCCGGGCTGGGCGTCGATGACCGGGCTTGAAGCGTCGGGACGTGATAATGGGACGGCGCGGATATAGCCACATGAAAGACAGGGCCCTCAGCCTCGCCCACCTCCGCCCATGCCCGTCCACCCTCCGCCCAACCTCTCGGGAGGACACGGGTGACATGGGGTGGTGAGAGTGGACGCAGGGATCCATAAATCACGCTTCTAGATGATGTCCGGGGGTGGGGCGGAAGAGTGCAGAGCCTGTCAGGGCGTTGTCGCGGACAAGGACTGGAGTGATTTTCACACGGGCTCAGGGGCGAAGGGAAGTGTGCAGGAAAAATGCCGATATATATATATATATATATATATATATATATATATATATATATATATATATATATATATATATATATATATACACTGAAAGAGATATGTGGGGAATTCAAGGGTAGTAGGTGGGTGAATGGGTGGGGTAAATTAACGAGGAACTGCAGGGGTACAGTAGCTAGAGGTGCATCTAACATGGGAGTGTTGTATTGGAGTCGGGTACGTCTAAATAGGTGGATTGCGGCAGACGGAGAATGGAAGGTGGCACGTTCTGTTAGGCACCTTGATGGGTCGGAGGTCACCCACAGGCTAGTTAGATATAGGTGAGGCCTATATAGCAAGGATCTTGTAAGCCTGGCAAAAGGTGGAAAGTGGGTGGGTGGGAGTAGCCCGGTTCAGATTGAGAGGGTGGACCTTTTTTCTCTTTTTATTCTGTGGGGGTGGGGGGAGCGTCCCTATGCTTTTGGGTGCACATGTACAGAGAGTGAGGATGGGAGCTCAAGGGGTAGGGGTAGCGAAGTGCCCTCGGGGACGTGCTGGGCAGGTCTTTTGTGCGTTGGGCGGCGGGCGGCGGGCGGTGGGGCCGGTCAGTGCGTCGTAACACGCGGTAACCGGGCAGGCCTTACACAAAGGACCTTCACCCCCACCTGGCCACCCTGGCCCAAGCCCCGCCCAGCCTCGCCGCTGACACGAGGGGTCTTTGAGGGACCGGGCGCCCCCCGCGCTCCCACCCCCCGCGCCGCCCGTCGCCGTGCTCTATGGGTCCGCCCTTGGCCGAGGATGACCTCTACTCCCGGCTGTCGTAACAGGCTGTAATCACGGTGCCATCAGCCCGCCGCTAAACCCGACACCTACGCCCTCTGGTGAGAACACCCACCGAAAACGGCCACCGAGCTTTTAATTTCCCGCCACCAGCCGGACGCGCATAGAAAGTGGCCCAGATTAGGTGGGGCTTTTATCTTTACGGGATAGTTACACCTGCGTCCGCTCTTTTCGTAATTTGAGAGAAAGGAAAAAAATCAGGAAGCGACATGGAAGGGAACATCGCAAAATACAAGCTATTATCTCACATGTATATATGAATATTCATATACTGACTAATGGCAGAGTTTACATCGTATGTACATGTCTACTTGTAGTTCCCGTTGCTATACGTATAGTGCCCTGTAGAAGTGGTTCTATAGCCGAAAAAAAACATCAGAACTCTTATATGGACCTATGGCCGGTGTAGAGGTGTTGATGGTTATAATCGTCAATCATGATATTGTAACAGATGGTGGTATTCCGGGTGAATTTTAACTTTGTAGAATGCCGCTGATTAAGATTTTATTCCTACCATGTAACATATACCAACTTGATGGATATATATATCTATAAATATATATCTGTATTTATATATATATATATCACAGTAACATCAGTAACACTGGGTTTAACCACTATTTACTTTACAAATACAGCACATAATCATTGGATCCAACGTCCGTCCAATCTAGCAATGTTTTTCTAAAAAAAGGTGTTTCTGACATACAAAAGTATTAAACAGGCCCCAAGACAAATCTATTGCCACTGCCTTTTGTTATGCTGAGGGATCCTCAATTAAACCTCCGCCCCACCAGGGGTTCTGACTGCACCTCCACCACTTGTGCACTGTTGTGATGTTGAGATGTGGCTGAATTCCAAGTTGTAAGTGTACATGTCTTTACATGTGGACTCTCGGTAGTGCACTGTAAGATATGGCATATGAGGAGGCCACGTGTGTCTTGGTGGAGGCTGTCGTGAAGAGGTACAGGTTTGCGTGTGTGCGTGGGTTTCTCATCACCCCCACATTGCAGAGTGTGCCACTCCCTGCTTCAGTAGCCAATCAATGGAAGCTGTCCATCCGGCTCACTGCCCCTCGCAGGTCGGTTTGTCAAAGATCCTGCCAACAGCGTGCGTTCAATTTGCCCCTCGTTTTATTGTATTTGTTTTCGCCATCACGCCGTCCACGCGCCGCGTCGCCCCAGTGTAAACGTGACCAAAAGAGGCGAGAGCCGCGTGATTCACGCGGGGCAACCAAGTGTGAACACACCCTGAATGTAATGAAAGGAACAACACGGGCACGGGTTGGTAGACGCTGAGGCAACTATAGTGTTTTGTAAAAATATATCTCAAAATCACCGATTAACTATATATGTATTGGTTTATTTTCTAGTCCGGTTTTACAATATTATTGCCTTACTAATAACAATTGAAAACCTAATTTCGTGAGAAACTTTGTCAATTCGATATAGATTACCTTTGAGAATGTACTGTATATGAAACCTTATGTATCCAGACTCTTTAACGGGAGTTTCGTGCGGATGACGTTAGTTTTTTATACATAGTTCATCTGGGCCAATTCAGAAAATTAATTCAAGGAATTCTTGGGGAAGTATAGTTATACCTACCTCAAATTTACATTTCCACCCCCATAACGGATTGTGAATCATTACAGAATAAAAAAAATACGCGCCACAGAAGATGTCTACCGTTGGCGAGTGTTCAGTATGAAGCTGAGCGGTGAAAAGTCTGAGTTTAGTACGACGATGCTTACAGAACATGTCAAGGGGCGTTGTTCAAAATGCTGTACTTGACTTGTGTTTAAAATGCTTTTCAAAGAGACGCGCAAGTTGAATATATTCATGTTCTGAGTACCTGACTTCAGATAATTCCGATTGGTCGCTTCCTTCTTTCAATCTGTTGGTTAATAACATGTATGCACTGCCTGCTCACGCTGTCAGGAAAAGTATTAAGAGATTAAAGGATCCACATGTGGGCGTACACTACTAGGTGCTGGGCAGCAGCAGCAACCATGCATGCATGATAGTAGGGGTCAATGATGGTTGAGATAGTGAAATGACCAATAAGAATGTATGTCCAATGAGACCTTGCGTACTTGTGTCGAGATGAGAATAGAATTAACTGAAAGCAAACATGGAAATTGAAAAAAAAAAAAGAATCAAATGTTCTTAATGACTTTCAGGGTCTTGAGAAGTGAGTTTTTAGAGGTATGGGTGTGAATCAAGAAATGCCAGTCTAGCTCCCTGTTTTTCCGAGAGGGAGGAGGTTTTCTTTCTGATATATAGAACTGCATTGAGAATCGTATTCAATATTCCACAAGTTTGGATGTGCAGCAGTCGTCATTGAGGCGAAGCCGAGTGACGATTATGGTGCATCCATACAAGTGGAGTATTGTGTATTTTACGATACGAATGCGGTTCTAGATTTATCTTACCCCTTAGTAATTCAAGTTACTTTGAAAATCAATTTGGTTAATAGCGTATGACGTCATCTCATATTCACTCTGCCACGACCGTGGCATAGTATTGTCACTTTACCGGGGTGGTAGTTGAGTACATTTTTTTAACGTTTTTCCTATGGCTAAACTTGTACCAAGGGTGCGATAATGGAGTGCAACGTCTTAACCCCAGAGACGTCCTGACTATAGACCTGTGCCTGAACAGCCCGGAAAAGATAAGGTTTAAAATGGCACAAAGCATATATCACTGCATATTCCTCCTTTTCTATTGTAGCCAAGGAAAGTTGCGTCCCCTTTTAGTACAAATACTGGACCGGCCTCTCCCAACCCTCTTCATCCCGTTGGGTGAGAATCCCCCCAATACATGATTTTGAGGCATCCGTATACAGGACATACGGCAGTTTCAAGTCTGGAAAGCACATCACCGAGGTGAGGCATCCCTCAGTTTCCTCGAAGAACTCGAAGAGTCCCATATGTGTGGACATAGCTGTCTTCTCTATACTATCAGGCTCTACCGGGACCTGCCAATAGGCCAATTTCAAGACTAGCATCAAGAATATTCTGGCTCCGCTCAACTGGTCGAAGATGTCCTGGACATGGTGTATTGGAAGGGCATCTTTCTTTGTCACTGCATTTAATCTACAGAAGTCCTCCACCCACCTCATGGATCCTTCATGTTTGGGTACCAGGAGTATAGGAGATGCCCAGGGATTGTTACTTGACCAAATGACTCCTTTTTCTAGTAAGGATTGTATTTCTTCTTCTACTACTGGTCTTTTAAGCAAGGGTACACGATAGGCTCTTTGTCTCACCGGTTCTGCTGCCCCTGTCTCTATTTTCATTGTTATCAGCAGTCCATCCTGACTAGTGAATGCTAAAGGATGCCTTTCCCTCCATACATCTATTGCTGCAAACGCCCCCACACATTTGGTCGTTGACACTCTCTAGCAGACCCCATTGCAAACATGACCCCTTTCGTTTTATTGTTCGCTCATGACAGTTTCATTCCATCAATACCAACAGAATATCATGTGACAGCTCATTCACTATGAACACTGGAATGGACTCACAGAGCAGGATCAGGTGACTTGTTTCTAACGTAGGGATATCATGCCCCGATAAGGATCATAACCTGACCCCTGGTTGCAGTATTGCTTGTCACCCTTCTCGATCGCAGATCCGTCTCCATACGCCTTCCTGCACCATTGTTCGACTCACACCAGATTCAGCCAGCACCCTTACCTCTTTTCTTGGGACGGGAAGGAAAAAGGTTACCCAACCGTCTACTGGCACGCTCCCTCGTTTCCCTGGGCATGGTTCTAATTGTTGGTCACGGGCGTCTGCTGGTAGGCCATCGGATACATAGCTTCTGGTTGGAATGTGGACCTGGGGTGGGAGGCTTCCCCAGCAATCTCAAAAGCTGCCTGTATCTTTGGATCTTGTAACAGGTGTTCCATGGCAATATGGCCAAATAGACAACACATCCAACAGCCTCCCCGTGCCCGGTTATTTCCGAGCCGTATTCCTGATCCTGGTTTTTGTCGGCCTCCCCCTCGAGCTTGCCCAGCTCTGGATATCCTCTTCCTAGTGGCGTCCATCCCATTTGTTGTTGTGACGCCCAACCGTTTGCTATTATTACCATTCCATGTTGGCAGAGGTCCTGCATTGCCACCTTGCCATATTGGCCACCCCCATCCCAGTCCCCCTATTGGGGTCCCGGCCAAGGCAGTTGGTGGTCTTGGTGGTGTCACCCACGTCCCAGCATATGGTGCCCTGCCCCAACTGTTCGCTAGTTCCGCATAAGCACTACTTCCTCTCCCAGATATGCATCTGACACCGCCTTCTCTAGTCTATCCCATGTGCGCTGCTCCGGCTGTACTGCCAGCAGAGTTCGTTCAATACGAGAAGATAAACTTCCACTAGATGAACATTGTGCTAGGTCGATTACTACCTCTCTGGCTTCCGTGCACCGGGCTCCAAGACCTGTCCCTTTTAGTCAAGCTCTCACCATGGTTTCGCTGGACCCGTCACACTCTCCTATTTTCTACGCGTGTTCTTTTAGTCTCACCCTCAGTTCTCTCGTTTTATCAGGCATGTAGCCTCCGGGGGCATCTGCCTCTCCCTCACCATTATATCTGTTCTCACTTCCTGCCATTCTGGATCAGGTATCACACCTACATGTATCTCAGTCTTACAGTCTCAGTTCGATTCCCTGGCCTCTCTCCGGGAGTCTTGTCGTGGTCGCCAGATGTAAGCCCAGACTACCAGTACAATCCAAGAATGAAGTAGACACAGACAGATTAGCTCCGAATTTCATACCGATTCTTTAACTCTTCGTCTCAGTTTATATACAGTTTGGTTGGACAATGGTAGACACAATCCTTTGTGGTATTTCCCACCAGATTACTGGCTCCAATTACACTTCATACAATGTACTTCCTTTGTTTTGGTATCCTATCCAACTGCCACCGGCCAAGACAATATCCTGGGGATGAAGAACACAACATCCTTTTCCTGAATACAACGTATATGTCCATCCTTGTAGTTGCAGTAGACTCGGAAGGCGTGATGATGTGGAGCGATGAGCACCACGCCATTCACCAGCTCGGAGTAGCAGATGGCCCACTGCAAGTCCTCTTTCATCGGGGGTGGGATGACTTCCACGCCTATCTCAGGAACAGCAGATGAGAAGACGAGGATGCTCACCAAGAACTTCCTCGCCTGAGAAACGCACGTAGATGTAGGGAAGGTGTCCGACTAGACATTCAAGATCACGGCGGGAGACAGCCTTCCTCATCGCTCACGCCTCGCAGCCAATGGAAACGGGACCATAGGCGTACTTCTTGAAAGTATGGTTACTTCGATACCAACACACTGCCTGTATAGTGTATTAAGAAGTTGAATATATCATTTGAACCGGTCAGTCAGTGATTTTGGTCAATCCAGCTAAAATTGAACTTGATTTTGAAGAGGAATGCGGCCAGTTGCTGATTCCCTCATTTCCAAAGTAGCTGGATTCCAGGAACCACCGACAGACGTTTGGCACTGATTTGTAGTAGTTAATATCTCTTAGCTTCTTTATCATGTTACTCTTGTTCAGTCTATTTGGACCATACATAACCAGCACCTAGGCTTTCAGAGGTATCGACATACTCACTTAATGTATATTGTTTTATTCATTTGCATATTTCAAACTGGATTGATTTCACAATTGAGTTTATTAGGCCATTAATGCTTCGCCAGAGCTTTTTAAATTGACCCCTCGATTTTTCTATTTTGCATTGACAATAATTGCTCTTTTCACTTTTGATTCTAACCTTTATATCACTGGCAATTTTCCATAGTTCCTTTAATAGGGCAGGTTCTCTGGTTGTTTTGAATAGTTTAACTAACTGGGGCCTATGTTTTATAAGGTTAATTAACTCATTACTCATCCAACTTGGTTTGCTATCACGGTATGACATAGTTTGAATGAGACAAACGATATCCAGATATGCTATAGTAGTGGATAAGAAAATATCCCAGAGAATATTTATTTCATTACATTGCCAGGGGTCCCAATCTCGAGATAGTAGGAACTGTTAAAAATGGGCACAATTAAATTTTCTATAACTACGACCAGTAAGCTGGAAGCAGTCTTGTATATGATTTTTTTTTCTTACAGTAGGAATGGGATAATGATCACTTGATAAATCATCTAACACTGAGACATCTGCAGACATATGGTCACTGAGACATATGGTCAATCACAGGATCGCCAGTAAGGTTGCGTCAGGTGATGTCAGATTTTAATTGCTTCAGACATAAATGATTTCTCTAAATGACTGTGCTCAGCGGAATTCGGTGGTACCTGATGGTTTTTTTTTAGATCGACGTTAATGTCACCAATAAGCCAAATTTCTGGATTTGCAACCTCATCTTGTCGGACAGGTAGTCGTAGAACTTATAAAGCGATTTGACCAGAGGTTTCTAGGCAGTGATAATATAAATTGTTTCTGACATTTGGCTTGTCAATCAACAAAATGAGTATTTCAAGATCCTCATGTGTAATACCCATTGAGTCATAAATGGTAGTGTATGGTACAAGTTCATCTTTGACATAGCAGCCAACACCTCCCCACGTAGAAGAGACTTGATCTAGACGAAAGAATTTATATCCACAACAGCTTATCATATCATTAGAATATCCCGTGTGCAATAAAAGTGTAGCGGTTCATATTACTTGTAGTTACTACCTCGCCATTGGTCTATTGCCTCGAGGCATTAATAGCCCTTGGTCAGTACGGGTGGTCTGGAGGCGTGGTCTGGGTTATCAACACCACTCCCACCCCCATTGTATTATCCAATCATACTGCGCCAGGCAGATAGACGCTGTATCGTATACTATATATCCTAGGGTGATAACTGAAATAAAGCAGATTTGAACTGGACGCCGTCGTGTGTGTTACATTTGTGAGTCGTTACAGTTGGCGATCTTGCCAGGATACTTTGAGGAACAATTAAAAAGTGTAACGATCACTCACAAGCGGCATGGCGGAACCTGAGAAGCAGAGATTGGACTTGGCCATGGTGGAAGCTACCAGACGGAGGCTGACAGAGTTTACTAAGAACATTCCTGCTATAGATGGTGTGAACAGGGCAGCAGTACGCACGTGGATAGATTCCGTCGACTTCGCTAATAGTAACATCAACCCGGGACCGAAGCTACTGTACGAGGCAGCAGCGTCTAAAACAAAGGACGGGCTGGCCATTTTCCTGGAAGAATTACGAGAGGAATTTGCAGCGGCAGCCCCACCTAAGATACTTAACTGGGACAATGTGAAGCAACGCATATTGGAGAAGTATTTGGGACCAGCAGATATCACACAACTACGGAGCCGGGTGGAGAAAGCAGCGCAAGGACCCTGTGAATCCGTAACGGAGTACAGTGAACGATTCACTATAGATGTGCACCGAGCCTTCTCCAAAGCAGAAAAGCAGGTAGATTATTTAGCCAGTCAAATTAAAACATTTTTCATTGATGGGTTGCGTGATCCTACCCTACGCAACATGGTAGGATGTCAACTGCCCACTACCTTGGCAGCGGCTATGAAATTGGCCATCCATAGTGCTCATGTGATGAAGTTGGATGATTGTAGTGAGCTGGAACAAGCGGCGCTACACCCCCCAGTCGCGACCCTGGACGAACCTCCACACCTTAAGGAATTCTCGGGACTCATTAAATCGCTGGAAAGGCAAGTCCAATCCCTGGTGGTGGCACTAAAACCCCCCAAAAAGGACTCTAGCGAAACTGTTGCGGCCACTAGTGCTAGTGCTACCCCGGTACCTCCAGTTTGTTCTCACGCATCAGCTGCACCCCCTTGTAGTGCCCCACAATGCGGTTTCGCGTCACACTGTGCAACTTCCCGTTGCATGGATTCACATTGTCTTCCTCACTCAACGTGCACATCTCATTCGGACGCCATGGGGGCCGCTAACATATTTTACATGTCGTCAAACTCCAACCCGCAGCGAGGACGCGGCCGAGGTAGAGGCTCCACCCGACGAGGAAGAGACAATCCCCCCAGGGGAATGCAGTGCTACACCTGCCATGGATACGGTCATGGATATCGGGATTGCGGAAACCGTAGGTGGTCGAACCAGAATCAAGGAGGACAGGGGGAGACGAACCAGCAGTGGAATGGGAATAATCAGTGGCAACAACCCGCTTCCAACGGCCAGAATCAGCAAGGATACTACGACCAGGGAAACTAATAGCTGCGTCGGACGGTCGCGTGTGTATAACCCTACAACAGGGCAGTATGGGTCTTCACACACTGATTGATTCTGGCGCCTCTAGATCTCTAATCAGAACGGATGCATGGAAAATGGTATGTAACTACATTGAGCGACCCCCGGTGTTGACACCCGGTTTAGTGTTAAAATCTTTATCGGGACATGTGCTTCCCACACGCGGTGTGGCGGTTATTTCCTTGCTGGGGAAGGACGTCGCGGTGTATGTATGTGACGAGTTACAACATGATGTACTGCTCGGAATTGATAGTATGGAAACCTTGGACTGCCAACTAAATTGTAGTCAACGCACGGTGAAGTTGGCTAACCATACATTTCCATATGGGGTCTGCACCAGCACGAAGGAGGAGATGGCCGGTGTCCATGCGGAGGTTGACCTGTGGAAAGAACGTTACCCCTCGGTATTTGCGAATAGCAGTGTACCCCTCCAAGCAGCGCCAGGAGTACGATTACACATCGATGTAGGGAACAATGCACCTATACGCCAACGCCCCTATCGGATTCCTCTCTCTCTCAAAGACAAAGTAAAATCGGAAATAGACACCATGTTGGCGGCCGGCATCATCTCACCAAGTTCTAGTCCCTGGGCTTCCCCTCTCCTGATAGTGCCTAAAGCCAACGGGGGAATACGCTGTTGTGTGGATTATCGTCGGGTAAACCAACTGTGCAAAAAGGATGCCCATCCGATACCCCACATCCAAGGAATCTTTGATGCCTTGACGGGGGCCAAACTGCTGTCAGTGGTGGATTTAAAGAACGCATACTATCAGATACAGATCACACCTGAGAGCAAGGAGATTACTGCGTTCGCCACCCCGCACGGGCTATACGAGTTCAACCGCATGCCGCAGGGATACTGTAACAGTCCCGCGGCATGGCAAAGACACATCAACAAAGTTTTGGCCCCATTGATAGACAAAACAGTACTAGTCTACTTGGATGACATCATTGTCTACTCCAGCGACCCGAGTCAGCACCACCAGCATTTGAAGGAAATGTTCGACTTGCTGGAGCGTCATCACCTCACCATCAACCCCGACAAATGCAAGTTCAATCAGACAGAGGTAAAATTATTGGGCTACATTGTCAGTACACAGGGCATCCGGCCTGACCCCAAGAAAGTAGAGGCCATCCAACACATGGCACCACCGTCCGGGGTGCAAGAAGTACAACGGTTCCTGGGACTCGCGGGATATTACCGCCAGTGCATCCCCGATTTCGCCCTGATGGCTGCCCCATTGTTTGAACTGACCAAAAAGGGAGCCCCCTTTGACTGGACCCAACGAAGACAGCAAGCCTGGGAAACGCTAAGGGATGCTCTCACTTCCGAGCAGGTGATGGCCTTCCCCGACTCCCAACGCCCTTATCGACTGTACGTGGACGCAAGTATGAACTGTGTGGGGGGCATACTAACACAAACCGATGACTATGGATTGGAACGCCCCCTGCAATACGTGTCCAAGCAACTCACAGACAGTCAACGCAAATGGGCTACCATCGAGAAGGAGGCGTTCGCCATCATTTACGCCCTTCAGAAATTACACCCGTATTTATACGGCTCCAGGTTTGTCATAATAACTGATCACAAGCCACTCCGAGCCTTCTTTCAGCAAGATGTAAAGAATTCACGCATTCAGCGATGGGCTGTACTCTTAGCGGAGTATAATGCACCGATTGAGTTCAAAAAGGGAGCGTACAACGTGCGAGCAGACATGTTGTCTCGATTGCCGCCGGGGGACCGACTCTCAACCTCCACGGTCCCGATAGCCGAGTGTACCCCCTTAGACCGAGATGAGACACTGGTCTGCGCAGTATCACTCCTTACATCACCCCTGAAACTATCTTGCTCAGCAGACCACGGCGACACAGAATGGACTGATTTGTGACTAGACCGAACTGAACTGATCAAAGCACAGACCGCGATGCCTCAGTATGCTCGTGGGATTAGGGAACAGGATGATTATTTGGTGGTACAGGGTGTGTTGTACTCCATTAGAGAAATAAACAACGCCAGTTACCCTCGAATAGTGGTGCCGCCGGAGTTGGTAGAGAAATTGGTGCTCAAAGTACACCACGATCTTGGTCACCAAAGGATGCAGAAAACCTACTCAAGGTTGTTAGAGGCCTACAAGTGGCCTGGGATGAAAAGGGATATCCATGATATTCTCAAGCACTGTCCTGTATGTGTGTTGTACAGACCAGTGAAAACACATCCCCCTGCACAGCCCCTGCCAACACCTACCTCCCCTAACGAGATCATAGGTATAGACTTAATCGGCCCGTTACCAGACACACGGTCAGGAAAGAAGTACTGCATCACCTGCATAGACCACTGCAGGGGCTGGGTGGAAGTACTGCCCATCCCTGACAAACAAGCCACACGCATAGTTTCCTTCTTCAAGGAAACGTGGCTACCTAGATATGGCCCCCCACAAATAGTCATATCAGATCGAGGAGCAGAGTTTTTGAACGCGGCAGTACGACAGTTGTGCAAAGACCACCACATACAATGGAGATACTCGACGGCGTATCATCCAACCACCAACGCCAAAACAGAGCGTTTTAATGGCACGCTGAAGTCGATGTTAACAAAGTTGGTGCATGGACAAAGGCAGGAGTGGGAAAAACATTTGCCCACTGCACTATGGGCCTATAGATCTTCGATCTCGACTGTCACGGGCTATTCCCCGTACTTCCTTCATCATGGCCGGGACCCACCAACTGGAATGACGACTCCGGACAGAACGCCAGTGGGGGAAGAGATGAAGGTGTTACAGCACAGAATTCAACAGCAGCAAGACGCTTTTCAGCAGGCCAGGTACAAAACACAACAACTGCAGCAGAAAAATAAAGCAAGGTTGGACCAGCGAACAGCGGCACCTGAGTACCATCCCGGACAAGAGGTACTATTGAGAAACCACCGGCACGCCACTTTCGACCCCCCCTACATACATGGATATTTAATTGATACCATCGCAAACAACGTGGTGCAACTTCATCACTTTTCGGGAAAAAGTCTCACTGTAAATATAGACCGGCTCAAACCTGTTCCCCCTGGAGTGTCTTATTTACCCCCCTCTCGGAACCCCGGGAAGCCGCCCACATCAAACAGCGTCCAACAGGGACGGGATATCAAAGATGCAAGGCAGTCGCTGCATAATCCACATGACCACCTGCCGCCAGCTACGGTGATACAGGGTCGTTATCAGAATCCAGGGTTGAAGTCAACCACCACATCAGGGCCCAGTCAAATGACACTTAAAAGGCGCCAATCCAGACAAAGGCAGTTATTGAGATTACGCGGACCTCCGACAGTCACATCGGATTATACAGAGCTCCACTCAGGCCAACCCTCATTGGGCGGCGCCAGTCAGTTGGCCTTTGTGATGCAACCACCTCCGATAATCGCCCCTCCTGCCGCGTCGGACGGTCTAGCACCTCTGGCCAACGGCCCGTTGCAGGTCATGGAGAACAATGACACCAGTGACACCTCCGATAACAGCTCGGACCACTCGGACGGGGATACTTCAAGTTCAAAGCCAGCGTACCCCCCCACTTCTGATACGGAATACATGACAGGCGATGACCGTAGTGGACTCGCGGAGAGCGACACAGCCGTGACAGGGGACGATAAGACATCAAGTAGTGACACTAGTGTAGTGTCAACACGCCTAACTCGTGCCATGATAGGAGCGCCAAATGTCCCAACAAACAATGACACCCTCGACATAACAGATATAAGGGAGACGGGGGAGCGTGCATCCGACATAAGCGACAGCACAGGCCCGGCTCAACACCCAGCCTCACCGCTTCCGCAACCACACAACGAGGAAACGCTGACATATCAGAGCCTTCGCCCACGTACCCGAGCGGAGCATAGATCAGCAGCAGGAGAGCCACCGGACTCCACAATCAACTATAAAGAATGGTCAACATCGGAGGAATCGGGCTGAGGCCAATCGGCTGGATAATGGTGTGTCTTGCAATGTCGGTACCAGACCATGTCTGCTCAACATCACCAATCCTTGCGAAGGACGGAGTATTGGTAACGCAAGAAGGAGACACAAGGATTATATCCGCACTATGGACTGTCGTGGTAACACTGGAAGCACCCAGAGCTCCAGACCTGTCGCATATGGAACAACAAGTCCGACACTATCGGAACCTGTCCTTGGATAGTATAGAAGAAGACACATTGCAAGTTTGGGATTTACGACTCGCTCAGACATTGCAAACCATTATGAGTGGGAATGAACAAGTCCAAGATGAACTACAAGGATCAGAACGAAAAAAGAGAGGTATTCGGTCAGTCTTGGCAGAGCTGGCAAAGGCCTGTTTGGGAATAGCAACAGAAGCGGATGTGAGGTTGTTGGCAATGCAAATGGAACACATAACAACTAAAGTGGACAATATACAGCAGAACGAAGCACAACTGCTGTCGGTAGTCAATTTAACTCAACAGTATGTTAAAGAAAACAGAGCGGGACTGTCTGCATTACAGGCCCACACGGGGAGATTACAAGAACTTATGCGACGCATGAACAGTCGGGTGCAAGACCACATATATGCAATCCAAGCGTTGCAAGTCAAGCAACTGGTAGAACAAGTACTGACGGTGATGGAACTCTCGGTAAACCAGTTTTTAAGGTCAGTAGACCTCTTCCACCAGCAGTCACTACAGTTGGATCGGGGTAGGTTGTCACGAGATGTATTACGGCCCAAAGAGCTCCAGGCTGTCTTGAATGAACTCAAAAAACAAGGACACTCCGTGTTAGAACTACCGTGGTACTATCAACAACTGGACATTCAACAACTTTGGGCGCATGACAACAAGCTGGCTTACAAGGTGTTGATTCCAGCTCTGACCAGGGATATATATATCACCTACAGATTAAAGTATTTCCCCGTTTTAGTAGCGGAAAACGCAACCCGAACCATTCAGGGAAGGGCTAGGGTATCTATGTCCTCCGAGTCTACGGCCTCGTTTATCCCACAGGATGATGTATGTATGGGTAGGGAGCCAATGATATGTTTCCCGGCCCTACAATATACCAGGTCATTATGTGAGGCTCAACTGGTATCCGGACAACAAGGGCAGGACTGTGCAGTAGAACTACGTCGCAAACCCAAGGAACAGTCACTAGCGGTAAGGGATTTCAAACAACCAGCTCTCATCACCATTGTGCCCTTTGGTAATGTTACACTTACACACCGCTGTGCCGGGGTATCGGCGAGACATGAAATCATAACACGCATAACTCAGGTGATCCTTCATGAACGGTGCGGAATGGAAACGAAGGACTGGACATTAAAAGGTGTAAACACCGGCTTTCGTAAAATACACATTCAAGTACCGACGCCCATGCATCTGCCTGCCCTGCGTGTCAGATGGCCGAAGCTGAGTGACACCTCGGTTCAGGAAGAGCTACACCGCCTCAAGCCCAAAGTGCTGCCTATCGCAGAGATACCCGAGTGGACTCTACTACGGTCTCAGCCCTCTGCCTGGGAGACCCCGTTGGCCGTATCCGGGTTGTCCGTGGGCCTCGGTGACATACTGCTGATATTAAGTGTATGTGGAGGACTGTATATATATATTAAACGGAGATTTGTGATGAAGGTACTACAGAAGGACGTGGTGGATCGATTGGTCACCAAGCCCGAGGTAGAGGTACCGATGTTACCTACCACCACCAGAGAAGCCACACTGTACCCGGAACTTCCCCCAAATCTCGCTCTATGAAGGACTTTCCAAAAAAACGATTACTCCAGTTAGTATATGTGGTTATCATGTCGTAATCATCATGAGTAGATGTGTGTGATTCTGTAACGTACATTGATTGTAGACTAAATGGTAATCGTATCATCTAGGTATTAGGTTGTGTTCGAATATTGTATCATGTGCACTTTTCAAATTCTTGTAAAACTTTAGAAAGGATGGTGTGTAGCGGTTCATATTACTTGTAGTTACTACCTCGCCATTGGTCTATTGCCTCGAGGCATTAATAGCCCTTGGTCAGTACGGGTGGTCTGGAGGCGTGGTCTGGGTTATCAACACCACTCCCACCCCCATTGTATTATCCAATCATACTGCGCCAGGCAGATAGACGCTGTATCGTATACTATATATCCTAGGGTGATAACTGAAATAAAGCAGATTTAAACTGGACGCCGTCGTGTGTGTTACATTTGTGAGTCGTTACAAAAGTTCATAATGACAAAGTCCGCACCGTTAAAGCTGTTTGTTGAAACATTCTTGATACTATCAACTACAAATGGCTTACTGTTTAAGCATTTATGATGCTCTCTTATTTCTATCTGATAATCTAGTTTAGGAGTATCACACTTTTCTATCATACATGGAACTAATATAGGCTCCTACCTCTTCTAGAGATCGAAATTATTTGATATCGTCTCGAGAGGATACAATAGGGATACTTTCAGTAATTCTTGGTAACACCGACCCTAAAAATGTTTTTTATTATCATCTGAAGATAACATACCTACAAGTGACATATGGTATAATGTATGTTGGAACCATAGACCAAATATATGGATCTTACGGAGATTGGCCTCTCCCCTCCTCTCACCTCCACCTTTCTTTTCTTAAATGATGAACAGTATTTTTTACACCATCGTTAGGATTATACCCTGTCAGTTAAGGTGCTATTTGATCGAAATCAGGTGATATTAAAGAAGCCTATCATAGATTAACCGGTGAAAATTGAATCTTTTGTGTTCTGTGAGAGGGTTATAACGGAAATACTACCCCCAACAGTTTTTGGTTTTCGATTCTGCAAACAATAACCACGCTCTGCTCTTTTAAGTTGTCCTAGGAGCAGAAGGGATTACTCAAGGTGGGGGCTATCTACCACCGACAATTATAGTAAAGATTACAATACGTATGATAAAAGTTGGCCTCACTGCCCTCTCCCTTCACCTGCTGACCTAAGAGCGGTCAGATCAAAGACCGGCCCTCCCATGCCGCCGATTCCAGTGCTCAAATTGAAGGCTCCGAGTAATAAGATTGAAATCTCAGAACGGTTGGGTAACAGAAGAACTGGCCACCACCTGGCCACTCTATGCTCCTCGGAATGGCCTTGGCCGCAGGGGATACTTCCACAAGCACCCCCTCCCGCTGCCACTCCCTCCCGTCTCTCACCTCCCTCTTCTTGGTCCACCGCTTCATTACCTTTGGTCCCAGCATCGCGTTAAGTGGGTGTGAGTGAAGCAGTCACAGGCCCCAGTCTCCCCACCAGAAGTCTGCCCGGGGAAGGCTGGGTGCTGGGTCAGCCCGGGGTCGATCGGGCCAGGCCAGGGGACACGGTTTTGTTGGAGGTTGTTATTGCATGGAGCGCCCAACAATAACGCACGCCCCGTGCAACAAAACCACCCCGCTGCCACCCAACGCCGACCAGATCGGCGAGGATAAGGTGTCAGTGATTTTTAGAGATCGAAATAACGGTAGGGGTCGGGCCTGGGGTCGCACCGGTCGAACGAAGGGGTGAGGTTGGCAATTGGTCGTGGAGATGGGCTTGGTGTATGCCTGGGTGCGATGGGGTAAAGATTGGGGGGTTGGTGTTGACCGTGCTGGTCCCAATGCACCTCCACTGTTGTCATTGGGTAAACATTGCCCACCATGACCATTCTGGTCATAAACAGCCCCTCATATTCCACGATTAAATCAGGGAGGGTTCTTTGTCCAGTCTTCATGGCTTCACGCATTGTGCACGGCGTAAGAATTGCAAAAGACTCAAATCAACAAAATGTCCCTCATATCACAAGAGCTGCTAACAATGAAGGACTCGTAAAAAACTACAGCGGACAATAGTTCAATGAGCTACACCTTCGATGAAGCACATGTGACTTGATATATTGCGTTTGATGACTGCCCAGGGAAATTACATTTTGTTTTATGCGTGTTTGATCTACTTTGAGATCTGAATGAGATTATCACAAGCGTTTTAGGAAAGAGATGCATGTCATAATTACAATGGTAATATCATGCTACCCTAGTTGATATTCAAAGCTGTTTGTATTGTAAGGCCAAACAAAATACATAGCGAAATCCCACATTTAGGCCTAGGCCTATGTTAACCTACAAATATGTAAACCATAAGAAATTAAACCAGGCTTTAGGTACTATAAATGAGATTCAAAGTTCATTAAAGAGGATCTTCTGTACATACTGTGTAGTTTGCCGTGTACCTTTGTACCCATGGACGTATAGCGTGCTTTGAACTACATGTAGATATTGCGTGTTTTGAGGATATAACACATTCTAATTGGCTGAGAGGCCAGAAACACTCGTCTGGTGGAAAATTTTAAAATGGCAGACTCCACCACTTTGTGAGTTGGAAACGTTTTATAAACGCCCCAGAACGAGTTATCGTGCATATTAACCAAATATGGGGCATTCACATGGCACAGTTTAGATATATAAAAGGAATCTATATCAACAAGTTCACTCTCCGATGTCGGCAGCAGTTGACATCCAGAGAGACTGGAAGTCGGTAACTATAGCACGATGACGTTGGCAACGCGCACAGCCATTGCTTCGTGACTTCAGCGATCTTTTACTAACTCTCTGTAATGAATAATAATGCATAACTAGAATTTGAGGTATATAATGTGGGGCGTTCACATAATACAACCTAAATAGCTTAAATATGTGAAATCAATCGATAACAACAAGTTCCCTGGCGCTACCACATTGCCATACCAATACTCCCTTTGTTACACATCTATGAAGGGGAACTATTATGATATAGCTATGGCCAAACACCTATGAAATACTACCCGCTGTTAGGGGTGCAATATGAATAATGTTCGAGCTTACTGAGATTTAGCGAATGTGCTACGAACTGATGACTTACTGATTAAATAAAATGGCGTGTTTTTCTGTGTTTTTCATCTAGATAGTGACAAGAAAACGAGACATTTAATGTAATACAAAAGATCTCTAACGGCCATCCCTTTATGCTCATTCATGTTTTTGAAAACAATCTTATGGCCGAACGTCTATGAAATATTGCTCACTGCTAGAGGTACAGTATGAATAATGTTCGCGTTCACTGTGACGTAGTGAATGGCTATGAATCTATGACTCAGTAAGTGAATAAAATGGGGTTTCCATCAATTCTATGTATATCATGATAAGAAAACGTCGTGACTGAGTCCGTAGGATGTATTTTTCTGGGTCTTTAGCACTGATATATACGTCCCTCCGCCTTTAGCGTCGGGACGTATGTATCATGATACCCAAGATCTCGAACGACTTTCTCTGCGGGTCCAACAACTATGTTTTTTATTATCATTATGATTTCATCATAGCATATTCGTTCCGCTAGCATCTTCTGTGTATAGTCCTTTAAATTCCATTTTGAATATAAAAGCCCTCCTCGGCCAGATAGTTATCTTTTAAGAATTTGAAAAGATAATGTTACGACCCTGTGTTTGGTTTCACTGTCATTACTGGGAGATAAGTTCACATATCTGCCTTTTGCTGATGTTCAAAATGGTGACGTTCAGTCTTCGGTCGTTATAAACGAACTGGTCGTGCACTCTTTCATGGAATTAGTCAATAGCGCTGCCACCTCGCGGAACTCTCACACACTAATACCACGCCGCCAACCTCACTCAACTGGTACCGGCAGTTCACGTTAGGCGGCATTAGTGTTAACCGGTCCCATGAACAGGTAAATGCATAGAGTAAGCGTTTCCATGTACATGTATAAAATATGACCCAGCTAAAGGGAAACCCCTCTATTGTCATAAACCTATGGTCAAACATCTATGGAATACTAACCGTGGCTAGGGATGCAATATGGCCCCTAGGGCCCCAGTAAATGAAGCATGAAAACCATCAAAATGGCATTTATTTGATTATTTTCAGGGATCTGATAATAAGGAATATAGTGGAAACCTATGAAGGTTTAAGGTCAGAGCCAATATCTCATTGAGTTTAAATTCCGTATTAATCCACAAGGCTTCACAATTCGTGAAATCCTCCTAATCGGGTCTCAAAACGGGACCAAAACGAGTAACTGCTGAATTGTTTTACCACGAATTTGCCACTGCTGGTACCCGGATCCGAATGACCAGTAACAAGCAGTAGACATTTTTAATAATAAGAAAGGGGAAGATTTTGATATTTAATTGAATTTTGATTCCGTACATATGCCACACAATGGTATATTCCAATTCTATTTCAAACAGTAAATATATCTGACTTCTCAGCAATCACCAAAGTCCATCTGCCTACAGTACAGTTCCACTTACGTAACTGCCCCACTTGGGGGTAGGTGAAACTGAAAGGGAAATGAGCGCTTTGTGTTGCTGAAATTAAATAGTGCAAGGTATTTGTAAGACGAAGCTAGTGACAAAGTTCTAAAATAAATAGTGCAAGGTAAATTCACACAGGCAAATGTATAGAATCAAGATTGGAGATAGTAGAAACGCGGATGAATGTGTTTGTTGTCAAATCATGGAGAACAATAAAAACGATATATACGAAAATGCAAATAAAGTAATTGTATTCCCCTTTTTATCACGTTTTTATTTCAAGTTTTTGTTTAGGACGCACATAATTGTACACTTTTCCTTTTTTATATTACATAGGGATATCTCCCACAATAATCTCGTGTGTCTGCAAGTAATAGCACATCTTTACAATTATGCAAACTGCTTAAGGTGCCGGTTTGTAACATAAACCGTACACCGGTAGTGACAGACTTGGTGGAAATGCTACCTAAGTAGTTTTTCCACCCGAGTAAGTAAAATAAATGCTAGGTCTTATTAAATGCTGTGTACTAATTGCGTCCAGCATATATATCACTGCAACCTATATTACCTTGATTAAAATAGTAAAGTAACGTGTATGATAGCACCTATGGAGAAAGTATGTCCGAACATTATATACATCCTGTAAGAAATAATGCACTTTGACTGGGACCTTTCACACGCTTATTGATATCTTCAATTGCACAGCATGGCACAATACCACCAAAATTAGGTAGATACAGTTTTGTTGACCTCCGAAATGTTAGTCTTAGAAGACAGATGAAATCATAAAGTTGGGTAAATGACTGATAACATATCAATTTAATGAATTTAACCAATAGAACCACTTCTAACAAAAATATTATCAAATCCGAACCGTGTTCATGATAATCACTACCATTACCGTCTGCATTGATATCACCATAAATCCCCTAATACAATTACCGAATCATTATCATTGGATATAGAAATCAATATAGATTCCTCCAACTAAACACAACTATGACAAAGTTAGAAATATTGCACAATCTAGCATGGCACAATTATAGGCATACTTAACTATATAAAAATATACCAGGAGTCATAAACATATACAGAAATATACAATACCTTTAGGACTAGTAGGAAAATGCCTGTACCCATCCACTCCTCCAAAATGAGAAATAAAACAAGCTAAAAGGCAAAACGACCTCATACTTGTTCTTTACATGCATCTTCCATGACAATGTTAAATTCACAAAAGCGTATCAAAGTGCAATAAATCAGACTTACGCACTTAATTTATAAAGTGCATATGTGATTAATGATACATGATATCCGAATAAGCGTCCATAATTTAATTTGAATTTTAAAACAAATGTAGACTACGACATTTCTCTAAATAAATTCAATAGTATATTAAAAGCCAAATATGTCATGATTTTGAATATATATGAATCAACATTATTCTGATGCATGCATTCCGAGTTTTTTAATCGCTAAATACTGTGTATTTAAAAGAAATTAATTCCGGGATGATGGTTAAAAATATACTCACCATGTTCCCAAATATAAACAAACTATGTCGATCCAAACGTAAAGTTATGTCATTGACGGACGCTACCAAGGTCTATGAGATAATGCCTATTTTATGGGAATGTCACAGAAGTAACACCACAAATACTCTCATGTAATTCTCAGCATATTGAAGTCAATCTGGTTCAAATACAAAGTTCGCCTTTTCAAATATTATGATACAAAAAAAATGATAACAACATTTCAAAGTATAGATCAATACTGGCCCCTTAGGACATGTGGAATATCATAATATCTTGCAATTTCTGATATCAGTAATTTATCTAAAGACTAGTCTCCTGGAGGAAGGACTAAGTTATAGGATATTAATAAGAATAAATGGATATTTTGAACTGAGAAAAAAACCTGAAAACCCGAAATAACCAGAGAAATTCAACTTCAGGTAAAATTAGATATATATCTTAAATTGGGATGCAGTATTCTGGCAACCCGTAAGGATTGCATCCTATGTGATTGCCATCTAGTGATTAGGATTGCTATGCCTTTACACCTGCTCTATAATGATTGGATTTTATAGTGTAAGGTCGTAAAAAATAACTCGTAGAAAATAGATTACCAATTGGTTTAGGTAAAATATATGACCAGATATCATTTGGATGTGCAGATTTGACAATACTCGGATCATCCCCAATATATGTATACATACCACCAAAATGGGACAAACGTCATATTCAGTAAACGTGATGTGTTATCACATCATCCGTGTGTCCCCCATTAAAAACGTATTCGTTTTAGTACCAGGTTGATAAGAAAATATATGAACCTGTCTTATATACCATTGATATTGCTATCCTTCGTGAAATATTGTTTGGGAGAATCAATAAACAGTGATACCTTTGGCCTTCCCATCAATACACAGATCTTACAATGAAACACAGAAGGGTTTTTGCTATGGCAAAATTCGATATTAAGTTCATTCTAACGTAGAAATATATAATGAAAGAATAGATATGCATATGACGTGTGTCAAGGATCATATCCTATTTTTCCTGCTATGCGCAACATATCGTTATGATTATATGATACCATCCTCATGTGTAATCTCAATTAAACTAAAGAGGTACCTGTACCTACAATGGTAAATTAATTTCTCATTATCTCATTAAAGGCCGACCATAAAGTATGTACGCAGCAAAGGGTAGGGGTAGGGGGTAGAGCGGAGGGGGGGGGGGGGTGGGGATTAGACCAAATGAGTCCAGGGGGAAAAGGAGGGTCGAAGGCTTGATATTCCATACGCATGCACATGCATTGTTCTTTAGATAAGAGACAGATTCTAGTTGTATGTGGAGGTCACATAGAGGTCAAGCCCGTCTGCTTTACTGCATTATGATTAGTTTATATGGAAACACATACACAGATGCCACACCTATTATTACCATAGACATCTTGATTGATAAGTTACAGTCCTTTTAGGTATTTTTCTGCAAAACCCTTTTTTAAAATGTCACGTGTGGAAATTATAAAGTTTTAGGGCACCTAATAAAAACACAAAGAAAAATCTCCATCTTGGATTGAATGACCAGCAGGAATAATCGAAGAAAACAACTGTATATATTCAGTTTCCCATATACGGTATTCTGTGTGTCCTAGAGGTAGTGATAGAAAATGTACTAATGCTAAAACATGAAATAATTCTGATAGCAGACCTGGATGTCCCAAATGAATTACCTCGAAGCAGTGCCTACAACTCAAATGCACTTATTCATTTCTATCTCTTATTAGATTGTCTTCAATGCGTCTCAGAGCCAATTTATATTTTGTTGGTAATTTCCTCTTTCAGATATTCCAACAGGTTGTACCAATCGAGAACATCAAACCATTGAACAAGAACGACATAAATGTACATTGCCTATAGTTTTATCTCATCGTGGGTTTTTTCCTAACCTTAGCAGCGATCGGTAATCGAAGGAGACGCCTGCGCCAAATCCCTGATAAACACCATAGGTGAACTACATGTATCTCAACACGCCCTACCAATTACATATCCAGGCTGGCAGCACGGCGAAACGAAGCCCCTTGCGCCGCCCCCTGACTGGCGAACGCCGCCGCCGCCGCTAGCGTCCCCATCGGCGCCGACGGCACTGACCTCTTGCGTTCGGCGCTGGCGTTGCCCTGGTTTGCGGCGCGGAGGGCAGAGGCCGGCGCCAGGTAGGCACGCAGGTGGGCGATGCTCAAGGGCTGCTTCGCTGCCAGCTCCTCCACCAGGTAGCCCGAGTTCGTCTTGGACGTCCCCAGCTCCATCTGGCGAGATAGGGTGAAACTTGTAGGGTTAGGAGAGTGCTGAATGATGCTGGTTTGTTTAAGGTGGTTTAGACCAGAAACTACTAGTAATTCATACTCTAATGTCAAAGGTAGGATAGAGGTGTGGAGGGATCGAGTAATACACATGAAATCATTTAATCATTTTAATCATGATACTAGTCACATGTAGTCGAGATCACTCCCATTAAAGTTTTTTTCAAATGTACATATATTAGGAGTACTTCCTATTCTAGTGTTAGTGGCCATCCATAAAGTAGGAACGCATTGAGGGTGGGGTAATCAATTTGAAAATTGTGCATACGTCCCTTCTTTAATCTAATGCGTACAAGATGAAGAAGGGGGTGGGTGGGGGTCATTACATTCAGAAATTTGTAACACGTACTTTACGAATAGTTTCGTACTATGTTTGATATATGGTATTCAGTTGTGAATAAAAATGAATTTCATATGCATCATATTAAAACTCATCCTTGATAGAATTGTTATATCCTAAATATCTAATAAATCTACATTCATTTCATCTTCAAAATAGATGATGAATCTTGTGGTTATACAAATGGCAGGACCAATAGTGATAGCAGTTTCAGAAACAAGCACTAGACTGAAAGATATTGTAATAGCATTACATAAAGGAGTTCATTGATCAACTCTATTCATGATGCACGCTGACTTCAGAATCAATAATGAGACAGGTGTCACACCTGGAGATGTGTACGTTTTGTACGTTGAATCTCCTAAATATTATTACAATCTTTGTCAGTTTATTTTGAAGACGATGATGAGTTTGGGACATACCTGTACAATATAGGTGACCATCGAGTAGAGTTTATTGTCCCGGTTTGTTGGTTCAATGATCCATCCACTTGAATGGAACTGGAAAAGATGAATGGTTTGATCACATCATATCGATGGGTTTTTTTATTCATAGAGAAGCCGAGAAGAAATGGAAGACACATTTGTAAACTTATGTCTCAGAGTACCCTTTTAATTGCCCTACCGACGATGTTTGAGTGGCGGGTGCAGTGGACCTATCAGCACCCAGATCTGTGTCAACAGGGCGGCTGCATGTGTTGTGTGTTTCAGTGCTCCACCAGAGCGACCCTAGACTTGCTCAAGTTTTTGATTATGAGCTTTCATTAAATGATTAAACACAATGAAAATAAAGTTCATTATAGTATGTATTCTTCTCTGGCTGGCCCATGAATCAAAGACTTGTCCACTCTGACCAGAATCTCCTGTTTATGACCCCAATCCGCTCCCTGTAACCCTATACTTCCTCATACCCCTCCCTCTCCCTTCCTCCAGTTCTCTGGCCACCTGTGTTGTCATAGCTATAAATTTCGCCTGCTGCTGACTGTGACCCGATCAAGATCAAAGTGATAGGGTATCAACCTCCAAGCAGATATCCTGACCAGTAGCCAGGACATCTGTATGGAGAGTGTTGGGAATGCTGGCGTTAAACAGCGCCAGAAATCGGACACCATTACCGATTTGACCAGTCCCTGTATCGAGGAGAGGAGAGGTGGGGTAGGCTTAGGGAAACAGGGACTGGGGCCAGTCTAGAGCGACCTCAAAATTAGTCACTTCGGAGTCACTCACATACCATGAATGGTAGGCATTGGGGGTACACCATGTTACTATCTGTGACAAAATTATATTGGATAACCCACAAATGGTTCCATGATACCCGGAATATTCTTAAAGTCTGTCACGCATACCTATTCTCCATTTCCAGAGTTTAGATATGAAACAAAACTCACAGACAGATACATACAGACACTCCTGCATTCAGTCATACAAACACACAGATGCAGACAGATATGTACAAGTACTCCTGTATCATCTTACACACAGAGAACATTTACACACAGATATATAGTCAGTCACTGTCATATATACCAATAGACAAACACAGATACATGTATACATATGAACAGGGATACTCATACACGGTCATACACACAGACAGATATACACACAGACATATAGACAGAAACACTCCTACTCAATCATACACAAAGAGATTCACACAGACATATAAACAGTCTTGCACACAAATGAACTCACACATAGTTATTGAAGGAAACTATGTTCCGGTGAAAGGATGTCAAAGTTATGAGATAAGGCTTCAAAAAAGTAATTTTTCTGGCCTTACCGAGTTATTTTGACATATTTCCCCCAGAACTTGGTTCCCCTATTCCTATATACCCTCAAATTTCAATAAACATGGAATTTTCTTTGTCTCTTGTTTTTAGACTTCATTTTAGACTTTGTCGCTGATGTTTTTAGACTTCATTATTCGTATATTTTCTATTTTTTCATATACAGATGGAGGTGTTGATCATTTGCATATCAAATTCCGTTTATTTTGATTAACTTCTGCTATGTGGGTGTGTCAATATTAAGGAGGGGTATGGCCATTTTTATTGAAATTTGTGAGCCAACTATATCGTCCATAAAAATCACGTGGTCAGCCTGGGACGAAAACGTCACCCTAGGACAAAAACGTCAGACTTGGTACATGATTATTATACCCAACGCAGTGGTATGTAACTATAGATTGTTCGGGAATGGGTATATATAGGAATACACATTCGTATAGAAACATGCACATACAGCCATGGAATTCCTTGCTAAGGTTATTGAATGTAGGTATTTCTCTTATGAAAAACATCTTGCCTGAAGTCTGTTTGTAAGGGTAGGGATGTCGGTGAGATATTCTTACTGAAAACGCCCTGACATGCAGTCAGATTGACAGGGACAAACCTGGTTTGGCTACTTTACACTGTGTTTCAGTGCTGAGCTATCCCAGCTGTGCGAAGTGCTTGGAGTCACCGCGTGGTGACAGGATCGTAAAACAGCAGGGGCGTTAGGTCGGTAGGTTAATTCCATTTTATAGATGGTATAAAGAAAGACAAATTTGTAAAAACTTGAATGAAAAACTTTCGTATGATTCAATCTTTTTGTATGAAGAAAGTCACCAAACAACCACACAACAAATTTGTTGTAGATGAGATATATTGTTACTACATGTAATAATAAATCTAAAGACTTCATGACCATTATGGGATAGATATCTAATGGAATGATTTAGTTTGGAAAGTCTCCAATGTTTAGATGTAATAGTTCATGGGACAAAATAAATTGATTATATAGTAAACTTATACGTAAATGAAAACCAAGGTATCTATCATTCACTTGGCAAACTAGAATGATCAGGCTTATTGTAAATACAGTTCGATATTGTGAGGCCAATGACCATCAGTGATAGTCCATTTTATAGTGCGTAATGTCATTGACAGTTTTTAAATAGTATGTATAAGAAGTTATCAGGTTTTATTCGATTGTCCTGGCGCTTATGCTGAAAGAAACTAATCAAAAACTTCATTTTAAAATAAATACCGGGACCACCATTTATCATATCTGTAAATGTATATAGAAGTTATTACGGCAACTCTTTTGCATATCAAGTCTTCAATCGAAAAACATTAAATTGCGGATTTACCACTGCCAATAAATACAGCCATTGCCGATCTATCCAAAATAAATGTGTGTTCGTGACGTACCTTTCCCCTGGTGACGTCATCACTGACGACGCAGTCGGGCCAGCCGACCGACTTCATGGAGATGATGTACTTGAAGCCTTCAATGCGCTCACTCTGTAGAAGGCAGAAGTCGCGTGCCTCCTTCCGGAACAACTGGGAAACTTCATGGTAGAGGTACACTACCGACAAATGAGAAGGTAGGAATCCTTAATGGCTGACAGATTTAGCTGACAAACTCACAGCAGGGTCGTAGAGTGAGGACTGTGGTGTCAGCCGAGGTAGAAAAAAATTACCAACGTTTGGCAGAAGTTCCAATTAAACTCTGATACTGATTGTAAATACATTTGAGACTACGAGGCAAAGAAAATAAAAATGAATACAAGCTACATTGAAATTAGAGTGTAGTAATAGCATATTTTATCACGCCTTCACCGTAATGACTATAACCTTTGTTATATAGCATGTGAATAGTTTGCCTCGATCTAAAAGCCTGTTTTAATCATCAATGATACAAATTCTAATCATGGACGTAGTGTATAGAAATATTTCATATTTTCTACAGGTAGTTCAGCCTCAGTATTTTGTCAGCTGTTACTGGCGGTGGTTTACTTCGTTGACTCTAGAAGGTTGTCTTGTGGAAAGTTTGTTTGGCCTAGTTTTCAACAATTTAGATAATTGCATTTGTGACCCAGTAATCCCTACTAAGAAACAAGAAGCTATGAAACTCCAAAGAAGTTAGACCAATTTCAAATAATACATGACAACAATACAATACATATTACAATAGGTAAATGATTTACTACTAGAAGTTATTCAACTACCAAGTTGTACTTACCTATTTTTAATCCTCCTCCGAAATCATGTAGAATTTCAACTTTCTGGGAAAAAAATAATATATAAGCAATAAGTTACGCGTTAGCATTTTTGTGATAATTTTAGAAAATCACCTAGCTGAGCCCTAGTACTTCTTACAAATAAAGATCATATCATAGCGATTATGTATTATCAATTTATCATAATTGAGAAATCAATTAATGTATTGATATTGGTAAATATGTCACATCCAACATATTTCTGCATTTAATGTACAATTTGGTATTTCAAAAAATTCATAAACTGAATAAAACAGAACATCGGCTGTTTTCAGATACAATGCAAGGAGAATTCATTGATTTATATTCTAGAGTAGTGCCATTCTTTAACTGAAATAAAGACAGTAATACTCCATAAGCATATTGTAATCTAACGTATTTGGGATACAAATAAAAAAATTCTTAATCCAATCTACTACAATTAGAATTTATTCATGGATTTCTCATATTATATTTAAGAAGTCTTTACATGTTTACATTCGATTACAAATACTTACACGCTCATAAATAACCAGAAAATTTCCACATTGGTAAGACATGATAATCATCTCTTTACACGCGACATTATATAGAATTTACTTGAAGAACTGTAATTACAGAGGTGAAAAAATCTAATAAAAAAAATCTCTGTCCAGGTCAGTCTCATGACAACTGAATGAAGATGCACTAGTACCTTCAGCATTTCATCATATGTAAATCTTGTCCGTGGGTTCTTAAGCGCTTCAAATACTGCTTTAGGTGGTACAGGAATAATGCCTTTTCCGAGGTAACTGAAAGAGAATAAAGCCATACGATGTATGATTTTCATTATGATTATCTTTTTGTAGAAATAATTGTCATATATTTTACATAATCTGATTCTAGCTCTATTAGATCCAGTGTCCAGTGGAAGGAATTAAATTGTTTGTTTATTTAGAGAAAGATCTCCATACCATTACAACATTTTTATTACGGCATCGGTTGGGGTTAGAAGTGTTCTGAGCCACGTTTTCTAAATCAACATTTTTATTACGTGGAAGTAAAAAGTTCTAAAGCCAATAGTTAATTACTGGAGGTCCATACCATGATGATATAACAATAGGGACGTGGTATTCTAAGTTAGTTGTCTGGGTTATTACCTTCTTCGTAATATGATCTAATTATTAGATAGATGTCTTCTTTTTTTTGTGAATTTCTTTATTAACCGTAGTAGTATACATTATTCAGTACAATTAGTTTTAAGAATGGTTAACAAAGGGGCGTGAGTGTCAGCCATAATCAGATTTGCTGATTTTCATCACCCTGCCCAAGTTATAGGTCTTTATACCTGTATGTGTGACCTGTGTAATAAGATTTAGAGATAACATCATAACGTAAACGGTCAGAACCATAAGTATGACAGATTCTCAGTTATCGGCGAATATTCCGATACTAGAACTATTTTACTATTCATAAGTTCTTCTTTTTTTTTTTTTAATTTTTGTCTTTTCCCCCAGCATGAGGGACGTGGATAAAACCGTGAACTCACCTCTGCACAGGGGCACTTTCTTCTAACATCTTTCTAAGAATGACCACTTCTTTTTCCAGTCCACAGTAGCTGCATAAGATTCATGCCATGTATTGTAAAAAGATGGATATCAACTTCTAGACATTTCAATAAAGGACTGATTGTGCGAGCTCGTCTCTTGATCATGTAACTGCAAAGCTTTTAAATTATCTACGAAGTGTGATGACTCGATTTCCATGAAATTAATCAATACTGTTGGTGAATATATAGCATCTCAATCAACGAAAACATTCATATATATATATATATAACGGACAATGAAAGGAGTATCAGAAGTGTAACAAAGAGTAACTGAACCAAAATTAAAATCACACAAATGTTTATAATATTCCATGCACTTCAAAGTAAATTATTGTAATAAATAGTTATCATACACATGTCGTATCTACGAGAACAAACGACTGCAGCTGCGAATTTCTGTTCTACCACCTAATCACACAGATCGAAACTTTACATTGTATATGAGACTTTCAATCAAAATGTCATATTTCTGCTACTTACATCCAGCCCCCGGTTAGTATGGCCTGCTCGTCGTATGAGCGACTGATATCTATGTTGGATATCTTGAATTTCTGGGGATCAAAAAGAAAGACGCCAATGAATTTCATCGTTACTGACATGGTTCAGACTATATCAACATAACCATACGTTATTTATAAAGCATGTCTGGAGGCTTATAAGACAACTAATAAGCTTTCATGATTTCAATTGGCATAAAGGATCAGTGTATGTCATGAGAATTCCACCTGGTGTTCTTACCTCTGAAATGATTTCTGCAGCGACGGTATTTGCCATAGTCCTGAATCCAGCTGTCAACTTCTCCTCTACAATTTCACAACACATGGGAAATATCAATTTTTTGTGGACAAATAAGTGTCACTCTCCTTGTCCGATTGTGAATAATAGCGCTGATACAAATCGTGCAAAATAACCAGTAGACCTGTAACTAGCGTAATGTGCAATCACCAAGACCAGGCTTTTCATTAACTACTCAACAAAGAAAACAATAAATGTCATCTGAGAGCCATTCAAGATGCACATGTATTTATAAGTAGAACTGCAAAAATGTAGAATGTACTTGAATCTGGAAATAGTATGGCAACGAAAAAATAAGATAAAGTTATTAGTGTTCTAGTGCAACAAATAAGTAATAAGAAGGAACTTCATCGAGACATGTGTATGTAGCCACTGACAATATGCCATGAGTTTGGGTTGTGGAGTAATCTCAACAAGCAAAGCTGAGTAATATTATGCAGCTGACCAAAATGAATGGCATATTTTCAGGGGCTACAAATCGAGTGCGTTTCAGCTTTTATCTCACTCCTATTACTGACTGATTGGCTAATATTTGTGATATCATTGCTCATTGATTTTTTTTATACAATACTCCATGGGCATTGAGTATGAGTTCCCAATGTTATGTCTATGGAAGAAAATACCAGGCGTGAGATTAGTTATGATGAAAGCAGTCGGTATAATTCAAAAATCAGGTCTCTATTACTTTACTCACCAACACTTTCCTCCTCCGTTTCCTCGTCTCCGTCCTCGCCCCTGTCTTCCCCGTCTGGTGACCCTGCTCCACTATCCGAGGTTCTCATGCGCTGGAGTAGGTTGAGAGAGAGGCTTGACCGGGACGCCGACCCCCTCTGCTGGTTCTCCGCCAGGGGGCCTTCTGCTCCCGGGGGGCTGTCATCGCCCGGCTGCGTATTCATAGTGGACGATCGCAGGAACTGGAGGAGGGACTTACGCTCAGACTTCGGCGGGGTGACCTTTTCGGGCTGGGAGTTGTTCGAGACGTTAAGGTCTTTCATGTAGGTGGCATCACTGTCTGTCTCATCTTCGTCCATACCCTCGCTCAAGTCCGAGTCAGTGTCCCCCTCCTTTAATAACCTGCTCGGAGACGTCCTACCGTTAGTCTGCCCCGTGTCCGGAGTGGGAACACTAGCTTGGTTCTTCCGCTTCCGCTCTTCATACCACTCCTTTTTCTCCGTGATGAGATTGCGGAATTTCTGCAGGATGTTGGTCTCCGTCTTTGGGGAAGTTTCCGTCTTGCAGCTGGCTTGTAGGAAGAGATCGTCCATTGATCTGGAGAGGTTAGGGGAGGGTGTTAGGTCATCCAGGTCTTCCACGTCGTCCTCCTCCATGGCGCAGGGCAAGGTCACGGCCGTCAGTGGGGTGCACTGCACCTTACGGTATAGGAAGTAGTTCTGCAGCGACGCCAGGCGGTAGGCCGATCGCTCTGCCCCCTGTGTTCTGTGCGACGAACTAGCGGCTTGCACGACTGTCAGGAGACACTGGTCCATTTCTGTTAAGTTAATTTTTTGCTAATATTGATATAACGGCTAACCGCGTATGTGAATATATAAAGCCACAAATTCGAATATTCTTTTTTGGGGTATGTATACGTACATAAACCAGCATTGTAATCTTGCTGAGTGTTACCAGTATAAATAAATGAATTAAAAATATATATATTCACGTCGATGCTACATATTATAAAATAACCTACAACCTATCTACTCAGTCGTGTAATCTCAATACTATAACTACATAGGTTACAAAAGATTAATAAAACTATTTGTCTTCTGTTACTGTTGCAGCAACTCTCTCTCTCATTATTAAAACCCTAGATCATTGAAATGTTCCCAACTAAATAAGCCAGGTTAGGACTAATAGATGTGGTAGACATGCTCGGGTACTGATTAGAATAGGATTTCATGCCTAACTTTTATGTATTATCCTAAGTATTATTTTAAAAGTGCAACTACGTACATACACTTAATTCAGGAATCAAATCAGTGGTTACTCGGTGCGGCATTAATCTTCAGTATCGAATATAGGCTGGAAATAGACTTGCTAGAGACGATCCGTAAGGGTGATCCGTTTAACAAATTGCTGCTACCTTGCAATGCTTCAAAGTGGGAATATTCTATTTTCAACCGCTGTTGTAACCATGGTAGTGAAAACTTAGGGTGGATATTCTATCATTAGAGAATCAACCAGAAGATGAAAGAAGGAAACCATTGATGCATTAAAAACATCCACCACAGGTGTAGACCAAAACAAAAAATTTCAAAAGAATATGAAATAATCATTACTCCACCATAGAGTAGATACTTGGTAGCCTATGATTATAGGCTGGAAAGGTACACCCTGACGAGACACCAGGTACCAACACGAGGAGTTACGGTAGGCCCGGTTAGTGAAGAGACAGGCACACAGGAGCGTTACAGAGCCGATCAGATCCCACATGCGCCAGGAAGGTCCTGGAATGGAAAAAAGTGACTGGATACCGACCAAACCAACCTTCGACCGGCTGAGCCAGGTAGAAGGTCCATCCGTCCCCCGCCGTCTCCGGAACTTCCAGAAGCCAGCAGCAGCCATTGTCCTCCCGATGCCAGTACCTACAATGGATAATGGGAAATATCTATTTTATTAACTTCTGTCAGCACCTGCCGCTAGCAGTAACCAAAGCTAGGGGAAATTCAAAGAAGAACGCTGAGCCCCGGTAGTGCTTACCCTAATTTATATCTCAGTTTTCACTTATGTACTATAGGTGTAATGATATATAACTGCACATAATTACATGCTCACTGACAAACTTTATGAATTTCCACAAATCAAATCCCTTCTGCTTTAAGCCTTAGTTAAGTCGATTAACTTGCCCACAGATATTGCGAATCGTTGCTTAGACATTTTCAGAGAGAATTTTGATGCTGACGAGTACAAATATCAGTCTAACGTCTCAGACTGGGCGTACCTTCAGGATCGCAACACGGCAAAACCCACAGTGGAGACTGCAAGTTTTCCACTAGTCTGAGACTGTTCGTACTGGGTACTGGGCGTACCGGATGTACCCTGGATCACAAGCATTTTTAAATATCAAACATATTTGATATTTGGTACGCCCAGTCTGAGACTGGACGTACCAATGTACCTAGAATCGCATGAGCTCCAGTCGCAAGGGGAGTAGTCCACACACAGAATGGATGTTACCTTGTGATCCGAGGTACATGCGGTACGCCAAGCCGGAGGTACCGGATCGCAACCCCCCCCCCCCCCTCATTCTTATTCTACATGGATAGATTTAACACTTTGTCACATTTATCCAATTTTAGAAGCCAAAATAGGCCAATTTACATTTGCCTGATTTACATAGGAAATGTACTGAAAATTCATTCAAAAACAAGGACGGTGACCTATGATTTTTAAAATCTAAATAAGAAGTACTATATATGTACTATATTCTGTAAAAATTTTAGGAAAATGACATGGGTTTTACTATGTGAATTAGAATTTCTATATATTCTAATACAAAATTGTCATAATATTGATCCATAAATCAAAAACTAGCACGGTGACCCCCGATTTTTAAGTTAGATATGTGTTCCACAACACTTGGAGATCATCATATAAAATGTTCAGGAAATTGACATGGGTTTTAATTTTCAAGCCAAATTGTCCGATATGCCTTTAAACATTGTTAGGTGGCAGAGAGCAGTTATAACCCGGTGAGCAGATCAACTTTTCGACTAGTGGTTCATCAGTCATCTTATATCGCATAATAGGGGTTCATCAAGGTGACAGATACTAAGATAGGACCGTCTATATCTGAACTTTTGTTTTATGTCCCTCACTCTAATGGTACTAACACCATGGACATAAAACTCTAGAGATACACTGTCCATGCTAACACGAATCTGGTTATTCAAAAACTTAATCCATTCTGTCGGGTATTGGTATGCAAACATATGTGACTTTTTTCAAATATAAAAAGGAAATTTATATTAACGTGTGGCGGCTTCAAATATTTAGATACACTGTGTGAATGCTGAAGTCAAACGAACATATAATGACTAAATTTAGGTAAAACACGTTTGCCTGAGGTGTTCACGTATTACAGATCCATTCGATACGTAGACAATACAGCTGCTGTACAGCGTCAGGCACAGCTGGTGCTCGGCCTATTTATGTCACAGAAGCCAATGTCAATATGAAACTCGATTATACCACAAAGTACTTATACAAAACGTGGGGAATCAATAAAAACAGACACATCGAGACGCATTTCTAAATTTCAAGGCAAATCATCCACACTACTATGGCATTTAATGACTTGAATATCAAAAGTTTAAAACGTATGACTAAACGAATCTTAGTAATGTTTAATAAAATACAGCCATGCCACACAGTATGATATTTTAATCATAACTTTTCCGTGAATTAAACAGGTAATCCCACACTGATCTACAGTATCGTGACAAGGTAATAAAAGCTGGGCGAGGGCACGGATATAGGTCCGTGGCGAGGGTAAATACAATCGCTAATCGCATCATACACAATCCCTCCAGTTTGCCGGCCTTTCGCGCGTGTGTGTTGCGATGGTTCCGTCACATCGCACAACATGAAATATTCATGATGTGTGATAAATCCGTTGCACAAGTATGGTGCACTTCCTACAGTACTGGTATGGAAAAATAATTCTCTCTATGATACTCCATTGACTGTATATAGTTATGAAGACACCCCAGCCAATGGTACGAATGTCCATTGCAGCAGATAATTAGCACACTTGAACGCTCCAATCAGGTGCTAGGTCTCAGCACCTGAGTTATCAGGAGGTGTGATAAAAAAACAAGCTGTAAAAACAGTAGGCTGTGGCTGTGGGTACAAGCCTGTCTGTCCAGGTTCACACCAAGGGCAGATAGCCCACACACGACAGAAAATTATCATAGAATGAAAAAAAAAGTTTCACGTATACTTAGATGGGCTGTGTGTCACTATACTTATATCTATTTCTACCCCCCCCCCCCCCCCCACCCTCCAATACATAGTTGTATATACAAGTAAGGTTACAAGTATTGCGACGATTCGGCCGCTTCAGTGGGGCATACCCACGGATTTTCTTGCGACTGAGCGTAACGGATCAGTCGCAGTTGGTGTCATAAATACGGTTGATGGGACTATAAAACATGTGCGATGATCGGGTCGCACTAGGGGCTTATTGGTCTTATTGGGATTTCAGTACCAGTCCACCTGCATCTACTGGTGACTAGCAGAGGGATTACAGTACCAGAAAGCTAGATTTGCCTCTGTCCTTATGTCCTTCCCCTCCCCTCCATTCCGCTCCTCCCATTTTTTGCTCGTTTATACCTTCACAGCCCCCCCCCCCCCCCCACTCTGCTTCCGCCGAGAAAAATTCCTGAGGCTGTCACGTGTTAGAGAAAGTAAACCTACTGAACAGTACCGTACATTCCTAAGTTTAAGGCGCGACTTATACGCGGACTAAACCCCTGATGCGTCTTACAGGATTCGCCCAAACTTAGGGTGCATCTGACACGCGGGTTTTTCCCGAAGTCAATTGAGAATTTTGAGGGGTACCATTAGAAATGCCTTCAAATCAAAGGAAATATAAAATATTGAAGTTATCTTATGATATTACTGCATGATAGTACATATATTGTCTATATAAAAAACAAAACATTTTTATTCTTCAACAAATAAATTGCACTGTGGGAGGTTGGAACCATATTTTTACAGTCAAAGGGCGTCTTATACACGGGTTTTTACCCAATACACTCAACCCCCAGGTGCGTCTTATAGGATTTTTCCAAAGTCATGGTGCATCTTACACGCGAGATGCGTCTCATACGCGGGAATTTGCGGTAGTTTGATTCCTTAATGAATAGCTACAATAAAGACTTGAGAAAGTCTACCATTACACTTACATTAACTGCTCACTCTTAGTGAGATCATTTTACCAGTACATCTGTATTTACCGCTCATGAGAAGCGGGATTAGAGTACCAGTATGCCTGTCTGTATTTACTGATTGCTATCAGCGGGATTACAGAGCTAGTATGCCTTCTGTTACCGTTCAAGGGTCGTGGTATTATATTACCAGTATCCCTGCTGTTACTGCTCAATAGTAGGGGTAACAGTACCGGTATGCCTGCATGTACTGTCGACTAAAATGGGATTACAGAACTAGCACTCCTACTGTTACAATGGACTAGTAGCGGGAAAGAGTCTGGTTAAAACCTCAGTCACGTGCATCAGTCATTCTCATTTCCATTAAAAGGTTTACTGTATCAGCATTGTTTTGTGAGGTAATTAAGAAGAAACCAACATGCTTTAGTCATAGCCATTATCCTCCACGAGTTTGACGCGGAGTGATATGAACGAGGCGAGAGCCGAGTTAATACGTGTAGCATTCAAAAAAGTTAGAGAACTATTACTTTGACCAAAACGAGTGGCTTTCTGCATTTATTTCACCCCTGTACACACTAAGAGAATGGGTGACACACAGGATATAGACCATTGAGAACGGATTGCAATACTCGTAGGGGCATGGATAACGAGTTCCCAATGTTAAGCCTATGGGACAAACATTCCAGGGGTGAAATAAGGAGACAGCTTACAAACCTTCTTCAATATTCCCAACCTATTATAAAGGATCTCTGCTGGGCATAGACAAAACTGTTGTTTTATTCTTTTCTGTTTTTTACGAGGTAATAACGCTTTCAAGCTATTAATAGATAATCATTTGCTGTCATTTAGAAGCAAGAATAAAATATAGTTCCCCGAAATTTTGGAAATACATTTTATCATATGAAGGTATACCTGTTGATATTGATGAGTTTCCGCACAAATGACTCTCCGCGTGAGAGTTGGGATAAGTAATTGAGGATGTCGATCAATCGTGAATTAGTAACTTCTGTCTCTAAGCTGATGTAGTCGTGTTGCACTGGGACGCTGTGTGACGTCTTACTCTTAGAAAGGGGCGGAGCTTCCTGTGCCCGAGTGATTTGATTGACACATGTCAACTTTGGCTGCCATTCTGGGTATTTCTGGAGATCCTTTAATGTTTTCAACACAACCTGAAGTGAAAAGTAGTATAGGGGTTACGATTGTGGATATGCCAGGCAAAGATGTAGGCACATAGAATCTAGGATGTTTATCAGATTGAATACAATAGATACAGTATAATTACAAATATGCTGTTTATAAACCTCAGCTTCTAGTGAAAACATACCCGCATTATTAGAAAGACTGTCCGATTTCTCCATGTGCGTATAATACAATGGCGCAGAAACAATTCATTAGGTTTTCCCCTCTATGAAAATGGCTGTTTCCAACTTATATTAATTGACGGTCAGAAAAACCTCAATATGAGCAAAATATGAGTTTGTACATTTATATAGGTGTATGCCGAATGCAATTAAATCTTACAAAAATATTTATAAGGATATTTACTTGTGATGAGCCTTTGACTTTGCTAAAGCAGCCATATAATGTGACGGGGTCTTCTTGATCGGAAGTTACGTGTCCCTTCCAGATGCGCAGGTCATGGCAGAAGTCGTGCAACTTCCATATTGTTCCATGAGCAAGAGGAAAAGGCTGAAATTGATACAATCATTTAATGTTCGAGTCATGATAATCAACGAAGTTCACCTAACCGATAGGATATATCACTAGATATGTTCTATTGACATGTATATAATATATTCTCCATCATTTTTGCAGTTTATATGATAAAGCTTAGCAGAATACATATCTATAAATCCTTGCGAAAAACTGGCTCACATGTTTGCCCCTAGATAAAAGTGAATTAACACTACCTAGATTACAGCCTTTTTCGAAGGTTTTTCTACGGTCATTGCTTTGCAAATGAAGTCGGAAAAGCAGGTGAATTAATACATGTACATTAAAAAACATGTAATTATAACTGAATTCAGAAAATATGAACCCGCTATTTACCTTTGACTTGCGTAGCAGCTGCAAGATTTCTATTCCATTTTGAATAGGACACTGAAAACATAATGTGGGTAAATCCATCATAAATCCATCATAAAAAACTGACACATTCCTCATGTTTAATTTGAACTGATATTCAATGAGAGGAAGATGACACCCGCTCCCCCCTACTCTCCGAGATCGTCCTTAGTTTGCTAGATATCTTACCTATGATTCATCAATTTTTTTGTTCACGACAAAATGACAATATGTAAGAACATGAAATTCCTATCTCAGGTATGCAAGCACATGTAGACTCATCTTCTTGTATGATCCATTATAATCCATTATAGATGACAATATTGGAAAGACAATAACAAGACCAATGATGGTTTACCTTTTAGAATTACACATTGTGATATGCATCACGGTAATTTTATAGAGAAACAGGGATTAGAGCTGTAGCAAATTCGGTCTGTCCTTAATTTAGTAAATGAATATTTGACGAGGCGAAAAATGTATGGTACTACTTTAATTCGATGGAGGTAAAAAGATGAAAAAAAATTTAGCTCAAGAAGGGTTTATTACTATACACCTACGGCTGAACATGTATGGAATATTGCCCGCTGCTATGGGTGTAGTATAAATAATGTTGGTGTGACAGCGGGCTGTAGTGAATGACATTGGCTTTGTACAGTCAATAAAACGGCGTTTTAAACGAGTAGGAGGTACATAGTAATAAGAAAACGTAGTGACTGAGCCCATACCGTCCGTTCTCGGTCCTTTGATGAAAAAAAAACGGCCCTCTCGCCTGCGGCATCGGGCCGTATTTTTTCATCAAATGACCTCGAACGGCCACCCGTACGGGTTCAGTAACCACGTTTTCTCATACTACTGACTAAGCAGCTCAGGATGACAAGCATAATTTTATCTAAATTTGTTTGTGGATCAGCAAGCCTTATCTATATAACCTATAGTAGCCGGTAAATGTGGTTGGAAGTTCATTTTGTGTATATGCCATGGATACTTCACAAACCTCATAAATATGCATGGTAAATCCTGTCATTACAGCACTTTAGTTGTTGAGTTCATTTTATGTTCTAATAACACACAATATATACCGGCGGCATGTGACAGATATAGTACATATATATATATATAAGGTCTACAAATATTGTATAAACATTGTACGGGGCGGAACTGATAAATTGTGTCAATATAGTACATATAGGTCACCAATGCTGATAGAGCGCACATACGGCGTGTGGTTGTGGGTGGAGTGGGAGGTGATGTGAGGGCGTAATGGCGTAAATTCACTTAGTTTCTGTTCGTTTTTCGTTTACTTCAAAATTTCATGCATCGCGCTTTATAATTCATGACATCATTTTGAACGTGGGATTAAAAGGCATTCTGTGACGAGTGACTTCACAAATCAATTAATTTCAGTTCAAGTTTTAATCAATGCTTTGTTCTAGTCTTACTCAGCATGACAACGCACATGTATGTTGCTGATATATCATAACTATATTTCATTACTAACAATCCTCAGTGGCCTACTTGTGGTTTTGTAGCACAATAGTGGAAACAAATGCATAATAGAATAGGCCAACATGACTATTGACGAATAAACTGGATATGATCTAGATCTGAACACAAGTAGCGGCTTAATAAGAAGGAACTGCATTGAGATCATAGCAACTGAAAATATGAGCTTTGGTTGGGGATTAATTTCCTGAGGCAATGCTGAGTGTGATTAAGTAGCCAACTTAAGGGCTGGTTCCACAAACATGATGGATATGCCATGGTATATTTTGGTATATCTTACAGTGTCGAGATTTGTCTTACCTCATTTGTTGTGTTACTTCGCACGCAATGATATGCCTAATTTTATGTAATGTTGTCCCAGGATGCATATTTTTGTGCTCCATCACAGCGACACCTCAAGATCTATTGCCAACACATCGCAACATACCCCCGGTACCGCTATCTATCGCGACAAGAATGTGGCACTGGTGCTTTACAAGACTGATGCACCACAGCAAATATTTACATGATTATTCAAAACCTAGCAAGTTTTAGCAGGACAACCAAATTATGACTAATCTCCCTATAGTAGGGGCCTATAGATATTTTGTATTCAGGTGGAATCAGCACTTTATTTTCAGTGGCTATGTTATGGATTGAGTGCGGTTCAGATTTAATCTGACCCCTATCATTGACTATTAAACATTTGTAACATCATCTCCCATCAAGTATTTTTCCACAATACTCCATGGGCGTTGAGTACAAGTTCCCAATATTACTTTATTAGGTCTATTGGGAGAAAATAGAAGGGGTGAGATAACAACTTGGGCCCAGACGATAGGTCCGTGGTGACAACAGGGTGCGGTCGCCAGACAAGAGCTGCAGCGCATCTAAGCAGACGTGTCTGACCCTCGATTCCCTCATGAACGGTTGAAATGGAAACTGGAAGTCGAATGTCCCTCTCATTTTAACTCAGTCTCAGAAGGAGGGACTTTTAGTTTCATATGATGTGGCACTTTCTGTTTATCATTTAGGATTTAGAAATATAGGGCAGATATATAAAGAACAGTATACATGTATTATAAATTGTGTATATTGACATATTTTAACAGTTAATGACAAGAAGTGCAAGTTTTAAGTTGAATTATCAAATATAATAAATATATAATAATATTAATATATTATATGAATATTTAACTATGATCGACTCACTCGTTGTTCCGCCCCATGTCTGTGTACGACTCTCCTCACGGCTGAATAAATGACCGTAGCCAAGATGACGATGATGGACAGTCCTATCTTATTTTCCCATATCCAATTTTGGTCCATTACAACCCGTACTACCCACTCTCTGGTTGCTGGATCCACACACTTTCCTGCATCATGTGCTTTACCACCTGTGTTCACAACGTAAACGTCAATCGCCGACCACCTGGCTCAAAACTTCCGGAGTCAACATGCGTGAATGGTATGCGCAGAACTATCACAAAGATGGCCGCGCCCACTAGTGCACTGGTTCGCGCTTCATCCGCTAGAGGGTTATGTGCTTATTTTCTTTCTACCCGGTTCACCGGTCATTCGTTAGGAGGCGCGGTGAAATTAGCGCGCTGCTGTAGCACGGGGATCAGCCAAAGTTTCTTTCACCAGCTTTATAAATTGGTCACCACCACTCCATGTAGCGGTTCATTTGTTGACCTCCTGTGATTTATCTTTCACAGCATTTTATTGATTTAAACAGAATTCGCCTTTTGCTTCCTTTAAACTAGCGATTATTTCGCTGTTTAATCCACACGCTTTTCTTAGCGATTCTTTATCTTTTATAGCTAGAAAATGCCCTATAAGTTTTCGCCTCTCATTTATTTTACAGGAGATGTCGTCTGAGACCCAAGGATCCTTGCGCTGAAAAATCTGCATACATCGCATTGGGCGATGATGGTCTAGGTAGTCTGTAATAGTATTTAAGAAAAACTCCCATAAGAAGTTTGGGCCAAAAATTATTCCAATCCATCTCAGTTAGGTGGTTCGCAAGCGATTTCACATTATATAGCTTGGTTGATCTCCCATAAAATTTAATTCTAGTTTTCTTTTCTCTCTCCTTTTCTTTCTCCTTTTTCTTAACAATATAAGTGAGCAATTGGTCATAAATGAGATATCCCTTCACTACGGACGACGGTGAACAGTGAACATTAAATCTAGGATCGTTCCAGACTTATCTCATGAATAAGTGAGTGCGCTTTGGAGTAGGCTAGTTATTATGATACAATAAGTCGCAATTGAAGTCCTCTATTACCCATTGTTCGGTGTCCCTTATCAAATCAGAATTCAGCAATACCGGTACGTTCATTGTGTCAGACAACACATTTAGGTCCCTCTTGAGAGGAGGGGGGGGGGTTATAAATTATTATTAAACTAGTCTTTCTAAAACCTGGTTTGTAGATAATTAGTGTCAAAATCTCCCCCTCGGGCATATATCTGTCTGCCATGTAACAACATACACCCCTTCCTATGCGATTCAACCTATAGATCTTGCTGAAGATTTGAAATTCGCTAAGACCTAACATTGTGTCATCAAGTCGCTCATCTAGCCATGTCTCAGTTAACCTTATCACATCTTGTCCTTCGAATGCCAATTTAACAAGCTCCTTATATTGTACTGGGTGATTTTGAATCCTTTAGATGTCATAGATGATGAAGAAGGATGGGTTAAAAGATGGGTTAGGTTGGATAAAATCCCAGCCTAAGCCCTGCTGAAAATGTGATGTCTAGTTAGCACTACCGTACAAACTACAATGGGTCGGATTTTTTTTAATAAATTACGCTTCTATCCTGGGATGAAACACCCCAAAATAGCTTTAGAATAATACTTCTTTTTATATTTCATAATAGTCACTGACTAAGTACCTTCCACAAAAACTTTATTCCAACAAAATCAGATTGAATGGTTTAGATTTGAGAGCCTTTTTGAAATTATGTATGATACTGCATGTTGTCCACCCTGCTAAAATATTTGAGATTTCATGAATCGTTATAAATATTTATAATTTGAAGAAAAAAAAACATGAATAAGATGAATAAGCTGTCTCAACTCAAAAACCCACCAGAAAAAATACCAAACGTTTCTAAAATTACTCAGAACAATGAAAAAAACCATTTGTGGCTATAATCCTTTACATTCTTAATGAAATGATAATAAGCTATATTTTTCAAAGAAAACCACTTAATTACTGATAAAAAAAAAGACAACTCTAAAGTCATAACTTATATCAGATAATGTTGTCTGACACTCTGGTGTGTTGGACGATACATTTTCAGTTCTTGAACCACAAAAAGTATATCTTTTATATAGAAAAAAAACAGGGTATTTATAAGTGGTAGGGATACTTGACACATACGGGATATTTGTTATTATATCATGATTATTATTTCTCCTATGCATCATTTAACAGGCGTGTTGTCCAACATCCCATGGTTTTTTAAAATATCAGAATGTATGACCCGATTGTGTTGAAATGTCTAGGTATTACAGTCGGAATCATGGTCAACATATATACACAATAATGGAAAATTAATTTCTCATTGTATATTTCATTAGTATTATCCTCTGAAAATTGAGGTGTCACACAACATGCTCTATGGGGCACTCTGTTGAAAAATTTGATGGTCCGGGATAGTTTTGACCATTTTAATTTTTTTTCAAACTTTCACCAATTTTCACAAATACTTTGTCTACCCTACTCATGACATGCTTTAAACAAAAACAATTTTTGTTGATTTCCGGATGAAAAAATACCTCAGAGCTATAGAAAACTCTATGCTGGAATTAAAGACTATCAAAAGATGCACCAAAGATTGTCACTTTTACATTGATGAGATACATTTATACAAAATCAGCCTTAGATAACCCTATTTTGGGTAATTTAGTAGGTATTCAAAATCAAAATCCTTAGGGAAAAACAGAAAAATAAAGAAAACAAGATGTTTTTAGGGGGAGGAGAGGAACAGCAAATCGTGAAATATTGAAATATAATGAGTTCTCGTAATCTATGTTCGACAATATATAGCAAGTAGTGCATGCCTATTGCTACGTTGATCCACTATTCAAACTGTGGTAGATTATCGTCCTGGCACCTTACGGCGTCCGAGAGAACTAACCTCCAGTTTCTGAATAACAGTACATATCCAAAACTCTTAGGTTTGATGAAGCTAATAATGTACATACAGGGTTACAGGAACTGCTTTACGGCTGTAGCTTGCATACAATAAACGATAATTTGATAAATCACGATGCCTAGTATGAACCTTATTTAACGACTATTAAGAATTCTTTACATTTTTATTGGAGGAGTGCATTATTTGTGGTAAGACATTTTGCGATTTAGTGACATATCCCAATTTTGCCAGTAAATTAAGAGATTCTGGTGGTCATATGGCCGGTACATTTACTCAATGACTTGGATGACCTGGATTGAATCTCTATGACTCGCTATTGTTCTCAAGTTCCCGTTTTTGCCATCAGGGCGGCATCACAGTAGCAGCAGGTAGTTTTAACCACAAGAAATCATAGAACTTAAATTCTAACTGTTCTGAGAAGGTTTCTAATTAGGGAACACAGCTAAATAGTTTAATAAGGCCTGCTAGACTGGGAATATTTAAAATTTTGGAGATTTCAAGGGTAGCCCCCTGAAAAAGGGTGACATCTGAGAGACACCATGAGCTTAAGTCACCCAAACTCCCAGAAGGGCTAGGAATATAATTTTAACTGTTTTGAGTAGATATCACAGTGGGAAGGACAGTTAAATACTTTATCAGGATCTGGTTCACTGGGAACATTTTTGAAACTTTGACTTTTCACAAGTGAACCCCCCAAATTCAGTCATTTCTCAGTGGTGCCATCATCTAAAGTCACCCAAACACTGCCATTAGTTTGGAAACTCCCAGAAGGGCTAGGCATACCATTTTAAATGTTCTGAGTTGGTTTCACATTAGGGAAGAAAGCTAAATACTTTAGAAAGGCCTGATTGAGTGGGAACATTTTTGAAACTTTGACTTTTCACCTGTGAACCCCACAAAATCAGTAATTTCTCAGTGGTGCCATCATCTAAAGACACCCAAATTCTGCCATTTGTTTGGAAACTCCCAGAAGGGCTATGAAAACTCATACTCTAAGAAATATTCCTGGTCTAGCAGGTCTTAATAAACTATTTAGCTGTCTTCCCCATTTGGAAACCTATTAAGAACATTTGGAGTTATGGCTCTATCCCTTCTGGGGGTTTCAAACTAACTGCCCATTCATCTCCCAGCCCATTCACTTGACTGCCCATCCCCCTGTCTGCCCATCCACCTGACTACCCATCCATCTGATTTCCCACTCATTTGACTGCCCATCCACTTGCCTGACCACTCATCTACCCATTTGCCTGACTTCCCATTCATCTGACTGCCTATCCATCTGACTGCCCATCCACCTGTCTACCCATCCATATGACTGCCCTTTTTCTGACTGTCCATTCAACTGGCTTCCCATCCATTTGACTGCCCACTCATCTATGCATCTGAGTGCCCATCCACCTCACTATGCATCTATGTGAGTGTCCATTCATAGAACTGCCTATCCATCTGACTGCCCATTCACCAGATGAAACATCCATCTGATCACCTTAATTCCATTTTAATTCACACCTGAAACTATATAAATATCACATAGGCATCATAATTCGGATTAATATGTATTTTAAATCACCTTTCTACTCCTTTTAGTTGCTGAGATATGGAAACCCAGCCCATCTCCTGGTAGTGAAAACTGAAACTACATGTAGAGTAGACTGTGATGCCGCCTAGCGGAAAAAGCGGAAACTAGCGGTCGACCCATGAACGCAGTCAAGCGTAGCCGAGGCGAACAGATCACAGAACAAACATGGCAATGGACCGCGTTTCCTATCCATGGATGTAAGTCCGTGGTTTACTATGTAAATCAAGTCAACGTAAACTGCCCTAATTTACAAATTAAGATTGGATAAACTAAAAAAAACAAAAACAATCAAATTTACTCATTTAGAATTAGAATGAATCCCAAGAAACCAGTTTTGACTGATCATTGCATTATTTAAAAATCACCAGATGGCGCCCCCATGAATTGTAGGATATGCCTTGAATGCTTGAACAGTAGCTAGCATATATAACATATAAAAAGGTGGGTTTACGACAGGATCTACTTGCAGTTTCACTACCACATAGAGACAGACTTAACGAGTCAGAGACCTGCAGACTGAAATGTCATGAAAATGATATTCTGGCGTAGATGAAAACTCAAACATCTTATTCTCTCTTCTAGGTCTTTACTTAGATAAGGCAATTCCCTTTTGATTCATTCGTATTCATGCTGAAAACAAAATTTTATAGCTGTAGTTTTCTGAACTATGGAAGGTCGCTCATAATGGTTATTATCAAGAAAGCCCAGTGACGCTGTTAGTGCAACCCGAGGAATAGCGTGAAATTTATCAGCTTATTTACATTTTTCTGACTTAGTTTTTCATAATTTAGACGAAAAACGATATAACATCAAGTGGACATTCTTAAAAAGAGCGGGTCCGCAACCTAAATCTCATGATCAATATCGAACGTTTTTAACAACGGCTGCATCAACATTGCAGCTGAAAGAAGGTTGTTTACATGTAAATAAGAATGTTTCTGCGTCGTTCCAAACTTAAATTTCTTATCATTAAACACTATCTTTAGTGGCGTGGCAGAGTAATATCGCACGATTTATTACATCTGTACTTCAGTTGCTTATCTGAGCATACTTATCAACTTTCATCTGATTGTTCACAACAGGTAGCAACAACTGCTGTGTTTCCTATTGATCTGTTTTACTTCTACATCCGTGTTATGATCTACAGAAAAGAGGTACAGACAATCAGAAACATTATACAGATAGAGGAAGAATCAAATCAATGATAATCACTAGGCACTATCTGGGCACCTCTTCAATGTCACTTACGGGTTCGCAATGGAAGTATGTGGGAGTCAGACTTAAGGTTATATATAAGATAAGACTTCAAATAGGACAATACAAGAATAAAGATAAAGGGCATACAATTGGAATGAGATACAATTGAGGTGGTTACAAACTTATTCAATGAAGCGATCATTTAAACACTAAAACCATTTCAGCAGTAGATGTGGTTTGAATACATATATGGAAAGCACACATGCAATCATTGAAGTAATTACTTGGGGTTACGAAATACTACGCCTATAATAATCCTATTTTGCTGTGTGAGCTATCCATTGCCATCGTATGTACTGGTATCGCCATCACTGAGATAAAAATGACATTTTGGCTGTGGGGTTCATTTTGTGAGCATTTGAGAACAGCTACATATCACTAATACTATTATGATTTTATAACGCAAAGTTCATGGGACATCCTATAAAGGAACCCCCACATACATGTATATTGTAAACAGTACGTTAAAATGCTTTTGGTTAAATACCTAAACATATGCTTGCCCTATCAGAGGAGAAACTGATATGTGCAAATTATTTCATGGGATTGGAACTAGAAGAATTGCCCTAGCGAGTTTTCCCCCTTACAATAATACAAGTATCACATATCTAATATCCTTCTATAGCTCTCGTTATGGGTTGTAGTATCTATTGACGTTTTCAGCCCTTTATCAGCATTGCCTGTATGTTTGAAAGCATCTTAAACCACCTGCTCGAAATAGATTCGCTACAATAAATGCACATATAATCCATATATCTGCATAGGTCTTTGGTAATATCCATACGAGTAGAACGACACGTTTAGATGCATATTATTACAAAGATATGTTAATTGGACCAAGATCCATGCCAAGTGATCATACTCCTAAACACGTCCACCCTGTTTCCCCAGATACAAATGCATGGGATTCGCCATTGAGGGACCATGATATAAAGAAGGCAATTGATGAGTGTTGGGTCTGTGTCCTCGTTCGCCATCGAGTTTGGAGTGCTCAGTAATATGAAAGAGGCGATAGCCGAGTGAATATTCTGAAGCACTCCAAACGAGAATATGTTTCTGATTTTATCTTAGCCTGGAAATATTCATCTCTTTGTCACCCATGGAGAACGGGATACTGTTCTCACAAGCCTGTTAAGAACGAGTTCGTAATGCTAAGCCTATGGAGGTTTATACCAGGCTAAGATAAAGTATTGTAGTTAGTCTTACAAGGTGCCTCGCTGTTATTGAGATGATATACAGGTTAGCAGGCGTGTCTCTATTTGACATTATAGAATGCGCGTGTCCTGGAGTATTTCCTGCTGATAAAAGACAATAACCATGTGCTCTGTACTATGGTAGAGAATGAGGTACCTAGGGCAAAGCATTTTCAACTCCCCATGGAGTAGAGATTCACCAGAAGAGGGAAAGCTGTTAACACTTAGCTCTGGTTGTCCATCAATCTTTATCGTCTGACGATGTCATATGATACGCACACAGAACAAAACTGTAAAACTAGTTTCACGGGTTCCTCCTCCAGTAACTCTCGAAATGCCATCGATCACCTGGCACACATGAGCCAGAAATACACACATGTAGACACACATACCCAGCAAACTCAAGGCTAACATAACTGTGTAGGTGTTAGCATATTCAATCATGCATCCATAGTGTCTGGGGAAGTGAAACATGCGTGATACACACATGACAGAAAACTCTAATCACTGTCTAGATATAAAGTTCTAACACGTCCTGGGTGTGTTCATCGTCAGTAATGGTATCTGAGCACTACAACAGCAGAATCTTGGCATCAGAATATAATACACTCTTCGAGAATAGTTCTGACACAATCAGAATCTTTGTTTTTAGAATGCAATAGTGAATTCGTTGCGTGAGGTGATACATCAAATTTTAATTCAGCAAGGACAACTGTACAGAGGAATCAATCCGAATGTTGGCTTATCGACTATACCCTCGTTACATTTTGTATCGTTTGGGTCGATATATAATTATTGATTGTATAGCCACAATGGATCTATTGACTCCCAAAACTAATTTAGAATATAACAATGGAACCCTTTAATTGGAATGAATACTAAATTGAGCTTATGAGACGGTGGCCTTTCACATCAACTCAATTATGGGTATAGTTCTTATAATCTAATTATCTGGTCAAATATATGCTTTCTTGTATGTTATAATCTTTAAAAATGTATAGAATAAAGAAATTGTGTATATATACCGGTGTTTAGCATAATCATTGGTCATGTATCAATTATTCGTGTGAATGTGCTGTAGTTAAAGGCGAGGCAAGTAAATATTTTATAAATACCCGCCTAGAGCCACCATTGAATGCACTGTGTAGACAAGAAGAGTAGGAATATCAACTCAAGATACTGCTCGAGTTCACCCAGTCATTACCCCCAAGACAAGTAATGCCTGACCCGATTAAAATTTGGTCTGTGATGTGTATACAGCGGCACGATTCTGACCGACCCAACGAATCCGTCGGGCAAAGGTGTGATCAGGCACAATGGCCATGTCCGTGTCTTATAGGCTTTAAGGGTGTGCTTTCCATTGGTAAACTATGTATCCATTGGTTGGCCGAGCTGTAGTACTGGTGAACTAATGGAAAACGCACTTTCCATTCACTGGGCGAAAATGGTCTCATTGGCCAGGGGGTCGCGTTACGGAGAGAAGCACTAAATATTTTCTAACATATCAATACTAATAAAAAAAGACATCACTAAAATCATGAAATATTAGAAACAATGATATTGGTGAAATAATGATATTGGTGAAATAGAGGTTGTTTAGCCAGGTGGTCATATTAACGCGGTGGTCGCAATACTGAGCATTTTGTAAATACCGAATAGATTGATTTTGGGACTGACACAAAATGTCCATAATGAAGGGCTTATCGCATTTATGAGGTGGTCGTTAGATGAGAGTCTACTGCACTTAATTTCGAAGCCACTTTGGTGCATGATACATGAATAGTTGGTCGAAATTATATATCGCATTTATCACACCCAACCATTGTGTTTCAGACTAGTTTCCATCCTCAGTGATATGTCTTACATTGTAAGCAATTAGCGCCTTAGCTCGTTCCCATGTCTATATGATACCTCCCCACCCACCCCGACCCCGAAAAAGAAGCAAACTTATAAGTGATTTAAATTGCATTTCTCCGTCGCCATAATGCATATCTAGCTCCAACCCATAGACATTTTATTTCCCTCAGAGATCATCGATATCTTGTTCATAAAATGATATCTATCGTCTGGGAACATTAAAGAAACTCTCCACAGAATAAAGACCTAGGTAGAGGATACACACTAACAGGTCAATTTTAATCTATAGTTTGTATCATCTTTATGAAGTTATACATAATGCAATGCATGTAGTCTCATACCTTGCCGAATCGGAAAAATGCCTCATAGTGTCTGACATATACAAGTACCCTATGGTTATGATCTATATTTCCCATAAATAAGTTTGAGCATGATAAGTACAGTTTTGCACACGTCCCTCGTTATCCAACATAGATAACATATTGTCCTCATCTCAATTCGTATATCAATCTTATCATTATTGCTGTCATGCTTATCTCATTAGAACGTGAAAACTTTCCCTCGGAGATTCTTTTTCTCTACATTCTTTATTGGCGCCGAAGAGTATGTTCTGTACCTGAATAGTTCCTCAAACTTCGAAGTGATTAATGTCGGATGGCATTTCTGGTAAAACATCATATGCGATGTGACGTTATATTTTTAAATCATTGTATATGATATCTATCCACTTTCTCAGAATAATCACTTAACGGATAGGATGCGGATAAGATATGACAACCTTAAGATATGAGACAAACTTTAAACGATTTCTCCAGTAGCGAAATTGTAAATTGCATGTACATGCTATTCCTTGATTGTCGAATCATATTCATTTGAAACAGTCCCTATCATATTTGATGAGCCTATCATGTAATGGTACCCTGCTTTGCACAAACATGTGTAACCTAATGTTGTACATTTGTGTATGATTAAATAATGAGATGTAGTAAACATGTACATGTATAGATTGTATGCAAAACTGCAATATTACCCGTTGATATCTAGTCTCGAAAGTGCCAAATTTGAGGGTGCCTACAGCTAAATGGTAATGCCCCCGACCTCATATATATAATCACCAAAAAGAATGAAGCGATCTTTGATATCAAAATCGCTCTATGTCATTTCATTTATATTGTTTTGTGAATTATCACTTAGTGATTCCGTATAGATTCGCTTAGACCATATGATGTGTCCTGTCTGGGGTCTGACAAACATTTTTACAGTAGAACCCCGCGGACACCCTGTATTCCGGGCCAAACTGTCTGTTTTCGCGGATGGCCGCTTAATGTGAGGTTTTGTGTCCGTCGATGTCCGTTTATGCGGGACAACCCCTAACACAGGGTTGAATTAAACATCTAATTGAGATAAAGAATTCCAATCGCAGCTAAACTGTCTGTTAATGTGGGGCGTTGACTTACGCGGTGTGTCCATTAGGCAGTACTCCACACAACCATCGTTTGTTGCATTCATTATCCATCTACTTCAATGAATCAAACTCAGGAATTTCCATATCTAAAGGGACTTCTTTTGAGGATCGTTGGCTTTGAGGCCGTATACCAAGGATTTGAATTTGTATACCATGGATATGATATCTGGCAGTATCCTCAGCGGTATTTATAAATACATGTACATGAGTTGAGTAGATTATATATTGAGTATAGGCGACAATATGTAGATAGGCACAGGTATTACCTACACTGTCTTTCCATCGTGAATTATGTAATAATATATTTAAGCGGTTTGTAATGATAGTAATCATACCAAATGAGCTTTGAGATCCTCTATTCCGCGGATTTTTAAGAATGAAGCACTTCCCACTTATAGAAACAATATTACTTGTTCTGGTACATGGTTTTATAGAATACGGTATTACAGTAAAACTCCGCTATTACAAAGCTCTAGGGATTGGAAAGGTACTTGATTGTAACCGAGGGTTTTGTATCGGAGGTTTGCATGGGCAGCCTTGAAGCATTATAGAAAATCCCATACTCAGTGAAAATTACTTTGTTGTATCCAAGTGTTTCTCAGAAATACTGTGTTATAACATAGTTTCTGTAGTATATGAAATAATTGAGACCGGACAGAGTACTTTGTTGTAACCGAGTATTTGATAAAACCGAGTTTGCTATTACAAAGTTTAACTGTACACTCGGAGACAAGAATAGACCATAATATCGCGAGAGGAAAAAATCTGTCTTTATCGGATCTATCAACAGCCACCTGTAGGGTTATTAACTTTTACTCTTTTTTCTCTCCTCAAAGATTAAAGATAGATTTACTGAACTATTGTCCACTTAGGAAAAACTTAGGCAAATGATAGCATTCACCTGGAGCTACTGGATTGCAATTAACAAATCGATAACAGGATCCTCTTCCACGAAGACATGAAGGAATCTCTGAAATTTCCTCGGTAGATATGAGATAAGAGGTCCGTCACGACCTGATAGCGACTGATCACGCCACTATCTGCTCATCACTTACGCTCTCAATAGCCGGATACTTCACCGAGTTCGCCGTGACGGTTGACGTCAGAGCCCGGATCTCTGGTTGGTATAAAAGTGGTGAATCTCAGGTGTTTCCTCCACTTCATCTGGAGACACCTTGCAACAGGCGACTTCTACCTGCTCTAAGCACCAGTTGCTACCTCCAGCTTTCTTTCACTACTGTCTTTAATCCGTCGTTTTAGTGCTACTATCTACTGACTACAAATCATCATGCATGCTTCGGTTGTCTTCGTTGCTATTCTAGCCTGCACAGTTGGCTTCTCGTATGCCTGTAAGTACTTTCGACTATTCCTCCTTTGGAGCTTGTTTACCCATCAACATTTGAGTTATTGTATGAAATATTTACACATTGCATACATGTATATATGCTATATATATGTGTGTGTATATATATATATATATATATATATATATATATATATATATATATATATATATATATATATATATACAGGGAATGTATCTCGTGATGATGGCTTTGATATGTTGGCTATGAATATCGCCTATTTTGTCTCTGTATCTAAAATTCTGGTTCAACAATTCAATACTAAATTATAATCTAACATTGCAAAGGATGCTGTGATGATGTTAAAAACAGTTTCCTCATGGTCTCCTCGCAGTACCTGGCTCGGGCCCTGACAAGTATCAGCGGACCATGTTCGAGTTCGCGCGGATGTTGGAGACGAACGAGACTTGGCGAGCAGCCTTCGAGAAGAATGTGGCAGAAGACAAAGTGGCTGTCATGGGCAGAACTTTCAACTACAGATTCTCCTGTGATGTTGACAACAGCAAGGCTACCCCGAAGACAGGTACGTCTTTACATCATCCTACGTGTCTAAGGAGATACACAGCAATTACCTTTCAACAAGATCATAGTTGTGGCGATAGATTTGAAATGTAGGAATATCTATATAATAATATTCACTTGATATTCACCGGGTGGGGGTAGGGGTGGGGGAGGGGGTGTATTAGAGAGAACAGAAAGAGGAGGGAGGTGCCATTAGTGGGGACCAAAATTGGGCGGGGCGTTATTGGTGGGGACTGCATATAAACCTTTACTCTGGACCAAAGGGGATGCGCAACCCCTCCATTGATATTGAAAATATAGCATGTCGCTCGCTGGTTATCTATCTTTATGGCCGTCGATTGAACATTATTGCTAAAGTATGACACCTGAGGGATGTTGGATAATAATCACACAAGTTTTCTTTTTTTCATTGAATGAAGGTTGTAATTAATCGCTCCTATGTCGCCAGATGTTATCACCATATGATTTCTTTGCAGTTCACGAACTTCGTCCACAGGACATCAACGTTATCTCCTCTCTGGGCGACTCGATTACGGTAAGTTCGTAATCACCCCTCTTGATTTATTTATGACACAAAGAAGGGAACTGGATTTGTACTTCAATGGGAAGTGCCTGTATAACGTAGGAATCTCTGTGCTTTATGTATGAATGGTATCATTTAAGATATCATCTGGATACTTGTAGTTGATACTGTTATCAGGAGATGCGGTGTGAGAAATTGATCTGCCCTATATCAAAGATCAAGGTGACTTCTTGCCTTGCAGTGTGGTAGTTCATAGAATCACCTTTCCCGTCTACATTTATTTCATATCCTTCAAGCAAAGTCTAAGAGGAGCTTCTTTCACTACAAACAATTCAATTCTATAAAATCTGATTTATATGGCCAGAACACAAACTTCCCTTAAAAGGAGTAGATGCTTCTTAAATACGACTAGAAAAATGTCCAGTATTTTAGAATGTAGACGTGACCTGGGCAACACCTCATAAATCACATAATGTAGTTCAAGGAAGGGAATGGTCAAACCGGAAGTCATGGCCCTGAAATTATATGATCAAATTGGATCCTCTTTAGGATTCACGTGTAAGGTGGCTAGTCTATGTGACATACTGTTCCCGATTTGAAGGTGCGTCTATTGGTTTTATTCAGGCCGGTAACGGGATCGATGCTTGGACAGCCATCACTGTGCTGAGGGAAAAGCGCGGAGAGTCATGGAGTATCGGCGGTGATAAGTCGCTCGATGACGGAGTTCATACCATTGGCAGTGAGTAACACTTCACAGAATATTTCACCATAATGCATTTTCTTTAGACATTGGGGAGGGATACCAACCCTTTGCTGAGTTGTCTCGTTTCCCTTATTTAGTCATTTCCGTTCTGTCGTTATAGTATTCAAACAATAATGACGTTGCTCCTATTATCTATGGCGTTACATGGGCAACGTTGTGAATATATTTTTCAAAAAGAATTATAGCAATTTCTAAAAAGGCATACAGTGGGTATTTGTTGGTGCTACCTATAGAGCTTGCGGCAGCTTGTTAGTACAGTAAGTTATTACACTTTTACCAAGTGTGGTGCCAAGTGCCCGAAACATGGCTCACCTGTCAAATAGTTAAATAGTTTTTTATTTAACCCCGACAGATGTTATGCGCAAGTTTAACCCAGTCCTGAAAGGATATTCTGTCGGTTATGGAGGAGAGACTGGTAGCAATGCGTGGATGAACGTTGCCGTGCCTGGGGCAAAAGCTGAGTGAGTAATGCTTTCTGTACTTAGTTTTTGGCATCGGTTTTCCTGTAGACCAAAGGCTCAACAATTCTTCAAATAGTAGAGCGCTGTATAGAATATAAATGGGAAACTCTTCCCAGGAATAGCCCTTCTTTCTATTGCTTTACTTATATATTGAATTGTACATGAGATTTTCCTTCGAGAAAGTAAACTATTAGATTTGATTGCCACTTCACTTTTTTGAAGATTTCTTTTTTTGAAGCATAATAAAACAACCAGAAGGATATAATTGTGACTTTTCATTTCAAAGGGATGTCCCTGGCGAGGTGGACATGCTGATACAGAAGATGAAAAATGATCCACGAATTGACTATGAAAATGATTGGAAACTGATCACTTTACTCATCGGCGGCAATGACCTCTGTGATTACTGTGAGGATAAGGTGAGCAGGCACAATGACTTTTCTATGTACATGCACATGTTACCATAAAGCTAGAACATCTGGTTACACCTATTACCATCAAAGTACTTATACCATTGTCACTGACGCATAAGTTCTAACAATTCCTCCAATGGTCATTTCCCAAGGTGAAGATCATATTTGAACACATCCAGATGAAATGATATATCACGACTACATGATTCCTTTTATCAGAATTATTACGATTGTTCCGTAGCCCTTTTAGATGAAAACAGCCATAAGCATTATGTATGGGTGACCTCTAAGGCAGAGTTGTTATCTCTATTTTCAGGTGAAACACTCGCCCTCAATGTACAAACAGCATGTGATGGAGGCACTTGACAAACTGCATGCTGAGATGCCTCGTGCCCTGGTGAATCTCGTCCCCATGGCCGATGTCAGCCCCATGCCTTTCATCAGGACCGGCTTAACGTGCACTGTCCTTCATTGGTAAGTCTGTATACCTTATAAATGAAACCACAACTGCATCTATAGCTATCCTGCATATATTTCCATCTAAAGGTTTAACTATCTACCCTCCCCTTTTCGCTCTTTCCGTTGTATTCTAGTTTTTTGCAAAGGAGCTTAGCTCGTTTATTTCCAGAATGTAGGCACCATGGTTTGTTCGATTAAATTATGATATACTCAATATACTCATCCATATCCCGTACATCATCCTGATAAAAAATCTCCAATCAATCAAATTTTCCTCACCTTCATTGCAAATTCAATTTCACTTATTTTTGTCTGTAGCCTAAAGCTAAGGACACCTATAAACCTGGACCAAACATCCAAACAATGCAACAATTTGAAATGCTCAAAACCTGCTCTATCCGTTTCACTTTTTCCCTTCTTTATTTATAAACTTTGGACTGCATTCCCATTTAATAGTGTAGGATGATAAGCACGTAAGTGCGAGAGAGGAATTTTTTATAAATGCATTCCCATTTTAGTTTCATACCCTCTTCTCCAACCTTCTGAGGACTTTTTTGCCTGAATAATGAGCATCTGTTGTGGTAAGGTGACAAAAGGTATCGATTAAATGATCGCTGTAGACTTTTGGCAATTATGGACTCTTTGGAACCTAATGCGAACTGAGAAGTATTCTGGAGCAGGAAGATGGAGAATGGCTTGTTGCGGAAAAAAAAATAGTGTTCAAACTGGGAAGAGGGTTTTGAGATGCAAATGATACCACTTCTTGTTGACCTCATGTTAACCACCTGTATTACTCTATCCCTCAGGAGTATGTGTAACTGCGCCCGGAGTGACCTGAGCCGACCCGAACTGAAACCCATCCAGGTTCGCTATTTTGAGCACCTTAGAGACTTGGCCAATAGTGGACGCTACGACACTAAGGATGACTTCACGGTTGTTCTTCAGCCCCATCTTCTGGATCAGGAGTTCCCCAAAGATGTACGTTATATTGTGTTTGTACATGTATACCCAGGTATTGTCCCCTATTTGGACGAGATCACTGCTTTCTAAACCCAAAAAGAAGACCAAAGAGTATATGTTCTATCGAGACCCTATACTACTTATGATTAAAAGTAACATTTGTATCTTTGGCTTTGCCTTTCTATTCCTATATATTTGGTATAGTTCTAACCAGATATGGACCTATAGGCATGCTTTGTAAATGAAAATGGCCTGATCACGAGTCCGAGGTAATAGTTCAACATATATCAAACTATCTCATTTCTATTTGATATTGATTGCAGCCTGCGACCGGGAAATACGATGGAACCTTCATCGCCCCTGACTGCTTCCACCCTAACAGGAAGTCTCACCAAGGATTAGCCTTCTTCCTCTGGAACACCATGGTAAATACTTATTAGTTTACATTCTTAAACTATGAATCAAATGAAGTCTAAAATTACAGGTGGGTGCATCACCTATTGACAGATAAAAACATTTTGTTGAGTCTATTCATTCCAATTTCAATTGAAGAGCTAATTTCTTCTAAATTCAATAATTGACGACAGACCATATCATGTGATTCGAGAAAAGACGGATTCAGACACAAAATTTTGAGCAACGCTTTCGTTAAATATACAACTTATATGTTTACCTGAGGTTAGCCCCGGTTCTAATATGCTCAACTTAAATCTTAAATTCTAGTTTTGAAAGGTTGTTCTCATATTCAAATATAATCCCGTATACGTTTTTAAACGGTATTTAAATCGTATTTAAAAGCAATATACATGTTTTCCCGCTCCCAAGTATATTGTTTGAATTCAATAAGATCTCCTTTAGAATGAATTTGGCATTTACAGGAGAATATATATATGTGTTCATTACTTGAAGTTATTCACTGCTAGATGATATGACCAATTGAGGAAAGCGTAGCTAATTGATAAATTATTATTTCAGCTGACACCTGTTGGACAAAAGCCCACAATGCACGATCTTTCTTCATCCGTGACGGAGCTCGTTTACAAATGCCCTACCCAGGTACGTTACTGCTAAAATTCCAAGTGTCTGTGCTAGGATAAAGCCGCATTGGTATTTTTCATTTCATACTTCAGAATTGTAACACGTGAAAGTGCATACCATCTATTAGATATTGATGAAATGTCATATTTCCCATGCGGGTGGGTTTAACCTTCCCTAGATTTATTTCTACATATATATGGGTTATACTTACATATACAAATATATAACTAGTTATCATTTAGTTCTATCTAATGACACTATCTCCTCGTGACACACCAATACGTAACTTCAATAGAATCCCATTTCCGGGATAACCCCGCTTATTAAGGGATCACAACGCGTTACCGGTCAAACTTGCGTCTGTTGGCTGTCTGTATAGTTAAATAAGTGTCTATACCACAGTGCCACCTGTAGTCACATTGATAACATATCCATCAACAGACTGAGAACCTCGCTTAAGGGACAACTCGCGTAAGCAGACAACTTGTTCGGAACGGAGGCTCACCCCTTAAGCTGGGTTCTACTTTATGTTTATTGATGTCTCGTTTATGTTTATAACTTATTGCCTTTTCTCTTTTTGTTCTACAGAATCAACCCTACATCTTTACCAACAAGAATAGCCCTGCCCAAGCTGAACCTAAGCAGTCCATGCTCCACAAGATAATCAAGGCCTCAGTGACATCAAAGCACCAGGCCCCTGTTAAATCCAAGGTTCAGCCAAAACATTAATTTTCATATTGCTCGCAATGAACGGACCCAGATCTGCTATAACTTAATATTTCTATGACTTCTTGTTTTCTCGTTTAAAAGAGATCTAATGTTTCCCATTATTATGATAATCATGGTTATCATTTATCACAATTTATCAATGTCTAGTGTAAATGGTGTTTAACGAACATGTAATCTGTTTTCGTCATTTCATTACAATGTTCGTGAATAAAACATTAACACTGAAATATGTCCATTTCTCCGTCTCATTTTTATTATACAGTATCACATAGTATTTGGTATACGTAAATCGCAGTCTATCCAACGGAGATTTTAAATCTCAGCTGATTCAGCTGTTTTGTTTGGTGAAGAGATATGGTTGCTCCTGAAAACAAAAAATTGATAAATTTACTTCAGATATAGAAAAATATGAGTGTAAAAAGGAAAGTATTGACGATTCCACTCATCTCATGTCAAGAGGGACAGTAAAGGTATAATGATGAAAATATAATAGCTCCCGTAACAAAGCTTAATCTCGAGCTCCTGGCAATACAACAAAAGGTAACCTCCCTTTGAATGGTATCAATAGCATACATCTATGGAGGATATCAGCTGAGCGATATGAGTGAATGATAAACAATTTTATTATGTTCCAATGTGAATTGCTCTTAAAACTCATGTTGAAATATTAAACCCACGTCTTTGTGAAGTTCGTATACTATACAGGGAGACCTCAATAATTAGTCAGATTAATTTGTGCCCCTTGGTGCACTGTAGTGCAGTGGTGTTCGCAAAGGGGAAATAAAACAACTTCAAAGGGGTGGTGTCAGTTGGATCATAGCACTTACTTCCGTGGGGCATTTGAAGATCAGATCATCGATTTCCTCCTCTACTGGATATGCCAATGGTTTTTCATGTACTGGGGTCAACTTGATCACAAAGGAAGAATTGGCAGATATTAGAAGATAATACAGGTATCTATTGATATATGACCTTGCGGAATATTCCGATACCGATACCTGTTTTGCATGGACACATGCTCGCGACCGCAAATTAGAAACAAAGACACCTTTACATTTCCATTTTCCTACCTATGCCAGTTCTTAATAAAGCCATATATTGGTAGATTAATGTTTTTTTCAAAAACCACATTATACTGCGGTGTTTCCGAAAGTCATTACTTCTATTATCTTATTATTTGGGCCATCAATTATCGTTCGAGAATTACTCTGTAGGTGGCGGTAGTGGCGCCGGATCAGAGCTAACTCGGGGAGCTCCTGGACTGTGTGTCATATGCTGGCAGTAATGAAAGAACATATTCCCACGTTTCACAGTTAAAGATATCATGGTGATCATGGGATTACCCTAACAAATATTTGCTAGAATAAAACGGAACGCTTGAACGATGTAAAGTTAGTTTAAACATACATGATAAGCTAGACAAAAAACTGGCAATAACAGCGTGACGATGGGAGTTTAAATGGAAATTACTATGTTTCAACAACTACAATATACTATTTCATAACCATTGACGATGTTTTCTTGTAAGTTATTTTTCACATTATGATAATGTTTGATTATGGAAGTAGAGCTTTCAGAAACAGCATCTAAAAATATATGTGACATGCTACAGAAGGCTCACAGGAAATTTCTCATTCCAAACACAAGTTTAACGAATAAATAAATGCATATACCAATTACTGTATACATGTATGATGGGAAATCGAACACTGTTTACCATGGTGTTCCACAGCATATACGCAAAGCCAGCGTGAGCCTTTTCATTCGGATGGAAGCAGTCTTGACTGATATAGGAAGGATCCAATTTACCAGTAGACTGAAAAAAAGAAATGGAAATAAAAGGTTGTAATCAAACAAGCAGAACACCATTTCATGAAATTATTTATACTTCACAGTTTAAGCTTAGGTCTTCTCACATAAGTCGTGCAGAGTGTCTCAAGACTAGATAGCTGGTCCATCAAATGCTGAACTCTATCATGTTTACATAGACAATAATCGATGGTTTTGTGGACAGGCAGCAGTAGACCACGAGCGGTTGACGCGTAGTAATACATGAGCGCTAGTGAGTGTATTACGATGTCAACCTCGAGTGGTTTACAAAGCCGACTGTCTGCAAAAAAATCGCTTGTTGTATTTATTATTCATCTTTTGGAGTAAATCAAACCCGTTGATTGCTATAGTAAAGGGTATAACAAAAGGGACTATTTCTTTGCTCCAGAGTAGAAAGGGACTATTTCCCGTATACCATGGCTTTGAGGCCGTATGCCACAGATGTGAATCCGTATACCACAGTTATGCTATCTGACAAGTTTTCTATGATGGGTCGTGGTTTACTGAGTCCCCATACATTTTCAATGGGGTCTTTGTATACAAAGGGTAATAAAGACATTTTGGTGACTTACGAGTACATGTACATATCAGAGTGCAGATCCGAGCAGACCATTCTCAACAAAATATGATACAACCATCCGCTATCAGTAGCTAATTCTTATTTGCACCTAGGACTCCACCTGCCGATTCCACCTGAACTCAAAATATCTATACCATAGGGAGATTAGTCATAATTTGGTTGTCCTGCTAAAACTTGCTAGGTTTTGAATAATCATGTAAATATTTACTGCGGTGCATCAGTCTTGTAAGGCACCTGTGCCACATTCTTGTCGTGATAGATCACGGTATGTTGCGATATGTTGGCAATAGATCTTGAGGTGTCGCTGTGATGGAGCACCAAAATATGCACACAACATTACATAAAATTAGGCATATCATTGCGTGCGATGCAACGCAACAAATGAGGTAAGACAAATCTCGACACAGTAAGATATAACAAGATATACCAAAATATACCATGGCATATCCATCATGTTTGTGGAATCAGCCCTGCAGCTTGTATTGTAAATCTCAAGAACGTTCTCCAGGCGCACAGTCATGGTAAGAGCCTCTTTGCCCCTTTTCACTCCAGTCTCATCCGAGATCCGTTCATAGTGAGTAGTTTCCTGCAGCTGACAGCAGGCAGCTCTAGGAGATTATATACTTGTTGCAGACATTGTTGTGACTGACTAGAGCAAGCTTTCCAATCACATTGTCACATGTCTGGACATATGGGAGATACTAATGGATTTCAGGTTATGACCCTGCCCTCCATTGATGAATTCTCTCTTCATTCTACTCCACCTCAGCCGGGTCTACAACCCACAACAAGTCGTTGCAAGCCCTCCGCTACACCAGGCTCTCCGTCGCCCATAACTCTGCTACACCCCACTACACTTGAGGCCTGTATACAGGTAGGCCACAGGCTTTGGCAGATGGATTCAAGTTACCAGCTTCTATCAGAAATTATATTTCAGGCTCAAAGAACTGGATTAAGAATCATGGAGGGGACGAGTCAGCTTTTCTCTCATCCCAAGTTGCCATTGTGCTGCCATCTGCCAGCTGTCTTCACACTTGTTCTGAGACCTTGAAACCAAAGCCAAGACGCTACTAGCCTTCTATAATCTTCTTAGGGCATCAAATTTGTTTGTCAACTCGTCACACCTCCAACCAACCGTTGCATTACTACTTTTTCATCTCTGCTGGTGCCTTGGTCATCACTCTATGATCATCTAAGACAATACTGTCTGGCTCGTTGCCAGTGATTCTCCATATCAAGCTTTCGCACATCCCTGAAATGTGCCCTAAAAGGACTTGGGTGTCTTATAGAACTGTTGCACCTGCGCGGCAACTAGACCCCTTGTTTATGTTGCGTCCTTCATAAGGCCTATTTCCATTGGCCGACGAAAAGGGTGTAGATCTTTTTTAGTTACCCAAAAAGTCTGTCGGTGGTGCCACTCACTAGGCGCCTCTATAGAAGGGAAGTAAATTTCACTCAGTGACCAACCTTTCACTCAGTGGTGGGTGGTGCCACATTGCATAATCTAAGCAGTAATATTCGTGATTTCACGAGCTGGGTCGTTTCCATTGACTGTCTTTGGGTCAGCAGTACCAAAAGTCCGGTTGTTCCTGACTGTACATCAGTGACGGGAGATCAGCCAATGGAAACAGGCCATTACAGGTACTCACTTCACTTCTGCGGTATGGCTACTTCTCTCATGCACTGGGTTTGCTAATGCCTACCTCTTGGCCATTCCTTTAAATGAGGTGGAACTCGTCAAAACTGGCTGGCCGCTCCCTGATGACCAGAACTTAGGGGTGGGCATCTTCTTCTATGGCAGTAATCATCTCCAGTAATCACAGTTCTCCGTATATGACACTTGCCATTTGGTTGTTTTAACACTTTTTACACTGTTTAATATGTCTATTTTTCTGACAGAGACAAATCTGTCAAATAATATTTTATCGTCCACAGTCCTGCCTCACGTGATTCATTGAGATGAATGTGCGAGTTATAGCAGATGGTCAGGGGAATGTCTTCCTAAGCATGGCAACGTTAAAGATGTCTTCTATGATTAACCCTTTATGAATTTCCCTGGCCATGGCAGGACAATGCCATATGGCATTCCCCTGGCCAGGGCCGGACAATGCCATATGGCATTCACATATGGAATTGATGAACCACTCTGTATTTGTTCCTTTGTAACTTTTGAAAAATTATCGCAGAATCATTAAAATCATATGAGATATTATGCTAAATGTTGCCAGTATGTCTTTGAAATATCGGAAAGTTCTAATGAAAAATACAGATTTCCTGGAAATTTTAAATGTGTAATTTCTCTTAATAATATTGACTACAAAAGCCGGCAATACAAAGGCCACAATTGGGTCTGGTGCCTGCTGTAGTATGGGTACATGGTGAATTATGTGTGGCTCTTGAAGGGTTAACAAGATGAACTCCTTACCGCCGCGCGGTCACTTGAGCAGTCTCTCCAATGGATTTGGACATTCAACAACTTTTTTACCTCCCACCCTCCATACAGTAAAAACGGAAATTGAACAGGGAGTGTCATTTGATGAAATGTTATACCACTCTTTCCACCGTTCAATTTGTCTGACAGTGAAAAATTTGTCAAATATATTTTTATCGGCCAGTCCTGCCTCACGCGATTCATTATGTAGGAAGTGATTGAAAGGCCAGGAGGCTGAAGGCAGAGGAAAATCAGGGACAAAGAAATAAAAAGCAATGTTTATGCTTTACTGTCGACCATTTATCACTTACTGCACCACTTATATTGAATTAATACATAATGGTGTTAAATGCTTTCTTAAGTAATATGAATATACCTTTAATGGCCGTATCGTTCATAGTGTAGAAGTCCAGCAAAATTGCAGAGAGTGTCTCGGTCATGTGCAGAGAATATAACCATCGAACATAGCCTTGTCTGTATGTTTCTCATCCAAGTCAGAAACATAAATAGTACGATTTATAGGTTCCTAACTGGGGTATACATATGTTACTATAAAGGGCCGATTCCACCAACACACACGATGTAGCAAGATTCGGCCCGATTTGGTTGTCTTGCTAGATCGGGCTAGGATTGAATCATCGCGTGTCTATTTGTCGCGATGTGTCTGGAGGTGTGGCGGTGGTGGAGCACCAAAATATGCATCCGACACCACTCGCCAACGTTTTGAGACAAGTGAGGTACGACACATTGCGACACAGTAAGAAACTACAAGACATACCAAGATATACCACGGCAAATCGGCCCTTTAGTAATATTATTTTCAGGGGAAGGTCTATGAAAAGCAGTACCAGATCGGGGTATCTTCTTAAGCAATAACTCAGTAAAATATTTGGAGAAAATAAGATCACGAAAGAAAGAAACATACATCTCTGGGATATGGCATGTCGACCATATGGGGCTGCACGATGACAGCAAAGTCGTCTGCATCGTAGCGCGTACTGTCTGCTAGTTCCTGCAACCCACGATAGTAATCCAGCTGCACTTGCTTCAGTTCGGGATTAGTTGCCGGATTTTTGGCACAGTAGCAAAGTTCACTATAGAAAGACAATGTTGATGGTTATCATGTACATGACGCCTTATTATCTAAATGTTTTATTCCATATGTAGTTCCGTATGCATGTGACACAAAATGAACTCTTTTGTCTGTGTGTATATATATATATATATATATATATATATATATATATATATATATATATACATGTATATAATTTGTGTTGCTTTCAAACGTCTATGATACACACATGTGTTCTTCCTAACTAAACTTAGTAACATGTTGGTGTTGTTTGTATCTCTACCTGATAATACCCATCGGCATAAATTGCAAAAAGGTAACATAGTAATGAAGGAATACAAATTTCGTCTCATCCCCGATAAGAAGGGTCGGGATGCGGTGCGGGATGAAGTCAAAACACGAGCAAGAAATCCCTCCTTATACCTACCACTGCATAAGGCTGCAGTAGACACCCGGAAGTACCTGTGGGAGTGGTGATATATCCGCCATTGCCACTAGATTGACGAAGACGCGAGGAATCTCAGCCTTTAACAGGTCCAAGGCAGACTGGAAATCAGCCTTGAATTTTTCCGGTGAGAATCGCACCTGAAACGGTAAGATACAATGTACTTTGAGCAACCCAACGGTGTTTCCGCTGTTCTGGTGCATGATACAGCTACAAAATATCAACAGATACAATTTACCAACAGATACCTTTATATCAAGGACATTTTAAAGATAAGGACCAATACACACTTTGCCTTTTTCCCTTGCGACTTTGTGCCACTCTCCCCCCCCCCCCCCACCCCATCCCTTCAACCTAGGGCAATTGTCAGCGACTTTTGCCCCTCCAAAATGGCAAAAATCGCCTAATTGTTATAGGTGAACCAGAGGTTTAATCGAGCCTTTTATCGTGCGCATGTAAATGTAAGCGGGAGTTAGAGGCTTTGTCCACTTATCATCTAGGTCAGCATGAAAGGGTGTGTAGTGTCTTCATCCAAATGTATTGACTCTTCAGAGTGAAGATCAACATTTTAACCAAATATCTCCAAATGTGAACAAAAATTGCTTGTGATATGGACCCCCTTCTGCCGCTGTGCAGACCGATGCCCGATGGGCAGAAGTCGGCGACTTTTGACCCTCTCCCGCTGTGAGGAGGTGCAGAAATCAAAAGGAAAATGTTTCCAATATCGCAAGTGGAAATATTGCAAAGTGTGTATTGGTCTTTCTAGGATGTCTATATTTTGGATCACCAGATTTTGCAATGTTCACTCTTTACTTTCATGATGAATGCTCGCGCGTGCTGTTGATAATTTGTTCGAGTTTACTCTTTGCACTGTTAACTGCAAGACATAGTTCAACATTATTGCAAACTATTCTACTCAAGGACAATGGAAATGCAATGGTAGCGGAAAAAACGAACCCTGTCCTCGCAATAACTACACATTTCGTTCCCGCCGGTCAGGATGGTAATCATTTTCCAGTCGTTCTGGATATCTATTCGGGAATCATGTTGCATCCTCTCAATTAGATCCGTCATCTGGTTCGTCAGGTCTCTGGTAAATACATGAAAATTTGAAAGTTTCTTTTAGCTCAGTGGACGCCCGGACTTACAAACTTCAGATAAATTCTAAACCTCAGTCTCCCACATGTTTTCGTTTTTCATTTACCATGAACTTTAACTATACATGTAAGTAATCACCCATAGCCGGACGCTGTTCCATGATAGAGTTGGAACATATATCGTCCTTGTATCTTTCGGTATTTGGTTTATTCATAAATGATTTAATATTTCCATGATTTGTGGTCATATATCCCATATGATGTAATACATTGTCTTCATGTGACAATCATCATTTCATGAAGATTTCATTTGAAGGAAGCGATATATCCTTCGTATTCTTAAATTTCGCATATTACAAATAATATGTAGCATGTATTTTTTTACATGATATGTATAATATCAGATCATTTAATTCTAGATTTGCCACACTGTTCATATTGTTCATACATCCATAGACACGTTCTTCTTATCTCCCCATAACAAGGGTGTCAGAACATTTTGAAAGTGGGGGGGGGGGGAGAGAACTAAAAAAAGTGATGACTTGGTATGAAGTCAAGACTTTGACATTGGCCTGTTCCACTGGATTTACCGTAAATCTGCGAAAAGTCTGTGGAAAGTCAGGTCTATGACATTTTTCCATGGTAAAAAGTCAGGGCATATCCATCATTGCATGCTAAAGAGTCAGACTTTGACATTTTTTCACAGTGAAAAGTCAGGGCTTAGCCATCATTGCATGCTTAAAAAGTCAGACTTTGACATTTTTCCATGTTGAAAAATCAAGACAGTTTTTACACTTGATTAAGTTAAATTTGAAGGTGCTGACGTTTTTGGGGCTGGCAGAAAAGTGGGGGAGGGGCGGCCGTCGCCTGCCCCCCCCCCCCTCTTCTGACGTTACTGCATAAACAATTCTTTTACATTCTACCAAATTCCATTTTGATCATACATCTATGCGAATAAGAGGCATGAGGTGTCATGGGCATGTTAACACTGAGCAGGTGACCCCATTTCTGCACTTCCCACTGGTGGGAGGGAGAGGCATAAACACTCCAAAGACACTTTTTTCCACTTATTCTTATTTCTACATGGGTCGCCTCATTCGGGCCACCACTTGCCTGATTCCAGTGTAAATACAGTGCCTTCACCTCTTGGGTGCTTCTGGAACTGAAACCTCGTTTGATTTTGTGTTTTTCCAGGGTGAGACATTGTGTTTTTCCAGGGTGAGGCATTGTCACCAATGATGCTTTAAATTTCATTATTATCTACTTGGTTTTCCTGCCAAGTTTAATACTTACTCAGATTTATCACCCATTACAGCCACATTGAGCCAGGGATCCTGATATCTACCGAATCCCCTGCCCACAGAATAGCCTTTCAGATCTGTATTAAACCTCCTTAAGATATCTGAAATCATAAATTGCAAAAGTTGCTCAAATATAGATAATCTTATCATTTGATCGACTGAGCAATACAGGATATTTGATTCAAGAGGCAATTGATCATGAAACAATTTCTTTTACTATCAACAATCAGTTAACCTAAGTCTTATATATTATCCATCGTATACAAAGTCCCCATCAAAAACGTATGGGGACTCAGTAAACCACCGCTCATTGTTTAAAAACTGCCAGACACCATAACTGTGGTATACAGACTCAAATCCATGGTATACGGCCTCAAAGGCATCGTTATACGGGAAAGTTGTTCCTTTGCACTATAAAGCAAATAAATATTCACTATTTTAATTTATTCGAGAAGATTGATAATAAATACGACACACGAGTGTTCGGTGGACAGGCGGCTCTGTAATCCACTTGGGGTTGACTTTAATTCACTCATGTATTACTACATGTACTACATGTACTCAACAGCCGATTGTTGTCTATTTATACTACATATCGATATGAGGTACGTGCCGAAAATGGGAAAACCGATTATGTAACTCGTATTAACGCATTAATTGAACCACTTATTGGTTTCATAACTCAATATAAGTTTATATTCAGAGAATTGGGATTTCATGTTAAAGATTGGAATATGGAACGTATATTCTCAAAGCTGCTATCTTGGAATCACTCCTAGAGAAATTTTCATTTAGGTCTGCTCCTCAAACAGGCCTTTTATGATAAGATTTTGAGCTACAACTAAATCGCTATCAACTAGATGCATTAAATATATATTAGATGTGTTACGTTCTTCTTTTATATTCATGGAAAGATATCTAAGCAAATGTGTTTCTTGATTACTTTAGGGAATCCCAAGGGTTTGAGAACATTTTTAAATTTTTAAATATAAAGGATATAGCATACCTATGCTGGCATAACATACGGGGATTGATTTACCTAAAAGAAATTGTACACATATCCATAGCAAACGTTATATTAGGATTTACTTAAAAAAGCACTTATAAATGTAGAAAAAATCAGTTTAGGGTACTTTATGGAGGGAAAATTCAAATTTGCCCATTTAAAAAAATATTATTTTAATAACACTACTTATTTCTTATGTTATGGACCATTTAAATTGTATTGTAATGAAAATTTATTGGTTACCTATGATATACGTTATTTTGGGGTACCCGGTCACGCTGCAAGAACACTTTTTCATATGCATATACACTGCGGCCCACCATGTCCACATTTATTATATCTAACTAATAATATTTCAGGGAATAACGCCCCACCCAATAGACATTAGGACCAGATAATAATTTTCAACTTCCTACAAATTTCCCCCCCCCCCCCCCCCAAAAGTCAAATGCACTGGTTCTATGAGAATGAACCATACCCGATTCTGACGTAATAAGTACTTGTCAAAATTCTACAAATATTTGATTAAAACCATTGCGCACACACAAAACTGTACCTACTCGGAAGTGTTACAGTGTGGTCAAGGTTACCGTCGCCTCCCATGCTCCAAGCCTCACCACGGTTTGGCAAGACGACTTCAGCGACATTATTGGAATCGACGCCATTTCCCGTCTACAACACATGGAAAACGACTTTGTAACAAAACAGAATCCAATATTCCTCAGGCACATGTACTATAACACATTTCTTGATATCCATATATGTATTATCCAAGTTCGGGCCGTCCATAAATGATGTCACACTTAGGAGGTTGGGGGGTAGATTGAAGAGTGTGACACAGTCTAAAAATCACAGTGGGGTTGTCCAAAGTTGTGTGACAGAACACGCGTCACCTAATTCCAAGACTTTAGAGGCAACTTTGCCCATGCTGAAAGGTGTTGGGAAAAGTATGATAATAAGTGGTTATCGATGGATATCCTGTTCAGGCTGCATACACAAATCACTGAAATAGTCAAACACCTAAGGAAAAAGGCAGCCAAAGAGGAGAATGTCCAGATCAAGGAAAGTATATGGTCGAATCCCACAAAACAATTACTACAGTATTTGGGGATTTTGTGGCAAAGTTTTTATTCACTAAGTAAAAGGTAGGGAGCTAGATATCACATTTTGCAGTTTAAATAATCACTGTATGTCAGTCTATGAAATGGAAAATACAAACAGCACACAAGAAATATTTACATGATCTGATGCACATTTACTCATTCCGTTGAAACCTTTCATTTAGAATTAACCCTTTAATGGCGGGACCTGTGTCAGAAACAGTTGGTCACTGGCGGGTAGTGGTAGCAATATATACCGCGAGGGGGCAGGAGATATCAGGCTGATTACAAACTTATCACATGGAGGACATATCACCCTTAATTTTATCTATTTTGCCTAGAGTCATATCTATAGTCTTTGAAATATCTATAGTCTGTGAAAATTTTAAGATTATTAATCCAATACAGTAGAACCCCACCTAACGGACACCCAGCATAAGCGGACACCCTGCGTAAGCGGACACATTTGCTCGGAACAGAAATTTTCCCTCTATTAGATGTTTAATATAACTCCGCATAAGTGTAGACCTCGCGTAAGCAGACACTCTGGGTAAGCGAACAGTTATTTCGGTACGAAAAGGCCTAAAACCCTGTGTAAGCGAGCACCTCCAACAGACACCATACCAATAATAGATCAATCTGTGTTTTTTATGAGTGCGTTTGATGATATTCATAGAAAATGATTTTATAATTCTAAGTTTAATAACTACGGATCCAATTAAGGTATTGAAAAATGGATTTCAGATCTACCATCCCCTCTGTCTCTCATATATATCGGTATTAACACTGGCCCAGGGGAAACGTGAAAACCCCGCGTAAGCGCACATCCCACGTAAGCGGCCACTTTGGCCCAGAACGGAGGGTGTCCGCTTACGCTGGGTTTTACTGTATTTCCTATTTTATTCCATGAAAACGCGATTCTTCTAAATCGTGAAAAATGATGCCATATGGCATCACCCGCCGTGAAATGGTTGAATAGTTTTTGGCAAAAGGACTTAAATATCATGTTACTTAACTATTTCAAGAATCAAATTTGGCTGTTTCGTGGACCAACAGCTATTTCGTAGGCTGACACAATGGTGAGATTTGTGATGAGGCTATCTTACTCCAGAAAAAATGAATATATATTGATTTTCTACTGCATCGTTGTGATTGAAGGTGATTTTAAATATTTGACTTTGCTGAATTTAGTCTTGCATAGAGAAAATGAGATATATGGCAAATATTGCTGACTTATCTCCTCTCTGAGGTATCTGAAAAACTCATCTATATGAGAGATACTGCTAATAAACAAAACAAAAAAGCCTTCAATGTAGATGTTGTATTTAATTTTGAAAGAAAATAAGATATCTAAAAAAGCAGCAGGCCCGTCACAAAGTGGCTGTTTTGTAGACTGACATAATGGGGTATTATATTTTCAGGGCATGTCTTACTGCTGTGTACAAGATTATCACAGAAATATATAAAATTGCCTTTTTTCCATGTTGATATAAACTGTGGCCATGCATGTCTTTCTCATTTCTCACTAATAAATACAAATATGAATAATATATCTATTTCAATATGTCGTTTTATAGACCGACATATACATATCTGTCAGCACCTTAAGCATCAAGGTCCATATTTCCATATCGCTATATTTTCAAATAAGGCCACCAATGCACTTTTAATTATAATGGTTATTTTCCTCCTGCAGTCAAGATCTACTTGGAAGATGAATGGTTTACAGAAAATGTCAAAATTGCACCACTTTCATGGGATTCAACCATATGTATATATATGCTACAAGTGGTTAATAGCAGAGAATGCTGTTTTATTATCCACCGAATATCTAGATACATTTAATCAGTTGCAGACTGCAGGTTTACATTCTCGCCTCTTCAGTGGTCACCTCCCATGAAGAAGGCCTTTCCCTCAGTGATGATGATTTCTACCATAACCCTATTCACACATATAGGAACCCTACCAATTTGTCTATTGGAAATATATACTCAGTTGTGGCTAAGGAAGGGCTTATCTTCAGGTTTCTCTATGAGATAGAAATTGCACTCTCCTAACCAATGAAGTAAATGCTGAGCAGTTTTCAGGTGGAAATGGTCTGTTATGGGGTCGATGATTATGCATAAGGATAAATCCCTAAATGCATCACCTACCAACTTTTGAGCAGTGCCCATTTCATGAGCAGGTTGAACTCATAAATGTGTTTTATCATATACATGGAGGAGGAAGATGTGGAGTACCACATTGAGGAAGATGTTAATTTTGGTAGTAATTCACCAGAGCAGACTAGACCAGACTAGATTTATGCTTGATCAAAAGTTCAGCACTGCATATGATTGGTTGGTCTAAAATGTCAATTACTACAGTAAATTATGGTGAAGTATCAATAGCTTTTCAGTGATCTAGGAAATCAGGAGTTTTGTCTATGGTAGGCAAAGAAATAACCATTTCTATCGAAATTTTAAGGTATACAGGAATAAGGAAACCAAGTACCAGTGAAAGAAAGTCAAATTTACTCGGTAAAGCTTGGAAAAATTACTGCCTGCGACCAAAGCCTTGGGCAGTAATTTGTCTGAGCTTTACCTCGTAACTTTGACTTTCTCTTACCAGAACATAGTCTCCCTCTATTCATCAAGCTGACCAATATCCCAATGTGGTCACATGCTATTTAACCATATGCCCATATGGGTATCAAAACAATCGAGAATTATCATATACTACTTTTATAGAACTTCTGTGCGTTCCTTGATATTTTTTGCATGTTCTGTTTTAGGGACATTTTCTGCGTGTTCCAAATATGGAAAGAAAGACACTCGATTTGTATACTTTGAACAAGATAGTTATTCAATTTTAACCTCTACAAACTGACAAGCATTGCAGAGAGGTCTCAGTATATTAGCTGAGTTTTTGAAAAATAAAATATCTGAGGAAGAGTACCTACCGTCATGGAATCTCCGAGCGCAGCTACCACTTTAATGTCACCTGGTCGTAGTTTATGAACTGAAAGTAGAGAAATATTGGATCTACTCTTTGATACAATATACCATCTATGGTAACAAACATGTATATATCCTGTATTATACGGAAACTGGCTCATTGTTTTTGTACGTCAAAAATACCCGGTAACATCGTTGTTACCAAGTAGTTTGACGTACGAAAACAGTGAGCCCGTTTTCGTATTATTAAACAGTATCCAAAAAAATGATGAAATCTTAACTAGTCACGTGATCACATACTCCGTACGTCACAGTGTGACGTATGGCTTTATACGTCATGGGTAGCAGCGGGCAGTATGTGTAGGTCATACGACCATAGGTATATAATAATGCTGGTAATTGTTATTTAGGCATTTTTTCTGGATGGAAGCCATCTTACCAGATGTAGGCACTGTGGGGCTCTGCACTGGTTCACAGTCAAAGGTGAACTCCTACAACGAATACAATATATGTTACGGTACTTTGTGTTTCATACTTTGACTACAGAGACGTACACATAGACAGACACATGTATGGAGAAAGTATCATCTATAGAAAGTATCATCTATACTTTAATGCATAATGACAGAACTTCTAATTCAACACGATCACTGATAATATAGAGCATTATGTCACCAGTCTGTATTGATCTCCTCTGTCCCTTGTTTTTGACCGATCAAAAATGTTGTTCCGGTTTCCGTCGTCCACATCAGTCTGCAAGAGCGATGTCAATCCTGGGGAAGATAGAATTATGTTATTAATATAAAATGAAAGGTTTATCGAACATATTTGTTAATTTCTGAAATAGATAATTAAACCTAAGATAAAAACCGTTATTTCTCAAAAGGACTGTAGACAAAAAATGTCTACAACAATACAGCGCCAATATACAAAAAGGCGTATGTCGATATCTGAGAAAATTATAAGACCGCCAGTCATGGCGAATGTTTGTTCCGGAAACACTTTTTTTTTAAACTATGATTGTTAGATACCTGGTTTGGAAATGTAGAGAATCGTCAAGAGGAGTGGCAGAGACGGACCCATCATGCAGGTTCCTCAAGGGTTCGATTTTGAATTATTCGCAATCGTGTATGGAAACATTATGCCATTCCAAACACGTGGAGATTAGATTTAACTTACACATTATCGTTATCGTTGACTTACTACTGTCAATTCTCACACCTCATATCCCAACAATGTGGTATTTTTCTCACTGACCATATCGTAGAGTAAAATATCACTGGACGTTCTTAGTATGCATGTTCTGCGTATGTACCCTACACACGAGCGCGAAAATGTATAATCTTCACAGTGTGACAAGACTTCTAAAATATTCATTCGCTTTTGTTACATGCATGATAGACAATCATTACTGAGCAAGCATGAATTATTCATTTTAAAAATTAGTAAGTTGATCTCTTCTTTATTTAGCATCTTATATTATTATATACCTATGCACTAAGTCAGAGTAAATACTTACTGCTCCTGGGACCTGTTTCACTAGTCTTGTGACATGTCTGTGACACCATACAGACATTGGGGTTGTCTAGTTTCGTGACAACACAAGTAGCTGCCCTTAGGAAAAGACAGACCCCAAACATAAGAATTAGACAAATCTACACATCATGGACCTGTTTCACTAGTTTCGTGACAAAAGTGTTAGACAGACATGAAAAGCGGCACCAACAGTTTAAGCAAGAAAGGACAAAACGAAATCTAATGTCTAGTTCTTATGAAACGGGACACACCATCTAGACGCCATCTAGGTATGTCACAAACTAGTGAAACAGGTCCCTGGGAGTATAGTAACTATACACAGAATCCACTGTACGCCGTGAAACGTTGTACTGGTTACTTTGGATACCTACATATTGCACACTTTGAGTGACAAATTGCACAATTTGAACTACAGATTGCATGCTTTGAAGAAATAAAGCATTTTGATTGGTCGAGAGGCTGAAAACAGAATTGTAAGCGCAAGATTCAAAAGGAGGATCACTTCACTTCGCGAGTTCCATGGCATCGTACAGTAACCACGGAGCGAGTTAGTGCGAAAATACATCAAACATCGAGGTGGAATACGATAACGAATCACGTGATACACTTTAGAAATATCGATTTCGATAGGTTCACGGGCCGAGCGGGCGACTCGTCGATGTCAACAAATAGCGGAAACCCTGTGATACACTGCACCACTCGAGTACCGCTGTCTGACGGGACGATCAAGCATAGCAGGGTGATCGCTCGCTAATTTATGCGGCGCTATAATGTATTGGCGCATACGCGGGGATCACTTCCGGTTGTCAACTTCCGCCATGTCTGCTAACGTACACATCGTCTTTGCAAGTTGTAAAAAGTGACTTCGACGTTTAATTACGGTCAGTTTTAGCGAATTAAGACCAAATTAAGGGACATAATAATATGAAACCATAGTGATGGTGCCAATACGGGATAGATTTACTCATTGTTTTGGAGAAATCCGTTCTGAACTTGCCGTGCCGGCTCGTTCAGAACAAATTTCTCCGAAACAACTCATAAATCTACCCCGTATTGGCACCATAACTATGGTTTCACATACTATGATAATGGTATCATAGAGAGGCCAAGTCATTATGCATCGAAAATTAGCCATGTATCACTCTCCAGTATCTGGACTTCGGGAAAATCCCGCTTACGGGACACCTCGCTTATGGAGACACCCCGCTTAAGGGGACACTTTGTTCAGAACAGAAATTTTTATTTAGTTTATTTTAACCCTGCTTGAGGAGTCAACTCGCTTAAGGGGATACTTTGCTCGGAACGGAGGGTGTCCTCTTAAGCGGGGTTTTACTGTATATATACGTCTGAGGCCTGTTAGCAATTGTTACATCTCTGCGCCAAACGAGTCTTTGTCACCAATTTCGAGGTAAAATATGAAAGTTTCACGTGGACCAAGGCGGATGTATATCATGTTATGGCAGTGATCGATTTCTTCCAGTGACATCATCTTGTATTCGGTCACATGTCAACTGGCGAGTCGTCCGGGAAATCTTGAAGGGCCAACAATATGTCTCGTATGGAGAAACCCAGAACTGAATTATATCCCATTATGTGTTGATATAAAGTAACATTGTTGGTAATAGCCCAGTTATATAATCTTCTAGATGGGTGATTGATGTAAAGGAGTTTCAAGAACGGAAATACTGGTCCATACAGTAAAATATCTGGTTGATGGTACACTCGGATCTTTCAGTAAATTGTAGACATTGTGATAAACAATAAATGGATCGGTTATTGTTGCGATCTCTGCGAAAATACTTTGATGCACTTAATTCCTATTGTAAAAATAATGTTCTGACTCAAAATGGCAGTAAACAGGAACCCTACCCCATATTCTTTTTTTTTACTTTCAATTGAAAGTCTACGGGAGCACTGATCTGTGATGTTATCATAGGCAGAAGCCATCAGATGGCGTGGTCGTCTTGTAAGCATGGGATGACTCCAGGAAGTACCAGGGGCTGCACTGTCCTGGTTCCCGCTCATCCTCATTATACCTCCCTACATCGGCCACAATCTCACAAAATTATTGAAAGTTTATCAAACAGTTCGATAAGATAATGTCAATTATAGAATACAAAATTGAAATATCATGAGATTTCAAGAGCCCCCTATCTTTGGGGGATAAATAAGGTAATAAAACAACTTCCTGTCCTTGTTTATATACAGGGGATCAAGTAAAATATCTGACCAACTACAGCCCACCAGACTGTCCGCCCTGGAAGGACAGGATTGTTTTGTAGGCAGGAGAGTTAGAGATAAAAGGGAGGTTTATGGGATCTTCTGGATGATCAAGCCAAAATACCATCTAAGCGAGTCGGATCATCAATGGCGGGCTGTGTGGATCCCTGCCTCAGTGACCTCTCTCGATAAGCATGACCCAATCACATACTGAGTGAAGCCCACGATTTAATACAGGCTCACACTGGAGCGGAAGAAAAATAGTCTCACCGGATGTGGAGATTGGTTGACTGCATATAAATATGTGCGTTTTGCAAAGATCTTTTGAAAAATGAAAATGAAAATGTTTTCAACGACTTCAGCTGAAAATGCTAGTATATTTGTAAAACATGCTTAAAGGCACACTGTATGGCATTGTCATTAATGCTGAAGAAAAGATGTTCGGAAATGTTAGCATATATAAGATGAAGAGTAGTACATAACCTTAGCTAGATTGATTCAATGTAAAAAGTAAGCTTAGAAATCCGAGGCTATTACGTGTGACACGGCAATAGAAATATGCGGCTACCCATAAAGTATGAACGTAGTTTTTTGGGTGAAATTGACACCCACCACACCCCAGTTGCACAGAATATACTATTCATACCCCTCCTATTTATTATTCTTTCTGCCTATGCCCCCCCCCCCCTCCCCAAACAATCTATCGAGCATATGTATAAGGGAAACTGAATTCACACATGTATACCAATACAAAAATGCTAGGTGGGTTTTCCTTGTGTTGCAACTTTGTCCCACCCCCATTTTACCCTCTGTGGGATGTACAATCTGCGATTTTTTCCCCGTCCTGAGGTACGGAAAATACCTTTTTACCAACATATTAATCAAACATTTCCTTGAATTGCTATTTCTAAATTCCTAGATCTAAGAGGTCTTTTTTCAAATCTTGTGTTTGAAGAAACAGGTGTTCTTAGAAGTCTAAAAATATGTTTTTCCCTTGAATTGCTGCCCCCTTGACCCCATGCCCCCAACTGTGCAAGCCATCAGCCCCATGTATGACCCGGTACATGAGCTGCAGGCTGACCACACAGCAAGTACCACATGCTTGTATCACCGTTATATTCAAAATATGTGGTACTTGCTATGCATATTCACCCATTAATCTGCCTACACACCGACCTGCTTACCTACCAACCTGCCTACCGATCAACATGCCTACCTACCAACCTCTCTAGCCGCCAATATGCTCATCCAGCAACCTACCTACCCACCAACCTGCCCAATTACCAACCTACTCACCAATCTACCTATCCACCATCCTGCCTACCCCCAACCTGCTTACCCACATATCTGGCTACCCACTAACCTGCTCATCTGCCAACCGCCCCATACACCAGCCTGTCTACCATCCATTCACATGCCCAACCACCAACCTGCATTACACCTAACCTGCCCATCCACCAACCTATACACCCACAAGCAAGATCAACCGACATTTGTGTATGGAAAATCAGGCTCTCGACCCGTATTCACTTGTGCATTTGGTCCACCCCCCCCCCCCCCCCCTTAGACACACACCCTCACACAACACACACCCCTAGTTCTACTGCGACATTTACTGCGCCCGCTTGTTCCTATTTGGAAAGTCACCTCCCCTTTAGACCACACCCTGCCGAGATATATCCGATCATTCAACTGGTCTCTTTGTTTCAACTAACTGCGGTTGTATCCCATGTGGCTGATGAGTGAAAGATTTATTTGATTAGATGATGACGGTTCCAAACTGATCCATGATTTGACCTATCTGGAGGCGATGGAGGCTGCCAAGTACTAGTAGTTCAAACAAGGTCACTGAAAAAGTATTTTCTCTTCTAATATCTCCGTTGCATTTTCATATCAAGCTAGGTGAATATTACCTGTAACACATGCTATGAACATTGCAGATAGGGGCTTCAAATATTTGGAACTGCGTATCTATTGCAGGAATACATGTTATCTGTGTAAATATAATTAAGGCATCTATTTTCTACATACAATGAACAACCATTATTCACTCTTGGTATTATGTAATCTGAAATGGTATTACTGTAAACCAATTCTGACCTGTTAAAATGCGCGTCTGAAGCATGCTGTATGAAGTCAGCGGTATTGGGGATTGCCTCTTGAACTTCAAGGATACCCATGAAAACACGTATGGAAAGGTCTTTATGAAGTACAATAGAGGTTCTGCTTCAATAATGCTTGAAGTGAATAATCTGCTATGAATTCCAGCAGAAACAATGGTTAAAAGTGCACGAAAGAAAAGAATGTTTCAATAGTATAGCGGGCACTCTGTACATCAGCGCCGTGACCTCCTGCCATCTGTCGGGCAGAGCAACATTGATAGAGGCTCTGTTTAAAGATTAATCTTGAACCAAGTCAATCGATCCGGCAGTTTAGCGATACGCCTGCACACAGACTTTGCACTGACACCCCTTTTTCCTTGCCGATATCCCCACCCCGGCCACACCCCTCGGTTCATAGATATACTACGCAGTTCACAGCATGAACCTTAAAATAGATGTATAGTACGCGAGTCTCAGTCTGAGTCATTTTGCGTACATGCATTACCTTTTGTAGATATATGCTCGCTTCTGTTGCACAGTAGACACGTCGTACCATGGTCATTTTCTCTCAGAGCTGCGACAAATTGCAATTTTGTTTTATTTTATGACTAAGATCTGAGTCTGTATGTTGAGTACGTGTGTATACAAATGAATGTCCAATGCTTATATACAGCGGAGGTCGGACCTAAGTACAATATCGCTTCAATATTATGATTTCTTTCATTAGGTTTATCCTTGTTTTTGTTCACATTTACTATGGAAGAGCTAGTTATATGAAGTTGGGTCCCTGAGTATTATGGTGTGCTCTCTTTTCAGAGCTGGCGGTTTTGTTTAGTGTTTATAATTTATGTGTCTGAGTCAACAAACCACTGTTTTTCAATACTAAGACATGTTAATATACGAATGATACTGAGTCACTGCAGGTAATAAGCCATGGCTATAAACATTGAATGTATGTGAATCATTTTATGTACTGCTACCTGGAATAATAGATGAAACAACCCCTGAATCAGATGTAGATGAATCACCTGTGATGACTTGCACTGCCATCGGATTCCGTGAATTTCCTGACCGTTTAACGTACAAGGAAGTGTAAGAATGGTATCTATTTCTTCAGAAACACATAGAAGCAATATAGCTCAATTCACAATGCAAAGACAGTACTTATCAATTATTTTGATGGGGGCTGAATTTTCCCAATCACTCATAGAAAAATAGTCAAAAGAGACAAAACTGCCCTGACACTGGCATGGTATGAAATACAATGAGGGTACGTCATGATACATACACTCTTCTGTTTGTGGGTGTGTATGTTGGTAGCACACACACAGGCACAGCATACATGAGTGTGGTGGTGTCTGTAGCATGATGGAAGCCAATTGAGTCATTAGGAGAAGAGAGAATGTATTACACGCTTAATTGGCAATGACACATATTGTAGGAGGCAGCCCTGCGCTCCACACTCCGTTGTTACCGCCATGAGAGGAGGTGACTTGGACATGTCATGTCTGTACGGAGTGATCATTCACACGCCCCCAGCCCGCAACCCCCATAATGTCAATGAGGTGTCCAAATGATCTTACATTATAAGCCCTGCAACCGGATGTAAACGCACACATCAGCAACAATCAAAGCATTTTGGCTCACTTCTTTTTTGAATTTCATCTTTCCTCCATACTGAAAAAAATCAACCTATACGTGATATGCAGAATTGTCCCTTCACACGCACGTATGGCTTTTTGTAGAATCTGGAGGTGGAGAGTCTGGTGAATAGATGGATACAGACATAGGTACAATTGCTGGGAGAGAGAGAGATAGACAGACAGAGACAGAGAAATAGAGAGCAAACAAATGAAGTGTCTTATGGTCCCATCAATGAAGCTAAATTTAACCTCTTTCGTGTTATACATTGAGCGCTCATAATTTATTTTCTAATAGATTTTCCATGAATCATATACATAATCACAAGGTTATGTTTAGGTAATGGATGTATATATGTATATATTTGTCTATCATAAACTGCCTGGTACTTAGTTAAGCAAGATTTTCTTTGAGCTATCGACGAATGTTTGGGAATTTCTGAAAAAGAAATTTGATATCAGATTTGGAGGGGCACCAAATTCCTGTAGGGATACGACTGTCTCTCTACAGTGCACTGAAGGGTTCATGTTTATGTTTTTCTCCTCTTCCACCAGATGGGGACAGATATGAAGTTAAATAAGGACAATCCGAAAACTGAAAGCATTCAACGATGACCTCTTCTAACCTATTCACGCTTCCGACTGAATTGGTCTCCCACAATGACCAGCAGCGTTAAATTTCATGCATATGCCCTTCAGTGTTTATGTCAAAGGCTGGAGACAAAGTCTGGACCAAGCTGACCGCTACTCTCCTATTGAACATTCAGGCCAATTTGGGCTTACGGGTGATGACTGAGTGGGACGTTCGAGTCGACCCCTGATGCACAATGCTTTTAGTCCGTCGGCCCCGATGGCTGGCTGGCCTGTCTTGGCACACATACCAGGGTCATAGAGGATCACCTGGCTTTACAAACCAAGGATGTAACCTGGAAGCCCTGATGGGGGCCATTCGTGTTTTACCCCCGAGCGAGCTCAAAGTGTTATACGTGAGTGCAGTAGTTCAGGGTAGGACTGCGGAAGCCAGAGAGAGAGACCCCCCACCCTCTCCATCGTGCTTATAGTTTAAAGCGGCAGAGACACTACATTTAAAACCTAGACTCAATTTGTGAGACACTCTCATGGAGACATTAAAGTAGTGTGTCTTGTTATCAAAATCACATTTGTAGAGCAAAGTTGTAATCTATAATAACTTTGCACAACTTGTGGTATAGCTTTAACACTAAAGCGTTATGCAACATATGCTATACATGTATATATGTATTCGTGAACAGGATAGTGTCTATACATTTTATGTTCATGTATATGGTATGATTGGGTGTTCAAACTACATAAAATATCAGATACTACCTCTTGTGGCAGAAGTTTTCCTCTTCCTATGTTGTGTGCAATTGGGCTGAGGAAGAATTACAACAAAACGAGAAACCATCATGCATACAACACAGTCGAGGTGTAAGCACTTATATAGAATCATCGCCACCTCTGCATACCATTCGTGTTCTTCATTAGCATACAAAGCCCAATCGTGCCCGCTCAAACACTAGCATGAGTAGAGCCTAAGGCTCAGTGGCCATTGTCCCAGGGGAGGGGAAGGAGAAGATGTCATTGAGGAAGGAAAACTACGTCCCGCTGAGCATATCTGTGAATGTAACAACCCGAAACCAGCGAAGAGTCTTCTTCCAGACGCTGTTGTGTGGTGGCGCTACGGTGGCGCGTTGATCAGGCGTGCCGTCGTCACACGTGAAGCATCCTGCTCGCCGACAGGAGTGTCTGCTCTATGGGATTGTCAGATCCACATCAAAGGATCACAGCAGACCAGGTGTGTGTTCAGAGGACAAGCGTGGGTTGGTATTGTCTCTGATACGGACTTCTGAGCATACCTGCTGCAGTCTCACCTGTTAGGATATATATATATATATATGTATATATATATATATATATATATATATATATATATATATATATATATATATATATATGATAGAAAAGGGATTTCAGTTTGATCTGTGTCGGTGATTGAAATTTAGCCCGATCTTGGCTCTTTGATCATTTTAGCCTCTACGATCTTTTGTATCTATATCTAACATCCCTTCAGGGTTAACATATGGATATCTATTTGACTTGAACAGTCACTGAAATAAAATGTGTTCTCGTTGATAATGATAAGCTTCTGTTAGATAATAAATTGTACTCTGTATATGCGCAAGCAAATGGATATATGGATTAGAAATCAGCAAGAACGTCTACAGTTTCCTGTGCATATACAAGGCTATATCAGTTGATACATACTCTAGACTCACTCTCAAATAGCATATACACCGAACCATCCAGAGTGCCTTTAAGACGGGCTACTGGAGATCATAGGTGAAGAAAGAGCTGTGTCCTGTGTGGAGGGAGAATACAGAATCCACGGGTACGTATGTAAGTAAGTGAACGTGGAGTTTACGCCATCTGTCTTTGATAACTCACAAAAGTTAAAATCATCGATTGGTCTTAACATTAAAGATTGTGATTTGTAAGATCTATACTAAAGAATGCAGAACCAACCACAAAAAAGTAGAGGCAGTACACACATGTGTGAAGAGGGGCACAGGGAGTTTGAGACCTGGTGCGCAACGATAATGATATGACTGTCTTTTTGGAATTATTTCTATCGTGACGCACTGTTAATTTTTACTACCCCACCCATTGTCCTTCTCTTAACCCCAGCCCCTCCCTCCCCACCCTCCCCCGGCTTTCATGCAGCTCCTACCCCGCCACCCCCCAACCATACCGCGGAAGGATCCAGCGGGGCTGACTTGAGGATCCACCGCCCGTGCCTGGCGCATCCCACATGTATAGACGGCAGGGAGCTGGGATCCACACTGTATCATCGGGCTCTCACTTCCGACCCACCGGTGACTCCTAGCGGCCGGAGAGCACGGGCAGAGCGCCATTTGGGAACTAAACCTACATCACATCCACAGCAAAGAGATGGGTCCAGCAACCCCGCCGGGCCCGCATATGGCAGCGACTTGCCCCAACTGGCAGCGGTGTCTGTGGAGGCTCGTGTGGTGCCTATAGATACTAGACAACCAGTCGGTGGATTCTCAGCTACACCACAGTCTCTGTGTTGGCGTGGTGGGAGGAGGTGGCAGTGGGATACATAAGTCAGCTGGGACTTGGATACTTCTGTATACATCCACACTCTCGTATACACAGATACATCTAGCGGGGTCCCATCGACAATAAGCGGCCCTCCTGCATTGTGTGTACAACATAGGGGCATATGCATGTATATATGAGCAGACATCTAATAACATCTTCTCCAAAAGAGAAATCTTGCGTTCGTGATCATTGATCTACTAGTCTCTGGTGGATACTGCTTGTATCTAATAGGACGTCTCACTCCCCGTCCCCACTCCCCCACCCCTACCCTCTGCCAGGTACGGAGGGGGAACACCATTCGGCGGTGACTGTTCTTGCCTGTCTGTCGCCCCCATCTCCGGGCGGGTGGACCGTGGAGGAGCCCGGAGGTAGTAGGATCACTGGTTGCCCGAGGACCACGGGACGGTGGCGGCCAGGGAGGAGAGTAGTGGTAGCGGCGACGGCGGCGGCTTCATCGGCGGCGGCGGTGTTGGAAGGGGTACCTTATGCATGGTAGTAAACAATGCGGGATTCTGGCTCCGCCGGCTGGCTAGGGACATGACGGGCATGCACGGACCTGCGATCCTCCTTCTTCTCTTCACGTTCTTTGCGCGTGCGCGAACTACACCAGTAAGTACAACCTAATGCTCAACTCTGATGAGGAAGTTCTAAAGGGTTCACCCGGCGGGTACAAGGTTAACTCACAAATATGCATATCATAGCAAAATGCGGGGCGATATATGCTAATGTGCTTTGGCAGTGTTACACACAAGAAATACCGTGTGCTTTTCAGTTCACGGTTTCATTCAGTACACATTGCTTATGACTTGTGAAAGCGTACCTCGTATTGTGTAATCAATATCAATAAGGTATATGAATTGGTGAGACATTCTATATTGTCAAGGGTTGACATTGTATGATTACTTCTATAAACATGCTTCTTTCTAATCCCCCTGTTCTCGCTTAACGGATAACATATTCCAGGGTCTTCTATCCAAACATTTCACAAGCAAATATACAAACAAAAGGGTACTCATGTAAATATCCTAAATGTAACATTCGTGATCTTAATAATCCTAACGTTGTATGAGCTGGTGTATAAGAGATTCATAGTGCGTGTATCATCTACAAAGCTTGGTGCCATGAAACGGACAGGATGTGGAGTCTCATCAGACCATAGTACACACGTACGGTTTGATGCCTCGAAAATATACGAATATTTTTTAGGCGTGTCACATCATCTACTACGTTGAAATCAACACGATGGGTGTCATCACAAAGTCTCGATGACGGAAGCTATTGCGAGCTATGGAACCGGAAAAACAGATCACAGGACTGCTATGGTCCCGACAAATAGATTGTTATTTGGTGTAGGGAGGAGGTTTAGGGGGCGGGGGCATTCCACACTGTAACACCATGGCACACTATGGCAGCACAACCGACCAAACGAATTTTGTCGGTGCTCTTGTACCTGGGGCTTATTTTCACCATATGTAGCAGTACCCTCCATAATGTGTCATCATGACAATACCTGAAATGTATAATTTTCTGGATAACATCAGTCCAACATACGAAATTAAGTTGCCCTCTGCATGTACAATGTATATGCGATGTGTGCAATGTATATGCAATACGTGTATGCCAATCCACTATAGATGTACAGTATACGTTGTGTATTTTACATGTAGGCCTATGGTATTCACTGTTCATTCAAAAAATTGACATGACAACTCATCCTTTACATGTTATTTCCAGGGTTGTTGTCAGAACAAATAACATGTACATGTACGATAGCAGTAGGCATTACAGAGGGTGTTATATGTAGAAGCCGTAGATGACTAAAAGAGTTGTGGGGTGTTTGAGCCTTGACAGATCGTGTCACAAGTGACTGAAGGGTAGGGTCAGGCAGCCAGTTCATTTGGATAGACTAAAGTGTCTTTTTCCAGATGATTTGGACTCAAGAAGAGGTGTAGATCCTTGTATAGGGTGTGTCCCAGTACTGAACTGTAGCTATGCAATCTGCAAATCTAGATGAGTAGACAAGGGGGTAGCGCTTTAATAAAATTGATATCCAAAAACGTACAAAGCGAACTATATTCCTAATCCTGCATGGAAGTGATTGCTCTCGTCCGACTTACACAATTTTGCATGCAACATTCAGATATTTGATGATACCTTGCATAGATAGATATTTGCAAACAGATCTATCTACTATAAAACTTATTCCAGAAGGTTCTTCTGTATATATCACTGATCACCCACTCAAATGGTTGAACAGGACAGTGCTAAGAGCTGCTCTCTCCATGACCGATATTACCGGCCGAGTGGCTCAGTCTCTCTGGGTGAGTTACTCAAGCGCCACCCCGGGCCAGCCCCTGTTCCTGATAAACCGGCTTACATGACCGATATGAAATGCACAACAGGTGCCAAACATAATGGAATTGAGAAGCAGACATCTATGTAAACCAGATTAAACAAACACGCATAGGAGATACATTGCTAGTTGTTCAACATGCCAAGCTGCAGCGGCAGATGGGGAATCTGCTGTTATCCTGACCGGGCAGAACCTGGGACTTCTCTGGAGGACAGTCCTAGGGTCCAGTTTCACCCGCCTCCAGGGAAATGAAACGTGGGCGCCCCTGGAGTTTGACACCTGGGTCTGTACCTAAATCAAGTTTAGCCCTGCTCGAGACCAGATGTAATGCGATTCAGGTACGACCCCATGGGGTGACCTATGGAGGCAACCTTGAGCCCACTGGCATCTGGATATTTATATGCTGGTGAAGTGAAGCTTATAAACCATCAGGCACTTCCATTGAGAAAATATATCCATCAGCTAGGACAAATGGATCTGTTTCTCTGAGAATACTGGTTCTTTCCTGACATTCCTGGCTATTTCTGAGTGTTCATACCGTGAATATACCCGTTTGTAAGCACGAATTTTCGGGATTTTACACATTATACCATTCTTCATGGGGTTGGGGGAAAAGGAAACAGCAGAGTTAGGATATTGTTTATGTCTGATCAAGGTTCATCTTGTGCTCAGTCAAGCGTATGATTGGATTTAGTCGCCATATGTATGAGATATCCATTCATGCTCATGCCCTGAAGCAATAATTCTGCAGGCGATTTTATAAAAGGTAGTGAAATTGAATTTATATATCCTCAGAATCATGTAAGAAATACACACAAAAATATCGGCATTCAGGAAACGCCATCACGGCCATGTGTGCTCGTCACAGGAGCATGGGCTCGCTAGTGAAAGAGCTTTAAATGTACTTGACTCTTTCACACACAGAGCACACAGAAGGTGGTTGGGGCGAGGGCTGAAAGTGAATATTTTTGTCACCACCCAGGAGGGTGCCTGTGACACCTGCCCCTCCGCGTGAAGCCTTTTGTTAGCCATGCGGCATGGTGTACACCTGCCAGAAAAAGGTACATTTCTCAAAGGTGGTTCACAGCGGGTGACCCGAGACCTGCCTGGGGCCTGTTCCTAAAATCAGTTCTAAGCATTTTCTTTCCATTCATCCGACTCAGACATCACCATACTCTGTAAAGGGTATATCGCTGCTCTCACCAGTAATTGACATCATAACATCAAAACTACAAGATTAAATTTCAGGGAGTATTGGGCGCAATTTCAAGCAATAAAAGGGATAAATTAGAAATGACGGAGCTCGCCACTCTAGCCATATAGGAATTTCTCTAGTCAGATTTTTAGGATCCGCCCCAGGGCAGGAGGAGTCAGTGAGGACAACAAGGATACTGTGATAAAGTATGTGTGAATGGCGCGGACAGGCTGACATACATGGACATACCTACTGGTAGCAATAGACCTCTGGCTCCTCTAACCATCCCCTCTGGTCTACTTGAATATAAGCCCCTATGCCCTCTTGGCATTGCTATATTGTATATTACTAAGAAGAGCCGTGTCGTACCTACAGCAAAGCGGTAGGCGGGTTGGTCGGGGACGGATTGTAGATTAGAATCACTTTGTGTACTAAGCCGTGACATCCACATCGTCACCTGTCAGGCAACATAGCGACTTGGATCAGGGCTCGTATCGTTCAAACACTGGTAGAATTCAGCATATATATGTGTAGATTTATTTTTTTATTTTTTTGCCTATTGCCTTTGACATGGGGTAAACGGGGTCGGAGTTGATGCTAAGCGGTATCCTGGTCGTTTCATGTGTGTCAGGTGAGGCCCTGGGCATCCTTTAATCTCTTTCTCTAATTGCCTTACAACTTGACAGATTCCGCCGATCGAAGAACTTTATTCTATTACCTATGAAAACATACTACTTGCCAGTAAAATTCAAGTAATTTAGAATATTGATCACAGGATCTAGGAGCTCATCCGCAGAATGTCATATCATAGCAGCAAGGGGGTTGTTAGTAATTCACACCAATGATCATGTTTTAGGACCTTGAATAATACATGTAAATTTATATACCTCTCAGTGATGTAAGTTTGTATGCACATATTAACCACTTTCTATTGTCATATATTTATCTCGATACTTCACCGATTTAACCTGCCCTACTAGAGTGCTGGTACGTGAGAATATTATTCAAATTATATTCCATTATTAGAATTATTGCCATTCTCACGCCACAATAATTCACAAAGGACTTCAGAAATCAGATTTTCTTTGTTAATGTATACCGCAAGGACAAAATTAGAAGTATGTCGCTGGTACGCTATTACCTTCTCATCACGATACCTTAAGGGTTACGGTGGGGAAATAGGATCCCATATGTCAGGCCAGCGCCCAACGGAAGTGGAGTTGTTCCTGTCGGCACTTGCCGTTAACTTGTAAATCATGTTGGCGTTTGGTTGAAAGACCTGGCCAAGGTCAGCAGCTTTCCCGGCAGGCTAATCATAGCCATAACGAAGACGTGTAGGGCACGTCCTG